>CM060964.1:395115227-395513082 GCA_030765045.1 Tenodera sinensis
AAAGAAGGAAAGAAGGAAGGAAAGAAAGAAGGAAGGAAAGAAGGAAAGAAGGAAGGAAAGAAGGAAGGAAAGAAGGAAGGAAAGAAAGAAGGAAGGAAAGAAAGAAGGAAGGAAAGAAAGAAGGAAGGAAAGAAGGAAGGAAGGAAGGAAGGAAAGAAGGAAGCAAAGAAAGAAGGAAGGAAAGAAAGAAGGAAGGAAAGAAGGAAGGAAGGAAAGAAAGAAGGAAGCAAAGAAAGAAGGAAGCAAAGAAAGAAGGAAGGAAAGAAAGAAGGAAGGAAAGAAAGAAGGAAGGAAAGAAAGAAGGAAGCAAAGAAAGAAGGAAGGAAAGAAAGAAGGAAGGAAAGAAAGAAAGAAGGAAGAAAGAAGGAAGGAAGGAAAGAAGGAAGGAAAGAAGGAAGGAAAGAAGGAAAGAAAGAAAGAAGGAAAGAAGGAAGGAAAGAAGGAAGGAAAGAAGGAAGGAAAGAAGGAAAGAAAGAAAGAAGGAAAGAAGGAAGGAAAGAAAGAAGGAAGCAAAGAAAGAAAGAAAGAAGGAAAGAAGGACGGAAAGAAGGAAGGAAAGAAAGAAGGAAGCAAAGAAAGAAGGAAGGAAGGAAGGAAAGAAGGAAGGAAAGAAAGAAGGAAGGAAAGAAAGAAGGAAGGAAAGAAAGAAGGAAGCAAAGAAAGAAGGAAGGAAAGAAAGAAGGAAGGAAAGAAAATAAAGAAAGAAAGAAAGAAAGAAAGAAAGAAAGAAAGAAAGAAAGAAGAAAGAAGGAAGGAAGGAAAGAAGGAAGGAAAGAAGGAAGGAAGGAAAGAAGGAAGGAAGGAAAGAAAGAAGGAAGGAAAGAAGGAAGGAAGGAAAGAAAGAAGGAAGGAAAGAAAGAAGGAAGGAAAGAAGGAAGGAAGGAAGGAAGGAAAGAAGGAAGCAAAGAAAGAAGGAAGGAAAGAGAGAAGTAAGCAAAGAAAGAAGGAAGGAAAGAAAGAAGGAAGCAAAGAAAGAAGGAAGCAAAGAAAGAAGGAAGCAAAGAAAGAAGGAAGGAAAGAAAGAAGGAAGGAAAGAAAGAAGGAAGCAAAGAAAGAAGGAAGGAAAGAAAGAAGGAAGGAAAGAAAGAAAGAAGGAAGGAAAGAAAGAAGGAAGGAAAGAAAGAAAGAAGGAAGAAAGAAGGAAGGAAGGAAAGAAGGAAGGAAAGAAGGAAGGAAAGAAGGAAAGAAAGAAGGAAAGAAAGAAAGAAGGAAAGAAGGAAGGAAAGAAGGAAGGAAAGAAGGAAGGAAAGAAGGAAAGAAAGAAAGAAGGAAAGAAGGAAGGAAAGAAAGAAGGAAGCAAAGAAAGAAAGAAAGAAGGAAAGAAGGACGGAAAGAAGGAAGGAAAGAAAGAAGGAAGCAAAGAAAGAAGGAAAGAAAGAAAGAAAGAAAGAAAGAAAGAAAGAAAGAAAGAAAGAAAGAAAGAAAGAAAGAAAGAAAGAAAGAAAGAAAGAAAGAAAGAAAGAAAGAAAGAAAGAAAGAAAGAAAGAAAGAAAGAAAGAAAGAAAGAAAGAAAGAAAGAAAGAAAGAAAGAAAGAAAGAAAGAAAGAAAGAAAGAAAGAAAGAAAGAAAGAAAGAAAGAAAGAAAGAAAGAAAGAAAGAAAGAAAGAAAGAAAGAAAGAAAGAAAGAAAGAAAGAAAGAAAGAAAGAAAGAAAGAAAGAAAGAAAGAAAGAAAGAAAGAAAGAAAGAAAGAAAGAAAGAAAGGAAGGAAGAAAGAAAGAAAGAAAGAAAGAAAGAAATATCTTCCTACTGTGAGATATAGGTTAGGAATGAAGCTTATTTGGTACGTTCATTTAGCATTTGGATACAGTTCTTGGAATACAAAAGAGAAAAATAAACACCGGGGAACAAGCATTAAGATTAAAATGAAAAAGTAAAAACACAGCGCAGATATCAGTATATACGCCAAGACCCACCGCTGCGTCCTTCACCTCTTCCCACCACAGTGGGGTGCAGTACTGGAGGGTGGGACGTTTAATTAATGTAATGACTTCCCTTCTATCCAGTATAAAATAAGGAATGTATTTGACACGAGCCGCGATCTAGGGTTATAGGTACGCCCCTCGCCTGGCTAAAAGCTTATACGGAGAGAAGCAATGTGTCGACACTGATATAGTAGCGCCCTAGTTATTACATGATGCAATATCATAGGGAACACTGGCATTGTCTGGAAGATAAGTGTAATTCCGTATTATTGTGAAACTTTGCAGTCGAGTTTCAAGATAAGGCTTTGCATTGCATTGGTGGAATTGTACTTCGTCGAAGAGCCACTTCCCTTAACAACTTGGGCCAAATTATTTAGCACTACTTGAGCATTCAACAAGCCGTTTGGCCAAATCAGCATCAGTAATAGTCTGTCTGCGACGAGCCATCAAACGAATGAAGCCTTAAGCTTCGAATTTAAGACATTAAATTTCCTGCAAGTTTTAGTCCAATACCAGTTACAATGGTTTTTCTGCGTTGTAATACGAACGCGTTTCGAAGGGCCTGGTGCGTCATCATTGGCTTCATAGTTGTTCTTTGCTGTTTTTTCATTGTCACTGTCACCAGAATCTTCTTCAGACTGTTTCATATTCACAAATACAGCACTTTCTCTCACTCACCACTTTTTATCAGTTTTCCCTAACCCTTCTCGTCATTGGCGGAAATTTTTTTCTCCACTGAGGCGAGTGAAATAATGCTAAGATAAAATTGTTTCTGGTTGATTGAAACACAGGTGATTACGTCATACTGATCAGAATTGCAGACACCAAGTGTTGGCGTTTCCATCTAGACATATACAAGTGACATCTATGTGGAATTATATGGAACATCGCGAGCTGAGCTCGTCATACGATTCATATGCCAAAAAGACGCACGTCAGATGATGGGAATGGGTTACTGCACACAAATGTAGATCTCCAAATATATACATATTTTTGTGAACATTTGTGAGGTGTTCCTTGGTGTGTGTTCGAATTTTTCAATGCCTATACTTCTCTCAAACGTGGTTAGTTTATTAACATACATGATATTAATAGAATTGGATGTCAAAGCCATCTTATGCCGATGAGATTTCGAAAAATGTGACTATCACTTAAGCCTACTGTATTCCTGTATTCCTGTATTCCTCTTGCACTTACAAGGAAACAAACAATAAGATAATTTCTGTAAATATTTATCTATATTAAGATTAAGTAGAAGACAGAGGGAGTGTTTGTAAGAATATATAGTACAAGAGTAGAGAAAGTTACGCATTTCTATAAAACAACTTACAAGTATTTCAAAAGTTAGGGTATATTTGGTGAGACTGGAGGGAAGTAGAAGCGAGGATGTATATGAGCTCATGTCGTGACCAGCAACATACATTATAGCCGCTCATACTAAGCCGGTGCCCATCAACACCATGTTCCGCAGTGCATCCTGGTTTGAATTTCCATGGGGAGTAGACGTATACTCCTGGGTTTCGACGGGCGGGCGAGCGGGCGGGTGCGGCACTAATGACTGGGTGTTGATGTGCTATCTATCCCGACAAATACCTGAGAGATTGCCTTGACACCTTGACAATCACTCACACCATACTACTGAAACTAAAAACACAATAGTGCTTACAACACTTGCGTGATTAAGAACTAGTCGTACTAAATTAACTCATTACTATTTACCAGAGAGGAAACACCTACATTAATCAATAAACCAAAATGCATTAAGGATACTCAACTACTTGGTCACCAAGGCCTTCATTAAACGGATAATGGCAAAACCCAGAGATAAATTTCAATATAAAATAACGAAAATCTGATGTGTTGCACTCACGTGACTTTCTGTACTCTTGTACTATTCTTACAAACTCTTACTGCTATCTCTTCATGTCAATTAAGATAAACATTTTCAGAAATTATCTTATTCTTATTTCCTTGTAGGATTTGAGCGAATCGAATTGGCTCACTATCGTGGCTCAAAGTTCTATGCGAAGTTTAAAAAAACAGTACAGATAAAAAGGTAATATCGACTGCTCTGCCATCTATCCACAGATAATGAGAACCGGTAGAATAGACGACACCCTAATGCCATCTACTGGGCACCATTAGACGCGCTAAGGCCCTTTTCCTTTTTCTACTACCTAAAGCATTGTATTCCACGCAAAAATTCGATGTCGAGATTTCACCGACAATATGTTTTGAGGCACCCTGGGTGAAAACAAAAAAGTATTTTTAGAAAAACATGCGCGCGCGCGTCACCGAGTGAGTGAGCGACAGTCAATGGGCAGCATAACACAAAAATGAAAAGTCGGTTAAAAGCCAAAATTGGTATTTAAGTTTAATTTCATCAAGTCTATAACACAAAGATATTGAAGAAAATTTCTCCACCCTAAACTATCCTTTTCATGGAAGATATTTCGAAAATTTTTATTAAAATGCCATATATTTGAGATTTTTTATGAGAAATAAAATGTATATTTTAAATTTTCTGGCTGTAGCTCACGTAATTCTGCTTACTCTGGATGACTTTTGCATAAATAGCAAACCGTAAGAGATAGACAAGTTTTACTATACAAAAATGTAGATCTTGCTAAAACACACAATTTATTCCTGAATAAATGTTTTTGTAGAGTGAACCATTTCTGATATATTGCTTGTTACGTGTGTCAGTTTCGGAGAACTTAAAACTTTCGTGAAGTAGAATATCGTTCATTTTTCTAAATGTTAAGTATGCAAAGAGAACGGAATCTCAAAGCTTTAAAAGATTTGACTATCGCTCAAAGCCTACTGTATTCCCATATTCCCCTTGTACCTACAAGGAAATAAGTAATAACTAATTTCTGTAAATGTTTATCTTAATTAACACGAAGAAGATATAGGAATAAGAGTTTGTAAGAATGGTTAGTTCAACAGTAGAGAAAGTCATGTGAGTGTAATACGTCAGATTTTTGTATTAGGTATTGAATTGTGTTATTTTTTAATTATTACATCATTTTGTTTTATTTTGTTTCTTATACTTTGTCGTTTCTAGCAGCTCACAATGACGGAAAGTTTAATAGCAAATAAATACGATTTCAGTTCTCGGTGAATAACCCGTTAATTCACCTAAAGTATGAATAAAACTTGTGTACGGTTATCTAAATTGATGAAATCGACATTTGCAATAGAGTCTTCTTGCTAATAAGGTCTTCTATATCGTGTTGAGTGGTTTGCCCGTGTCACGGTTCAGACTGCTCTTTTCTTTAACTCGTCTAGCGCTTAAACGAAGCACCGTAGCAAAAAACTTTCCTTAACAAAAGGTGTTTAAAATAATGTTATCTATCAGCTCCCAAAGTTTGTCGGTGTAATTTTTGGACATCCTATATATTACCCACATTTAACTGTTTAAGTTCAACTCATTTACTAACATGCATTGCTTGTCAAGAACGTCCAACTTCTCCACTACCACTGCATTATTTTTGGGTGGAGGGCGACACCGACAACATTCCTTACTCTAAGTGCACCCGTATTATTCCAGTAGCTTTTTTCTTTCCCAATAGCTACTTTTAATTTCCCTCCGTCTCTTTCGTCGCTCCCAAATCTTCATTTTTCCGCTCTGCTTGCCGTTTCTACCCTCCAGTCCTTTCTTTCATTCCTCTTGACTGTTGGTTCTCGGTCAATCTTCATCTTTGTCTTCTAACCTCAAAGAATTAATTTCAATGCTTTATTAAGAAGTTTCCAGAGTTTTCTACCCTCACGTTGCTTAGAAAAGTTTTCGTAGGTTTTTATTTTAAAATCTCTTTAGAAATTAAAAAGCTCTGTATAAATGGAAATAGGGTATTAATTAATTCCATTGTCACCTGAAGAAAGTTCTGCACTGAAAATTAGTTATATCAGAAAACCCAATTTTTAGCCACTGACGAAAAGCATTTGCCACAGAGCGGTAAAAGTCTGGTCCGCATTCGGGAGGTCGTCATTTCGATTCAGGTGGCCACTTATCCAAAAAGAACTGAAGGAGAGGCAGAGAAACAGTGCAATTCCAAAACTTAAATATTTCGGCGCCGGCGCAAGATAATAATCAAGCTGTACCACAAAGGATTTTCCAGAGCATTTGAGGAGTGCCCGGCAACCGGTTTGTTTATAGACATTCGAAAAAGATGAAGCTACGTCATCGCCGATATAAACAACTTGCGAAGCGCGTTAAGGCAGGCTTGTTTTATAGTCGGGCAATGTGCCAGAGAGTGCAAGCCAGCTGTGGAAGATACGTCGCTCTAAGCGAAGAAGTTTTAATGAGCGTCAAGTTACTGTATCGTCAGGGTTAGTGTTTGACAGACAGAGAAAGTGAAGAGACAGGTTAAGGACTGGGTCAAGGTTACAAGAACAAAACAGTCGTGAGTTATAGTATCACGAATTGTGGGAAACTTAGAAGAAAAATAAGGTGATAGAAAATTAACTGGACTGCACTTTGTCATACTTTATTTTCAAAAAATAATTTGTGTTTGGCTCCAAGCAATAAGATTCATAATTTGTACAAATGTTTAACTCGATTAACACAAAGAAGAGTTTGTAAGAAAGGTTAGTGCAAGAGTAGAGAAAGTCATGTGAGTGCAACACATCACATTTTTCTATATCAATCATACACACAAAACCGAAAAAAAAAATTACTGTTTGGATTTTGACATATAAAATCTACCTTCATACTCAGTAAATGCCATTCTTTGACCCCAGATAAGGTGGTTGCTATATTGTTCGGCAAGAAGCTCTACATAATTCCTTTTTCTCTGCACCAATGGTGGCGCAACACAGAAAGAGCGATTTTCGATGAGAAAATAAGCTAAGACTATAAGAGGTCCTTAACCTACTGTAAGCTATAGAAATAGAAAAGTATTCGTCTTTAAACGGCGGGTCCTTGTGGTTTTCTCAAGAAAGAAGTGAATGGGCAACGGTTTTGTGCACAACAGGCCCATTTGGTATTTGCAGCAAAGGCCAGGTGCAGGTTATTAACTCCTGCACAAAGGATTTCCAAGAGAGGGTGTAAAAGGGACGTGATTAATTCTGTCTGAAAGCATAATGCTGTCGCATAGAATAATAGTTTTATTGTCTGCTTTTAATGTTCAACGTGCATTATTCAAACAAAACTTCTGTGAAATGGAACATCGTTGTTCATTTTTTTTATATGTTAAGTGTGCAAAGAGAACGGAATCTCAAAGCTTTAAAACATTTGACCATCACTCAAAGCCTACTGTATTCTAATATTCCCCTTATACCTACAAGGAAATAAGCAATAACATAATTTGTACAAATGTTTATCTCAACTAACACCAAGAAGATAAAGGTATAAGAGTTTGTAATTGTGGTTAGTAAAAGAGTAGAGAAAGTCATGTGAGTGCATACAGTGTATAATGGTTGCCCATAAATTCCAACAATCACGAGAAAAACATCTGCATGTTACATTTCGAGTTAAACTTTCACATTGTAAGGGAAAGCTTATTAGGGAGATATAATGACAAACTCGATTCATCCTTGGTAAAAAACTGGATATATTTTATTTTTATTTTCATTCTAGCTACTTTCAGAGTCGTGGGGTTTCAAGAGGCGGAAGACGGAGAGAGCTTAAACTAATGGTTCCCAAACTTTTTCCGGTTGTCGTCTTTCTGCTACTCTACTCGCACAAACATAGGGTTACTACAAATAATGTTACCGATTTCAAGTAGCTCGGATAGCACGAGAGTAGAGAAAGTCATTTGAATGCAACACATTATATTTTTTAATATTCTTCTAAAAATGTTGTAATATTTCCAAACCAATGAGGAACCACACACATTTGCTTGCACTTAGTATAAAATTTAGCATAAGTATTCAACAGTACCTACAGGTTATGACGTCATCGTGAAAGGATGTTGATATTACAACTGCTGATGGCGAGAACAAAGAAATAGCCGGAATGCAGTAGATCAATATATCTCAGCACGGTTTTGTCAGCACATGTTCTAAGTCCAATATCTGGATGTGAACCTCGGCTATTTAGGACCAAAGTTAACATATTTCAAAGTTCCTTGATGTCAATTTGCAAAATGATCATATACACAGCAAGGCTTTGTTTATCCCTTACGGTAAAACGCATTCACAACAAAGGGGGCATTATCAGAAAATTAAAGATATTCTGACGCCAGCTGCGGGGCACAAGAATGGTCGGTCGGGGACCCCCTCCACTGGCAGTGCATGTATTAAATGCGCTCAAGGTCAGTCTACCTCGCTCAACTGTTGTGAACACGTGACAACACTCGGTGAAAGAACCAAAAGGTTTTTCTAGATCTTTCGAGTAGTGTCTGGCGCTCGGGGTACTTCTAGAAGTTCGAGAAAGGACCGTTTTACGTCATTCGCACTATATAAGCAGGGGAGGCAAGGGGAGCGAGTCAGCTCAGCTTTTAGTGCGTGCGCGCGTGCGTGCGTGTGTGTGTGTGTGCGCGTGTGTGTGTATGTGTGTGTGTGTCAGCTGCGTGTTCGAAAGAGAACCTGTGCGTCGTGGACGAAGATAACTGTTTGAGAGACACAGAAAGTGAAGACAAATGAGTGAGTCAAAGTTACGAGAAGAAAACAGCTGTGTGCCGTAATATCACGAAATATTGTAAACTGTCAACTTCAGTAAAATAGAACCGCGTTACTGTTTATTCAGTTATGGAAGAAAATAAAGAAATAATTGTACTGGATTTTTATCATTTTTATTATAATAGCTATTCTTTATTTGGCATGAAAATAACTGAAACACGAGCACCTTAATTAAAAAATCTTTGGAGGTATTTTTGATAAAATCAAAACTTTGACGATGTTTGCATTTAAGGGGAGTGAAGCTTGCGAATTTCTACAAAATCTTCGTGTCACATCCTCTGAATATGCTGAACTTATGATATTTAACCGACTTTTCTTTTCGAGTTGCTCTCAAACACACACGCGCGCGCGCGTTTTCCTAAACTGTCTTTTGGGGTTAACAGGGTCTGTATTTCCGCGGTATCGAGTTTTTTTACGGAATTACTCCTAATTACGATATTACTCCTAAAGAAAACAATAAAGCTTTAGTATCAGAAAAATCTGATGTATTGCACTCACATGACTTTCTCTACTCTTGTACTAACCATTCTTACAATCTCTTATTCCTCTATGTTCTTCGTGTTAGTTGAGATAAATATTTGCAGAAATTATCTTACTGCTTATTTCCTTGTAGGTACATGGGGAATATGGTAATACAGTACACTGAGTGACAGTCAAATCTTTTAAAGCTTTGAGACTCCTTTCTCTTGGAATAACATACAAAAAACTGAATAACGATGTTCCATTTGACAAGTGTAAGTTCTCCCAAACTCACACAAATAGCAAGGAATATCTCCGAAAAGGCTCACTGTACAAAAAATGTATTGGGACATAAATTGTGTATTTTATCAAGAGCTACATTTTTTGTATACCAAGATTTGGTGCATCTCTTACTGTTTACCAGTTATGCAAAAGTCATCCAGCGTATATAGGACTTCATGGGTTATAGCTAGAAAGTTCAAGATATACATTTCATTTGTAATAAAAATATCTCAAACATATGACATTTTAATCAAAATCGTTAGAGTCATTTTCAAGAAAATCAAAAATTTTCGAAAAATTTCCCATGTGAAGGGTAGTTCAGGGTGGGGCTATTTTCTTCAAAACCTTCGTGTCACATCCTTGAAAGACAGTAAACTTAAATACCAACTTTGGTTTTCAATCGACTTTTCGTTTTTGAGTTATGCTGTCCACAGACCTTTCCTAAAAAGGATCTCATAAGTATAATTGCGGTGAAATCTTGACATCGAATTTTTAGGTGGAATATAATACTTCCTTGACTTTCCAGTACAGAAAGTAATAAAATATTTAAAACCCTTTGTTACAGGGTAAATATCGGGAAGTTGAAGTTGGTAAACCTTAGATCTACAAATGGACACCTAGAGGTTGACTTCCTCACATGCAGCCCTGGGTGTTTAAACTTTATGTAGGTACCCAACTTTACACATTTCACTGAAGAAGATAAGAATATTACACCCTCTTCACATTAATGCGTTATTCCCGAAAGACAGTGAATTTATATCCAAGTATGCATAAATACGCACTTAGAACTTTGTCTATTTGTTTAAATTTGCATAAATCGCTCCCAGGAGCTGCCTGAGGGAAGATATTCCCGTAAGAAGTTTAATTTGCATATAATTCCCATTTACATCCATAGCACTTTTAGTTAATCATTTAAAGGTCTGGGTTGCGTTTCTTTTCATTGCAATTCCAAGAACTATATTCTCTCTTTAATACCAGAAATGTATGTACATTTCAAAACAATTGCTTTAAAGCTTTCTGGTAAGAAGTCCTCAGAAGTGAGAAAACCGCAAGTGGTAAATGGCGGACATGGGGAAGTATGTACCGCTTAAGGGGTACAAACATTAGTAATAGGCAAATTAGAGTTTGGTAAATCACACGTTGATAAGCCTGTTTGAAGTAACAATGCTTCACGCCGCCTAACAATGCCTTGAAGTTCTTCGATTCAGCCTCTTGCCGCCGATAGAGCACTAAGATTTCTCTCACTGGGTATGCGTGGGTTTTGTTTAGAAAGAATGATACTAATTTGGCAATGTCTTTTAATAAATGTTTCCAATATTTTTGTTATTTGCACTTAGTAAACGCTCCAAAGAATTATTGCTACCCCATTTTAAAGGTCGTATCATCCTTAATATATTGAATATTTTTAAAAATATTTTAATTCTGTTATTTTTAATTTAAAGCTTAAGTTTTGTTTTCGGGAAATGAGTAGATTTAGGCTTCTGTCTGCATGCATAATATTATGTATTTATCACATCAGTAAAGCAATTTTTCAAATTATTAAAGTGATTTTTCAGAAAAACTGTCCAACAGGGAAATACATTTTTGCACAGTTTCCTCTATTATGCCTATAAAATCATTTAAATCCTCTCAGTAGTTTGTGGGAAATGAACTTGAGACTTTGACTTTCAAGTTTTAGATGCCTTTTTAACTATATTCAACACGATGCAGCATTTTTGGCTTTAAATCACTGCTCCGAAACTAATGCAGCTGTTTTAATAACTATTTTTGAAAACATAGTTGAACCTTTGCAGTTTTCAATAACATATTTGTTTAAAAATAGAGATTTTGAATATTTTCAGCTCTACCTACCTGCTTAAATGAGAATAACAGTTGTCAAGAAATTTCTGCCGTTTCTCAATGGAAACGTCAAAGTAACAGGTGATTAAGAGAATAAAGAGAAATAGGAGAAATGTCGGGGTCTGAGAGTTGTAATGTACATACGTGAATAATGCAGCGTTCAGTATAAACTTGTTCATATGGAAGTACTACAAAGTAAAGTTTATATTTACAAATAAACCACAAAGATTTGTTGAAGTTTATGCGGAGTTAAGAAGTTCAAAGTATTTACAATAGCGAATGAACGTTTCACAATATCAGAGGTCGCACATCTCGTTGTGAATAACAAGTTCAGACATTAAATCTATTCAAAAGTGAAGCTTTGGTCATTGTTTGTTACACCTACGCATACCCAGAGATAAGATCCTTGCTACTGCTTTAAGTACCAGAATTACAACCAATGATGTACCATTGTCAACCCAACAAAAACAGATTTTGTTTGCCAGACAGCGTAATTGTTGTAAGGTTATTCTTGTATCAGTCAGGAGATCGACTTGTGAGAGGATTTCGCAGCCAAGGTAGTCCGCAGTTTGTTGTGGATAAACTGCCACTTCTACGTGGAACTTCTAGAGGTCACGAACGTCAGAGCTGGTAACATTAATCGTTACAAAATTCTTATTATTAAACTTAGTTGAGTTAAAGTTTATAGAAGAATAATCCTTTTTAAACTATATTCAATCGGTGGGCCTGATATGATGTTGGTAATTAAAAGCGTCAAACCATTTTAGGTCCCAGCTACAGGATTGCACAAGTCTCCCATAGGAGGGACTAGAGAATTCCTAGACAGCCTTTTTTCGGGGGAGGGAGTTACCGGTAAAATCCTTTCTCCCTGCCATGCAGCTCCGAGACACCTACACATTACAACCCTGGATCAGGAAGGGCGACCTTGGGGATCAAACCGACGACTCGGTATGAGTCAAGTATGTAGCATGCAGTGCTCACGTCAGTTATTTTACTAGATATCCTACAGTTGACACTATGCTGGCACTTTATCTCTGGCAAACAGCTTCTGTAGCCTCTTCCTGTTATGAATTTGAGCAAGTTTTAGACCCTTGCTGTTTAGAATATGAATACCTCTCTGCTGCAATTCTCATGAGATGCACATTTATTTTACTAGTTGTCAGCCATGTACAAATATGAGTCACATTCACAGAAAGTCTCTAGAGAGCTAGCCTTTGGGACAATAGTTTATACAACGTACTTCACTACTCGTGTTCCAAAAGCATGGAACTGTGCCAAAGGTCGAATAACAATATTATGATTCACACAGATAAGGCTAAATGTATGACCTTGGCCAACTTCAAAGTATTAAAACTGACTCTGTCGTCTGTCGTTTTTGGAAAACATTTCCAAAGTATACGTGACTTTTGAAAGGTATTACGTATAATTTAATACATAAGGACTACATACTTCAAATGTTTCAATATACACGGGATTTAACTTCCGAAAATGGAATTTTTCGGCACTGTTATGCCTATACATGTAATATTTTTGCCACGATAGTTCACTTTCTCGTCAGTACAGGAGGGAGAGAGTCAATGAACAAATGAGTGACTGATTAAGTCAGTGAGTGAGTGAGTGAGTGAGTGAATGTGAGTGAGTGGGTGAGTGGGCGGCTGAGTGGGGAACGAGGCAATACATGGTGCACAACTCTTCTCGCCTGTCCATCTCTATGACGCTTTGAATTACAATTAGAGTTGTAAAAATTAGCAAAATTTTGGTTCTTTGCTGCTCGAGATTTTGTCTCCCTAATAGAGACCGTATTTTGTATATAAAATAGCAGAGCAAAACCACAGTGAATTTTTATCTTGTTCCACTGGACAAAGGCAAACGTTTCTTCTTCAATGAAAAAAAGATTCCAAAAAATATTTTAGATTACATTTCAGCCATTCTTCACACCAGTATTATTTGTAACAATTCATCACCATATATAAAAACTGAATAACAGATTTATTCTACATTGCATGCCTTTAGTTTTCTATATTTGACAGTTTTCAAATAAGTTTTGATTATGTTTTATACATTTGTATATTATTTTCAAACTCGTGATTTAAAATCATTTTATTTTAAAATGTATTCGAGGCTAATAACTTTTACATCTCTATAAATGGTTAGAAGACAAATTGCCATGGTTATTTACACATTCCACAATAATGGAATCCTAAAATGGTTATCTGTCATATTTCCTAATATTATAATACTTTTTTACTTTATATTTCAAATATCTTTGTATTATACAGTTTTAAATTTTCTTATTTAGTTTAAATTGTGTTTTCTACAGATTTATTAGCAGACTGTGTCTTTATGACAATTGTAAAAAGCGACAGCTATCCATTATTGCGTTTTCTCTCGTGAATTCAGGTAAACAAAAGAAAATACTCATTGAAAATGCAACACAATAGTTTGATAAACGAAAATATATGAATCCTGACATTGCTTGACCAGAATCCTTGTAACAACAAAAATGCTCAGAAAAGAAAAAAATTGTGGGAGATACCTGGAGTACACGTGTCCCACTCTTAAGACAGCTGTCATGTTCCTTTTGACACGACACACCCAGCCAGCATTACGTAAATGACCCAATTTCAGAATGCGGACTAAAGACTTTACATTGAAATAAAACCTATTAGGAACACTTGAATAAACTTTCGTTATTTCCCTATACACAGACGCTTAAGCTAACAAGTTAGAGACATTCTAAACTCTGTAACAATGTAGATTAATCCTAAGCATTATATTCGTCTTTCTAGGATTAGGTTTATCAAGTGTTTGGGTCCTTAACGTCAAATAACAGAGTTAAATGGAGGAAGTGATCCAGGCAAACCCGACGCCGTAAGGCATAAGGGGAAGAAGAAGAACAGTTGAAGGGAGTGTCTGCCTCACATTGAAGAGGTACCGAGTTTGAATCTCGATTAGGGTGAGTAAATGTGAACAAGGCCTTTCCGGTATATTCTCTTATCCTGAAAGGTGATTGCCGGGTCACTATACCCATACACGCATGGCTTATTTGACCATCATTTCACCCATTCCATGCATCGTCGGCTTTTAAGTTCATAGCTTATTTTTTATTGTTAAAGAATATCACTTCAAGTTTTGGCAATTATATATAAAATTGATTCCTCGAGAAAATGAATGAAATTTAGTGCAATTAATAGATTTTGTATTCTTTGAAACTTTATTTTGGTCAACCTTCGTTTCTGATTTATGAGCAACTAAATATGTATAAGCTACCATTATATGCGCTAAAATTATTTAATAATGTGTTTACAATGAAATAATGGCATAAAAACTGTGTTTCTGAAGAAAAGCCTTGACTTTGTGTTAGGTTAGGCTAGTGTGTCTATGTGACAGGATACTGTGTCATCGAAATTTAGGCTATTCATTGTAAATACATCAATAAATCATTTTATCACACATAATAGTCGTTCATAAATATTTATTTGCTACATATCCGCCACACAAGCGAAATAAAACCGTTGCAGAATACCTACGGAAGTTGCTTACAAATTAAAAACGTCAAATAACCTTCAAAATCGTAATCAGAGATAAAGTATCTATCCATTGCACTGTATTTCATTTATTTTCTCGAGGAGCCCATTTTATACACAATTACCTGAAGTTTTAGTAATTAAAGCATTTGAGAAGCAATAAAGGAAGTAAAGGACAGTTAAAAGTTGTCCTCTTGAAATATAAGGATCCAGGAAAATAAATTTCGACAATTACGTCATATCAGAAAACTTACCCGGTGATCCGTTCATCTGCACGGAAGAGAAACATTCAACTATAAAAGCACCGAAGTGGTGCAGTTTAGGTAAATACGGTGATACGACCTTGGCGCAACGGACGGCGAAGTATAAAACCACTTTAATGCACTAACACCCCTTACGGACAAAATATGACCTATTAACTATAGATCCAATCGTCACAAATGCATTTAAAATTGATTCGCAAAAGGCAATGTTATTTAGTATAAATACGAAAGAAGCCATTGCAATTTGAAAAAACAAATATTGTGTTGTTTGACGCTGTTAATTGCCAGGATCACATCAGGGTCGCCGGTGTGCCGGAATTTCGTCCCGCAGGAGTTCTTTTACATGCCAGTAAATCTACTGACATGGAGCTGTCGTTTTTAAGCCCACAAGGGGGGATGTATGCGATTGGGGTCCAAAAATCAATTTTGTGTTTATCAGCTTATAAATTAGTTGGATACCATGAGAATATTACCCAAAAGTTTCAAGCTTATATTCCATCTAGAACTGTGTTAAAAATGTGTTTGTTTAAAGGGTTGCATGAGGTTACGCCCCCATTCTGTCAGATATCACTCACAAAAAACAATTACTTCCACTTTCTTTCCTATTTGGGCGGGCACACTTCAGGAAGTATAGTTACCTGGTTCAAGAACACTGTGGCAAGATGGCAATTTGTGTGTTTTGTTTTTAAACAGATCTGCTACAAGTTATGGTTACGGCCAACATTAAACAGTTTTCCCAGGTACGTAATGTTCTCATTTTTCTTTTTCAGTTTGCCGAAACTTACATTTCCATTATGTAAGGTACATGTTTCTCCAAAAGTATTTAAGTTATTGCACTGAAATTTTGCACAGTTATTAAAGATACCAAAATGTTCTTTTCTGTGGAACAGAATTTTGCTAAAGTTCTTACAAGGTAAGCTATTGAGAAATACACGTGATAAAAATAATCCTAAAAATTAACAAGATAATAAAATATTTTTTAAAAAATAACCAAGACGTTTAAAAAAATTCTGTTCCACAAGATTTCTTATTTATCTCTATGTAATGTCTGAAAAAAAGCTGAAAAGAATTGCTTCAGTAGTTTTCAAAAAAACTGTACCCTAATTTGATCCTGTATTTTACATATTTTAATCACCATACATTAAATATAAAGTAATAATTTGTTTTGAAATTTTCTGGACATATTTTACATGTGATCTTCTAACAGGGTGCAAAATGTGGTAATTCTATCTCAAACAGAAGTGAGGTTATGTTAAAGTTTGTATGGGGGCTCCATTTTCGCATACGTCCCGCTTACGGTCTGGGCCGGGTTTGAACCCACGACCTTGGGATCAGTAGGCCAGCGTCTAACCACCTGAGCCACCCAGACCGACAATTTTTGCAATTCGAAGTCTGCTGTACAGACTTTATAATAATAATAATAATAATAATAATAATAATAATAATAATAATAATAATAATAATAATAATAATAATAATAATAATAATAATAATAATAATAATAATAATAATAATAATAATAATAATAATAATAATAATAATAATAATAATAATAATAATAATAATAATAATAATAATAATAATAATAATAATAATAATAATAATAATAATAATAATAATAATAATAATAATAATAACAATAATAATAATTAAATATATTATGATTATTAATAATAATAATAATAGTAATAATAATAACAATAATAATAATTAAATATATTATTATTATTATTATTATTATTATTATTATTATTATTATTATTATTATTATTATTATTATTATTATTATTATTAATTATTTATAACAGAACCTAGGCTTCATATATAATAGCTGGCTATGTAATGTAATTTACATAAATTCATTTGTCTCTGCTAATTTATTAAAGTAAACTTTATTTTTTTAAAACAGTGTAATATATTTTATGAATTTACAAGGGCAGTGAGGGCAGAACATAATAATCGTGGTGGTGGTGTGAGAGAGAACAGGCAGCCAACATGGTGTAGTACCCCAGGGAGACAAGCCCCTCGTTGTTCTCTTGTTTTACTGTCACACCCCTCGCTCGCGCTGAAATATCATCATGGCCATGTGTGTGTGTGCCAGCGGCCCCCCCCCCCCCCCCCGTACTCCCAGTTTCTCTCATAAAAACAATTTTTGCGCTGCTACTTTTACTTTTACGGGGATCACCTATGCCTTCATGTGATATTCAGTAGCAAATTTGCATCGTTAAAGCTCCGAGACTAATTCTGTAAATTGTTCAGCTTGCTTTCATGACCATGGTCACATTGTACACAAGCATAAACCACTGGCAGTCCGTATACCTGTTTAGTACGCACACGAGACACGTAATGTTCCTTTGTAACTAGTCGCTAGCTTCTTTAGTGATAAAACATCAAAAACGAAAAGTCGGATAAAAATCTAAGTTAATATCTAAGCTTAATATCTTGATGCGACACGAAGATTTTGAACAGTCTGTACTTTCTAGCTATAGCCCATGTAGTCCTGTTTACTCGATAACTCTTACACAGAAGGTAAACAGTAAGAGAAAGACCAAATCTTACTATAGAAAAAGTGTAAATCTTGTTAAATCTCAGAATTTGTATTGAAATGCATTTGAACCTTTTCGGACATAGTCCTTGCTATTTGTATGGCTTTTGCAATACCTATACTTTTCTGAAATGGAAGATCGTCAGTCATTTTTTATCTCTTTACCGTGCAAAGAGAAGGGAGTTTCAAAGCTTTCATATAGCCACCAGCTTTAAAAGATTTAACTATCGTTCAAAGCCTACTAAATTCCCATACACCTAAGAGAAAATTAGCAATAAAACAATTTTGCAAATGTTTATCTCCACTAATATGAAGATGGAAGAATAAGAGTTTGTACTACTTGGCAAAGCGACCAGACATATTGACCGTGGTTGTCGAGCGCTGCGTTCGCTTGTTATCTTGTTTGCCAGAACAGCGAAATACTAGTAACTTTGCATACAGTCAGCAAAAAGGTGATCTTGCGCCTGCCGATATATGAGATGTTACTGTCCTGAAGACATGATTGTATCCGAATAGTGTATATACTACACTGTCTCGCTGTGTTTGTGTGATAAGCTCACGTAAACAACTGGGTAGTCTCAAATTCTTTCCGATACGCCTCATGGCTTTGTTACCTAGTGAAAATAGTTGGTACAAGAGTAGAGAAAGTCATGTGAGTGCAACACATCAGATTTTTAATTTTCAAACAAAAAGTAGGTTTGTAAGTTAAATAATTCTGGAACCTAAACTGAAGGGCGACAGAACTCTAGGGAACATTTGAAAATAAATTTATTTGTACTATGGCTCAAATTATTAGCACAAAAGTTTTTGTCCTGAGGAACTAACAAAAAATTAACAATTTCCCCAAGAAGTTGCAACATTTTAGAGGAAACTGGATGAAATGCAGGTTGTGATATATTTGCACTATATTACATGTATAGTATAAATTTAAAAAATTTCAACTTTCAAATTTTCAGACATACATTTTTCAGGAATGACAAATACAAAGACATTTTTCTTACAGAATACTGATATTAAAATACAATATGCATTATTTTATCCTATGTCTCGTACATGCTTTGCGCCCTTTGAACCTGAGCACCACTTCTTTAAAGGAAAATTGCATATATTATTTTGATAATTTAGCAGCATCAATATTTGCAACAAATTTTAGCAAGTGGTGTGAACGCTACTGTATTGTTTCGTGTGACGTAGAAACGTGTTTACCAAACGGGGCTTTGTAATATGGAAATTAAACGGCGTGTTGAATTGTTGATAGGTCCTGGATCGATAGATCGATCTACAAAGCCAGTGAAAGCATAAACACACTCGTATATAAATTATTTCACGTCAGACTTCTACCTTAGGAATACCATTACGTCCTGCACTATTTCTTATGCCCTGCATAGGTTATCTCTGATCTGAACACTGCATAAATATGTCTCTGTTATCAAAGTTTTTACTCCCTCTCTCTCTTCTTACTTACTCAAATGTTCGATATCGATATTTCATGAGCTGTATACATTGACGTTCCCTGAAACCTAAAAAGAATGCGTCTTCATAAAAGATCCGTGCATTGCATTCCGTCTCAAAAATTCGACATCGAAATTTCACTTAAAATAAGGTTGGTGGTGCAAATATGGCCACTTTAATTTGAATTTTTATTTTCGTCATTATGGTACTCACTATAAGAAAAATCTGATGTGCTGCACTCATATGACTTTCTCTACTCTTGTACTAACCATTCTTACAAACTCTTATTACTATATCTTCTTCGTGTTAGTTGAGATAAACATTTGTACAACTTATCTTATTGCTTATTTCCTTGTAGGTGCAAGGGGAATATTAGAATACAGTAGGCTTTGTGCGATAGTCAAATCTTTGAAAGCTTTAAGATCCCATTCTCCTTGCACGCTTAACATATAAAAAAATGAACAACGATGTTCCATTTCACGAAAGTTTTAAGTTTTTCCGAAAGTCACACACGTAACAAGGAATACCTCCGAAATGGTTCACCCTACAAGAAAATTTATTCGGAGATAAATTGTGTATTTTAGCAAGATCTACATTTTTTTGTATAATATGATTTAGTCTATCTCTTACAGTTTAGGTGTTATTCAAAAGTCGTCCAGAGTAAATACGACTACAGGGGCTATAGCCAGAAAATTCAAGATATACATTTCATTTGTCATAGAAATGTCTCAAGCATATGACATTTTAATCAAAATCGTTACAGCAATTTTCAAGAAAATCAAAATTTTCGAAAAAATTTCCATGTAAAGGGTAGTTTAGGGTGGGGCTATTTTCTTCAAAACTTTGTGTCGCATCCTTGAAGGACAACCTTAAATACCAAGTTTGGTTTTTAACCTACTTTTCGTTTTTGAGTTATGCTGTCTACATATTCACACACACACACACACACACACACACACACACACACACACACACACACACACACACCAGGGGGCCTCAAAACATATATTTCTTATGAAACCTCAAGATAAATTTTTGGGTGGCATACAATACTTCCTCTGCTTACTATACCTGGTAGAGGAAGTAAAAACATATTCAGAATATAAGTATTGTATCTGTAATGTAATTAAAAGGGAAAATTCTAATTAATAAGGTTGCCATTTATACTCCTTTTGTGCACCCGTTGTTCTACATAGGCGCTATGGGCGCTGAACGCTGACGATACATGGAAATTTGAGATGGAAACGTCCCTTAGAATGCCTTCAGATCACTTACAAGTTCTGAGCAAAACCGTCTTGTACTCGTTCATGAGTCCATGCTTTAACGACTTTGGCCACCCTGTCTGGGAACCTTTTGAATTTAGAACGGGTAGAGTTAGTGGGAGTGTAGTTGAGAATTTTGTGGTCACAGCGGCCGTATTAGCATAAGTTATAACAGAGTTTGCGTAGTGCCTTCGTATGGTTCAATCTAGAGGCGTTATATGCAAAGGGTGTAACTCATTTCCAAACTGCCCTAAGTAAAACAAGGTAGTGATGCTCACGATGATTATGCGTTACTGTTGGAATGTATGACCTCGGAAACAGCAGCCCCGGAGGAAATCTGCTCGACGCCACAATTCCCACTTATAGCTGCCAGAATCCAGACCATGTCGCCTTGGGGGTAATCCAGCGGTCTAACCAAAGGGATACGATGCCGCCCATTTGTTAAATAGATTAATATCGTTTCAAGGGAAATGCTTAATGAATGTCTGTAGTGAAAAATTGTTATTTAGGTCCAATTCCATATATATCTCTGACTGAAGATCAGATTTAATCCAAGTTCACAACATGAACTGAGATCAGTGTAGAATCGGCTGGTATAAAACTGATCTAAGATCATCGAGTCTCAGTTCAACTTTGATCTTAGTTCTATTATAACGTTTGGCAAACTCGTAGAACAAGAGGGATCGTCAAATTTCATCCGTGAAGAAAAAACCATTGGTGGATTGTGCAATTGAGAAGTATAAACATATACTGCAAACCAAAACAAAAAACGGATGTAGTTTCAGTTTCGCAAAGAGAAACTGTATGGAATTTGAAGTTAATTACATAATTACCTTACTACTCGTTTCTATTTGTGCATTTGACCAATTATTGAATCAAAACATACTTAAGTCCAGCATATTTTCACTAAATTTGAAGAACACAACCTCAAACTCATTTCACTGTTTCGTATTTCAGTAAGTAAGCGACAAACACAATAACTTCACCATTTGTGAAAAACAAAATTTAGGTTAGGAGTAATCAGTTGTAAAAATTTTGTCTCTAGCACATAATATTATTTAAAACAATGTAGTTACTATCCAAATAACTACAAAAATGCATGACTTACCATTTTATTATTTTGTTTAAAGCGGTAATATTTACTTAATTCTTCTGCAATTCTGCTGATCTAAGTTCAATCAATTTAACTGGAAGAAATTTACCAGAGTCAATCTTTGATCAAGATGCCAGAACTTGGAGACATTCCTTGTTATGTGTATGAGTTTCGGAAAACTTAAAACTTTCGTGAAATGCAACACCGTTTTTCATTTTTTATATGTTACGTGTGCAAAGAGAACGGGACCTCGAAGCTTTAAACATTTGACTATCGCACAAAGTATTCTAATATTCCCCTTGTACCTACAAGGAAATAAGCAATAAGATAATTTGTACAAATGTTTATCTCAACTAACACGAAGAAGATATAGTAATAAGAGTTTGTGAGAATGGTTAGTACAAGAGTAGAGAAAGTCATGTGAGTGCAACACATCTTTCAAGGAGAACGGAACTGACACACTCCACACATTTCCTCTCCTAACATTAGTATACACTTCATGAACTGCCTTACAATTATTATTTTTACCACAAAGGGCCGTACATTGGTGAACACACCACTTTAAACTTTCATTCATTGAATAAATTACTTACGTCCCATGTAATACAAGACATTTCTCTAACTGCAGTGTAATAAACACGAAATTACCACAACTTCCTCTACACCTATTCAGCTTTTGCGCACAAATACTCGCACAATTATACATCTAAGTATGGATTCAGTTGGATAATGGAGAAAGCTTGTATTGCTAGACATTAATGGAATTATACCAGCTGCTCCTTATTGCCCAGTTTTATGCTATCTGCATTTTATACTCTGACACGAAACATCGACCCTCTTGCTAGGTTAGCGATGTCCAACATTTGTAAAAGAGGGGAGTGTGAGTTTATCTCCTTCCAACATACAAGGACTTTGTCGCTCTTTAACCCCTAGCCGTACATTGTGTTGCAGTGGCGGATTGTGACATGTACATTGTGTTTAATTTACGAAAGCAAGGTGAAATCGCTTGCTTGTGTCGATCAATGGATACTGACTGTTTGTCCGTACGACTGAAGGAGTGGAGTGGGGTAGAGCCGCTCATTAAGGTTCTCCAAACACACATGGCGTATCTCTCAAGTTTCTAGGTGGCGCATTCGTTACGAGCGGATGATTCGTAAAGTAATCGGTGTCCTGTAGAGGTGGTTCGAATCCCCTACGTGTGCTGTTTTTTTAGCAGGTAATATTCACAAAAACATTGTTTTGTGAATTATCTTTAAAGCTGTTATTTTAATTCGGAATTGTTTTATTTCCAGTTTACGGTATTGTTTTGGTCTATTAGGATATACCATATATATGCTTAGCTGCTTGTGCATTGGCTTTTGCTTCTCGCCGGTCCAAAGCGTATCAACATACTACTCCATGCGCATAGAGAATGCATCATGCCACTCCAATGGGGCACAAATCATAACTATTCTATTACAAAATGCAGACAAAAAATTATAATGTCCTAAACCCTCAGGTATTTTGAAATTAGATTACTGTGAATTCGGTTTCCAAGTTTTGATGAGCGTAAAACAATTCTACAATGTAGAGACGCGAACCCGTGTCCCTGTGGTGAGCGCACAGGCACAGTCGTAACTTTTCAGCTACTTGGAGGCTTAGCTGAAAACACATTGCGAGTTCAACTGAGAACTTTTATGCCAAGCGCTATGCCATTGCCACTTCGCGACTTTTCGTGCGTAATTTAGCCTTTCAAGACAGTTTTAATCCTTCGCTAAGCGTTTTAACATTACCTAAACAGTAAAAGTGATTACGCATGTTATTTAAGGCCTATAAGACTTTAGGTAAACGTTAGATAAACCATTATTTAACAATATATGCGTTTTTACTGTAAGGCTTCATGGTGGATAATGCCTGCCTATAATTTGTTGTAGCCAACCCCGGCTCTAAATACAAGAATCCGCCATTTTATTTTAAGGTGATGTTAGCGTATTCATATGAAAGCTTCATTTTATCAGAGGCGTTTACTGAATTGCATTGCTATGTGTACTATAACAAAAAGTTTGCACAATTGGCTGAAAAATCGGAATTCGCTCTCAGTAAACGAGTTGTAAGCTTCATAGTTTAATTTAAAATTCGCTATTGGAATTTGGGACAGCGTAGGCATTTGAGTTTATGCTCTTCAGAAAAGACTATCTGTTTATCCTTTCATTAACAACCCAACTTACTCCCGCACAGAGTCTTAAACTTTGTTGCGCCGCACATCAAACTGAGATTTTGTGAGTAAAAACTTACGTTAACTCTGAGTCATCAGATTATCGATAATTACATAACTCACTCCACCATACACTTAGCGGTTTGAAAATTTCCCGTTAGATGTCAGCATTCGCTGTTTATTGGTCAATGGTGTTATAATCACTTCCAAGGGAAATTGCGATGTCCACTGTTTTATAGGTAGTACACTAAATGGCAGGAGTTTATATTTCTCGAATCCTACTGTTTGGATAAACGAATGAAAGCTACTGGCGTATTGAAACACGGCAAGTATAATGGCAAAGCGAATGAAACAGCGAATGCTGACGGAAACTACCGAATAATTCGTTTGTTCACGACTATCAAATAGTTCGATTGCCCAACAATACAAGAATTTCTTATCTTTGAGACGTTTGCAGCGGTTAGTTGGAAATTAGTATTTCATTGTTACTACAACGAGCGCAAATGGAACTTGAAAATAACCATTTTTACCACTTCTAGAATTACTCCACACGAAATACAGAATATGGCAGAACAGGGAGATTGAAATGAACGTTTTGGTTGTATCCCCTAAAGAGCACATTTTCGCGCTAGTTCTTGGAGATGGCAGTAGTGTAGCTTGTTCCTTCTGAACTTTGAGTAAAAGTTCATAGATGTCAGCACAGGTAAAGTACGTCTTCTGGTGATGTGCCTTGTAATAGTTATGAAATAATTAGGAATAATCATGAGATATAACCAAATAATGTGCCTGTTTTGAGTTATGTTTTTGAAGCGAGTATCAGTTATAAGCATAACACGTATGGTGAAGTTGACTGACAACCATCTATACATGGTTAGAGCACATAAAATTATATCAATGGTCGTGAAGAACTCAATTTGGATATTACCCAAGGACGCCCTTGGCTGTTAAGTACCGCTATCCCTTCACAAACCGCCAAATGTAACTACACCTGTCACCTATTCCTCTCGGTTTCCTGTCACTGGCACTGCATTGCTCGACGGTTCCACAAGCGGCCGACAAACTAAACAGTAGGGCAATGGTCGCTTGGATGGCGAAGATCTGACACATCCCGCCGCCAGTGACAACACAGGAACCCAACCTGCACCATCAGACACATAAAAACACCAAAGCTTGTAAACCTAGACAAACCTATACCACCTCACGGGTAAATCCGTAATTAAACGGATAGGTACCGTGGCCACCTTACCATCCGCCTGGGTTAACCCAGGCGACTCGTACTCACTCCTGGACTCCTCAATTTGGATATTTTTTTATTAAATTGTTTGTGCACACCCAGTCAAGAATTCCTCAAGCGATTCATAATATGCAGTGGTTGAACGATATGATATTCCTTTTAGCGAAATGTTAACACTTTCGGAAAATATCGTTGTTTACATCGGTGGAGAAAATGTCACTAATAGTGCGTTAAGAGAAGATGATAGTCTTCTGTTGGTTCATTCGAGAAGACATAATTTGATCAATTGAAGAGAAACCCACAGTGTGTTTACCCGCAGGTTGAAGCCCTATCTTTGCACTTTGATTGCCTGTCACCTGCCGTTGCCGAAAATGTAGGTAGCTCTTGACACTTAATGTTTATAACTCAGGATGGTGTTCGCGCTGTTCCGGAATAATCCTTTATCTTTACTTATACCATTACAGTAGTAGTCATACATTTAAAGATGTCGCCTCTGTGGGGTGCCTTATTTGGTGTCCTAAATTCCTCACGATTTTTGAGAGCTATGACTGGCTTGTATAAGGTTGTCACATAAATTTGTTCGCTTGCTCGCAAGTTCCATCTATAGCGCCTGAAAACCCTAAAGTCTCTGTACACTCAAGTTATCATAACTGCCTAACCACCTCTGCGACTTGGAGGTCCAACCAGACTCGCTATTGGATATGTCAGAGTGTGTATATTGAAAGTTTGCAACTCCTTGTTGAGAGTGAGGTGTGTTTCCAGGCGCTTAAAGTACTTTTAAAAGTGTTGTATGGTTTCATTTGCGCCTTTCTATGATAGCGGCAGACAACAACGAGCGCCGAGGATGGCGACAGGCAAAACACCACGCAGCCGGTTCGGAGGTTCTCTCTCTCTCTCTCTCTCTCTCTCTCTCTCTCTCTCTCTCTCTCTCCCGGTAGTTTGTGGAACAGTAAGTCATTAAGTAGCATATTTAACCTATTAACTCGAGTAGATAGAAGGGTTAAATTTTGTAAGAATAGGTTAACGAAGAATGCGTGGCGAAACCAATGTGAATGTAACATCTCGGCCATTATGAGGGCCTGAACGCTTACTTCTAAAACACACTATACCGCACATCCAAACTTCACACAGTAGCAAGTCCTCGAAATACTACACAACACAAACTTTGCCTCCGTATTTCCGTTGTGAAGATGTATGTATGTATGTATGTGTGCTTCTCAGAGAATTATGGAGCACAAGACAGCGACAGGCGCTAAAACAAACAACACAAATATTTTGTAAGCTGTCCGGTTTGTGTTTTAACGTATTGGCTGTTATACAGCGTTTTTTCACTTATATTTATTTCCCCTTTATGATATATAGACTTAGAAAACGTGCCACAAGCATCATCAAAGAAAGAACAACAAAGTCGTCAGAGAATTCCAAAAGATGATAGTATTTTCTTAACTATTCTATGTATATGAGATATTTGATGGTCTGTAAGGAAACTTCAAGCATGTTCTAAAAACAAACGAAGTGCATTATGAACGATATTTGATAACCTTAAAATGGAATAACACGCACAAAATGAAAAAATTAATTAGTGGTTACTAATTAATGATAAGGTTTTCAGTTTTACGTCCCATATACCACCTGAGTTCTTCAAAGACAGAATACTTAAATGGATAAAGGACCGAAAAGGTCAATGTTTCATCGGCGATATGCCTTTATACGTTAAGAAAAAGCTCCAGAGTATCATCTCATGAGTTATGTTCACATTACTTTCTCTACTCATGCTTGCACTTTTCTTACAAAATCGTATGCTTTTATTATATCCTGAAATTTAATTCAGAGGAAAACTTATAGAATTGTTCTATTGTAGTATTTCCTTGTAGGTAGAAGGGGAAAATAGAAATACAGTAGACTTTAAGTGATAGTCAAATCTTTTAACAGTTGGTCGCTACGTGATGGCGTTGAAATTCAGTTCTCTTTGCATGCCAAGAGAAAAAATGAGTGACAACTTCAAGGAGAAGCATCTGATGTGTGCACTTACATGACTTTCTCTACTCACTTTGTACAAACTATTGTTAAAAACACCCAAATATCTTAGTTTTGATGGGCGATTGATCTTCTGGGAGGATTGGTATTTTGCTTCAGGGTCAGATTAATCGATCCATGTTTACTCATCGAATATTCGACTGTCTGGAACACGAACGATCAAGAGTTAAAATATTTGCAGCATTTGTTGCAGCATTCTCCCGTGTGAAGCTTCTGTGTCTCATTAAAATTATTGGGCATCCATTTTGAAAAAAGAATTAATAAATAAATACCACAAAGATGATAATAAAGCATGGTTAAAAGACTCGGCGAACCAATACTTAATGCCACCTCAATGTCCTTTTAGGTAGGTTTAGAGTCCTCCCTAAACATTGCTTTCACGTCGGTGATGTTTTTCTCAGTCACTACTGTTGTGGTCTGCCACTTTCTCTTCGTGTTTTACAGATTGTCACCCCCCCCCCTTTTAAATTCTCCAAACCGCGTTCGCAAGAGCGTTCACACTTAACAGGATATAAACATAAAATGAGGGAAAATGAATGACTTCACGGAGCTTTGCTTGCTGCCGTTGCAATTCTTGAGTCAGCTATTTCGACGCAGCAACAATGTTTTCCAGGGGTGACCATTATTCCGTGTTTCAGTAATTGTCTAGTGACTCTCATACCGAAGACTGTGGCTTTTATGGGACCCTGGGACTAGAAATTTGAATGTTCTACATGTTGATAGGTATGAAATAAATACTCTGTACACTTAAGGGTGTTTGTGTTAAAAACTACCACACAAAGTTCCAGCACAGTCTGTTTTATAGTTTTGAGGCAATTAATTATTCAATTTATTCACAATGCTAAAATACCTTCGCGTTCAAAACACTCTATGCATCTTAAAAATTAAAACATATCCACAGCTTTATAATTTTATAAACTCTAATTGCCCAAAAATACCACCAGTCTCTAATAGGAACAAAAAATTATAACTTTTAAAGTTTTAACCTACTTTTCGTTTTGATTTATACTGTTCACAGAGAGACAGACAGATCTATAGATTGACACACAGAACTTTCACTAAACTAGCTTTTTTATACAGAGGGTTCCAAAATATACGTTTCCATTGAAATTTCGAGAACTTTGCGCTGATGCTTTGTGAAATGGAAATGACAACTGCGTAATCTTATAGTGATGATAATGATGAGCAGAGATTCCAATATTTTTACTTTCTCTACTGGTAAGTAGGGGAAGTATTGTATTCCACCCAAAAATTCGATGTCGAGATTTCACCGGATATGTATGTTTCGAGAACCCCTGAATCCAAAAAAAGCATTTTTTGAAAAAGCTCCGTGTGTGTCTGTCAGTCTGTGCGTCAGCCTGTGGACAGCATAACTCAAAAACGAAAAGTCGGTTAAAAACCAAAGTTGGTATTTAAGTTTAATGTCTTTCAAGGATGTGATACGAAGATTTTGAACAAAATAGCCCCAACCTGAACTACCCTTTACATGGAAAATGTTTCGAAAATTTTGATTTTCTTGAAAATGACTAACGATTTTGATTAAAATGTCATATGTTTGAGATATTTTTATTACAAATTAAATGTATATCTTGAATTTTCTGGCTATAGCCCCTGTAGTCGTATTTACTCTGGACGACTTTTGCATAACTGGTAAACCGTTAGAGATAGACCAAATCATACTATACAAAAAATGTAGATCTTGCTAAAATACACAATTTATGTCTCAATAAATTTTCTTGTAGGGTAAACCATTTCGGAGATATTCCTTGTTGTGTGTGTGAGTTTTGGAAAAAAATACAACTTTCGTGAAATGGGTCATCGTTGTTCATTTTTTTATATGTTACGTGTGCAAAGAGAACGGAATCTCAAAGCTTTAAAAGATTTGATTATCGCACAAAGCCTACTGTATTCCAATATTCCCCTTGTACCTACAAGGAAATAAGCAATAAGATAATTTGTACAAATGTTTATTTTAACTAACACGGAGAAGATATAGGAATAAGACTTTGTAAGAATGGTTAGTACAAAAGTAGAGAAAGTCATGTGAGTGCAAAACATCAGATTTTTATTGGTGTATTCTCGATTTCAGTGAGAGAAAATTCTTCTCTGCGCTAAATTTGATTGATGAAGTTAATGGCGATGATGATAATGATAATGACGATGATGATGATGATAATGATAATGATAATGATAATGATAATGATAATGATAATGATAATGATAATGATAATGATAATGATAATGATAATGATAATGATAATGATAATGATAATGATAATGATAATGATAATGATAATGATAATGATAATGATAATGATAATGATAATGATAATGATAATAATAATAATAATAATAATAATAATAATAATAATAATAATAATAATAATAATAATAATAATAATAATAATAATAATAATAATAATAATAATAATAATAATAATAATAATAATAATAATAATAATAATAATAATAATAATAATGGAAAATGTGTTTGTGGAACACTTTGTTAGTTATGGACGCGATAAGAAAGTCTGTTAAGTTTTATGTTTCATCTCGGAAAGCCCTCTTCTCAGCAGTATATACGCAACCCGCAATTAAAGTTTGCTTCTATGTTGATGAAGCGAAACGCCCGTCATTACACGAGGGGTTTTGCGATAATGCGCGAACCGCTGCCTGCCCTGCTTTTTCCGTCCCCTCCCCCCTTCTTTCTTTTTACTTCCCAATTCCTTTCAAAAAAAAAGTGAATGCACGCACGCACTGCATTCCGAGGAAATGGGAGAGATGCTACTTTAAGGAAACACAAACAAATTCAATTTGCATTGATTAATCAATAAAACACGAAGTCCTTCAGCCTTTCTTATTTCATCTTGCATCGAGCACTAATTCTGTCAATTTGTGGTTCAGATTTGCGGGCTAAAGAATTTACTTTTCAGCTACATGCATAAACAAATTGTGTTATATTCGTATTAAACAAATGAGATGACGCCATTGTAACGTGTGAGATATCTAAGTTGTACAAAAATGGCGTCTGCTGGTGGGGGTGATTTCTGAGGTGTTTCCACACACTATCCTTTGTATTATTTTCTATGCCTTTGAGTTTTTGTTTGTTATAACAAATCCTATGTAAATTAGTCTTCATATTAGCAAAGCGAGTGTTTAAACACTTTTATTTGGGCAGTATAGGGAACGGGAATAAATCTAATTACGTGTTGACTGTGCCGTGTGTTTAACCAAGTGTTCATGTTTATTGTGTTTCGTCTAAGGCTATCGCTACGTTAGCCGTATAGTGTGGTTAATTTATATGTTTGCAAATACATTTGTATCACGATTGCAGTGGTGAGAGGTTGTTGAAGAAAAACTGTTACAGTAGTGTGCGTTAATGTAGTCATACCTCAACCTAACCTCAAACATCACAATGCCCCGTAACTGTTGCATTCCCGGATGCAAATTAAAAATCAGAAACTTTCAGTTAAAACAAAAGGTAAATTGCAACGTATCGCTTGTAAATTCAGTATTTAATTACTATAAATTGCAGCGTTATGTGTGTTGCCGCTGTGTATATCACATGGTGAATAGTGAAAGACAGTAATTTCGAGACGCCGCTCTCCTACAGTTTTACCCATGTAAGTAGAATGCTGCTTGTATTTATACATTATCTTTAGTCTTTGTAATTTAAATGTGTAGCTGTAGTTTAGAAGAGATGTGTTATGTTGATGCATGTAAAACTGTATACTATAGCAAAGTTGCTTTACAATGCTGATTTAAGGTTACGTATTTCATATATTTGATTTACAGTGCTGTTTTAGGGTTATTATTTTTAATATTTCATTTGCTTTTGTGGATCCCCCCCCCCTGTAAAATAAAGTGTAATGAAGTGCTGAGTAATATGTTGTTGCAAACTGAGTAATCATAAGTTTTCAGTAAAAGTAATAGCAAAATTCTACCCTAAAGCTTTTGAATTCAGTAGGTAGCTAATTATTCTAAATAGCGGCATTTGTATATCAGCCATCCAGTATGTTTTGTGTAGGTATATAATATTTTGCACATGGTACAGTGTGAAAAACAGTGTAAACAATGATTAATAATTCTGAGTCAACTCAATGTCAACATTTCTGTTTTATTTAAGTAATATGCTGCTTGCAGTTTTGTCAATCTTCCTTGTAATTTGAGTGTGTAATGCAGTTACATAATGGCATGTAAAACTGTAGATTGCATGACTGATATTTAAGGTTATATATTTCATTGCCCATGGGTTATCGTTTAATGTTAAATGTCATCCTTTTTTGTTTTACTTGTTCAAGACAGTGTTTTTTTATGTTTAACACAGCCCATATTCACAAAATAAGCATGTTATTACACAACATTTTTATTTTACTGCGTTGAAATCGTAGCCTGTAGACGAGTTGTGTATAAGTAGTTCCCACCACATAGGCCGCCATCTTGAATCACAGTGTCAGGTCCATCCGGTATTTAGGAGGTCCTACTTCAGTGCTGTTAGTTGTGTTAAAGGCCGACAGGTAAACCTTCCTGGCCAAGAGGAATGTTCTGCGTCCAAATATGATCAGCTAATATTTATTTTTACTATCTCTACTACGTATGGTAAAGTAGAGGAAGTATTGTACTCCACCAAAACTTCGATGTCAAGATTTCACCAAAAATACTGTTTTGAGGCCCCCTGAATATAAAAAAATCTGATGTGTTGCACTCACATGACTTTCTCTACTCTTTTACTAACCATTCTTATGAACTCTAATTCTTATATCTTCGTGTTAGTTGAGATAAATATTTGTATTTAATTATCTTATTGCTTATTTCCTTGTAGGTGCAAGGGGAATATTAGAATACAGTAGGCTTTGTGCGACAGTCAAATGTTTTAAAGCTTTAAGATTCCGTTCTCTTTGCACGCTTAACATATAAAACAATGAAAACAATGTCATATTTCTCGAAAGTTTTTAAGTTTTCCGAAACTCACACACATAATAAGAAATATCTCAGAAATGGTCACTCTACAAAATTTGTTTTTTGCATAGTATGATTTGGTCTATCTCTAACGGCTTACGTCGGTCTGAGTGCCTTAGTTGGTTAGACGCTGGCCTACTGATCCCAATAACCCTGGTCGCGGGTCAATAAAATAATTTCTAACGGTTTACCAGTTATGCAAACGTCGTCCAGAGTAAATACGACTACAGGGGCTATAGCCAGAAAATTCGAGATATACATTTCATTTGTCATAAAAATATCTTAAACATATGACATATTAATAAAAATCGTTAGAGCCATTTTCAAGAAAATCAAAATTTACAAAAACATTTTCCAAGTAAAGGGTAGTTTAGGGTGGGGCTATTTTCTTCAAAAACTTCGTGTCGCATCATTGAAAGACATTAAACTTAAATACCAACTTTGGTTTTTAACCTACTTTTCGTTTTTCAGTTATGCTGTCCACAGACTGACACACACACACACACACACACACACACACACACACACACACACACACACACACACACACACACACACACCTTGTTCTAAAAATGTTTTTTTTTATTCAGGGGACCTCAAAACATATATTTCCGGTGAAATCTCGACATCGAATTTCTGGGTGGAATACAATACTTCCTCTACTTATCAGCACAGAAAGTAAAAATCTGAGGTGTTGCACTCACATGACTTTCTCTACTCTTGTACTAACCATTCTAACAAACTCTTATTCCTATATCTCCATGTTAGTTAAGATAAACATTCGTACAAATTATTTTATTGATTATGTCCTTGTAGCTACAAGGGGAATATTAGAATACAGAAGGCTTTGTGTGACAGTCAAATCTTTTTGACCTTTGAGATTCCGTTCTCTTTGCACGATTAACATATAAAAAAATTAACAACGTTGTTGCATTTCGCTAAAGTTCTAAGTTTTCCGAAACTCAGACACATAACAAGGAATATCTCCGAAATGGTTCACCCTACAAGAAAATTTATTGAGACATAAATTGTGTATCTTAGCAACATCTACATTTTTTGTATAGTATAATTTGGTCTATCTCTAACGGTTTACCAGTTATGCAAAAGTCGTCCAGAGTAAATACGACTACAGGGGCTAAAGCCAGAAAATTCAAGATATACATATCATTTGTCATCAGAATATCTCAAACATATGACATTTTAATCAAAATCCTTAGAGCCATTTTCAAGAAAATAAAAATTCTCGCAAAAATCTTCCATGTAAAGGGTAGTTTAGGGTGGGGCTATTTTCTTCAAAATGTTCGTGTCGCATCCTTGAACGACATTAAACTTAAATACCAAGTTTGGCTTTTAACCGACTTTTCGTTTTTGAGTTATGCTGTCCACAGACTGACAGACACACAGACACACACACGGACCTTTTTCTAAAAATGCTTTTTTTTTGGATTCAGGGGGCCTCAAAACATATATTTCCGGTGAAATCTCGACATTGAATTTTTGGGTGGAATACAATACTTCCCCTACTTACCAGTAGAGAAAGTAAAAAACTATCTACCTAAAACGGAACGCGGTTTTTTCGGCATTGCTTTTTCGTTTTCGCAGCTTTGTGCCTCGCAAAGGGTTGTATTTTAATAGAACAAAGTACAAAGCAAACTTGTGTCTTAGGCTCACATAACTGTCTCTACTCACTCTTGGGCGAACTATTCTTAAAAACACCTGTTGCTAGGTCATTCTAGAATCACTTCTTAGGAGTTTAAATACGTATTAATATGACAAAGTGGTACTGAGAGAATAAGCATTGTACTACAAGTTTTTGCATATGTTTCAAATGTCCGATGAGAAAAATAGGAAATAGCCTACAGCTGAGAATGAGGCTAACCAACGTACAAGAATTAAAAAACATTGAATATAATTATAGCAAAATATCTCTACTTAAGTGATGATCAAATTGTTAAAACCTGGTCGCTATGTGAGACTTCGATATTCCGTTCTCTTTGCTTGGCCAAAGAGAAAAACTGACCAATGACCTCCCATTTGATAAAAATATAATGTTGAACAATACAAATAAATGACAAAAAATATCTCCAAAATGGTTAACTATACAAAAAGTGTATCACTCTCGCAAGTGCATCAGTATTCCAACTCAAGAAACACCACAATTCCGTAAAAATCTTTTGACTTTTCTGATTTTAATAAACTTTCAGCACTTTGCTCAAAATGTCAAGCAGAATTCAGTCTATATTGTCGATAGCTTTAAAATATATTTTCCTCTATAAGTGTTGAAACAAACGAAACGAGTATTATGTCATACATCTCTCATCTGCTACGCATTATAATTTTTCCATTTATAAACTTTCTTTTTTTAATTTTTTTATTGTTCCATTTACTGCAGAGGTCATATCGGTGGCCTTGACTTGGTTTTTACTCGTTTAGAGTGGCGTTTTTATACATTGAATTCACACACACACACACACACACACACACACACACACACACACACACACACACACACACACACACATGCATACTTCCAGACTAAGGGAAGGATGAGGAATAATCTTGGCTGGAGAAAAACTCCTACCCCTCTGCCGGGAATCGAACCCGGGACCCCTAGCACAGCAGGCAGGTGCGCTACCAACTGCGCCATGGAGACGGATTCAAACGACGCTGAACCAATGGATCCGATCCGCTTACTTCCTGTTTCATGCAAACAGCTATCAATTTGAATCCACCAATTCCACCATACTCGTAACACGCTGCACGCTCGTCATTTTGTTTTCTTAGTGACAGTGATGTAATAAACAGTCACTTTTATTATTTCTATAATCTCACAAAATATTCTTCTGAAAAACATTGACTAACCTCAAATAGGCAGAAAACATTTATACAGGTTCACCAATATAATCCAAGAGACCAACATAAAAGCTTGAATTATTTCTGTTAGAGCCCTGCATATCCAAAGCCCTCTCATGTTGGATTGAATTCAACATAGAAACGCAGGTTATCCTGTAGCAAAGCGGCCTTGGCTCCTGTATTGCACGGCCTAGCTCTGCTACGCTCGAGGCTGACGTGGCTATGATGACGTAGATTTTGCCAACAGTCGAACAGCGAAATCCCCAGAAGCATGTGAATATTGCCAACCACAATAAACATGAATAGCCAAAGACTTTTTGCACTGAGGGCTACAGTGTTTGAAATTATCGTTATTTATTCTTGTTTTGGCGCAGTACTGGTATTTTAAGTGCGTTCATATTTGTAATGTTGGCCACGCCCTTTCCCTACGTAGCACACGACAGTATTCAGTGAACCATGTGGGGCCCCATACATACGCATGCACCTACAATGAAATCGCTAACCTAAATCCTTCTCAAGCTATAGTAACTCAATTGTATGTCTGTTAGCCATAAGCGAATAGAAACTCAACTCTAAAATATCCCAGTCCCAGTAAATGTGCATTAATTTTAATCTGGTCGTTGAACAGCGTCGTCGAATACCGCTGATAAATTCAATGAATGATTCAACACACAATGAAGCAGTATTTAAATATTTCCACTCACCTTTTAGAAGCCATGGTTGTTTAGTAAGGAGAAGTTGGCCCATAAAACTCTTCCACTCATCAAGCTGATCACTTTAAATAGTATACAAAATTTCACTTCAAAATCATAATGAGTTTCTATCACTAATTAGAGACAAAATGGACGCGTCTCTGGTAAACAACGAATCTGAAATAAGCGAAAGTCTAGTGGGAAAAGTTGAAACACGAAACTGCGCAAAATCGAATAAGAAAATCTGGTGCACTTAAATCTCCGATTGTTCCGACACAAGGTCTTGCATTTTAATAGAGCATAGTACAAGAAAGCTTCTGTGTTGCACTCACATGACTTTCTCTACTCTAGAACTAACCATTCTTACAAACTCTTATTCATATATCTTCTTCATGTTGGTTTTACAAAATACCTTATTGCTTATTTCCTTGTATTATTATTACTTTGTTGTTTATCGACGTTGTCAATTGCTAGGATCATATCAGCGTCGTCGGTGTGCCGGAATTTCTCCCGCAGGACTTCTTTTACATGGCAGTAAATCTACTGACATGAAGCTGTACTTTTTAAGCACACTTAAAAACCATCGGTCTGGGCCGGATTTGAACCCACGACCTTGGTATCAGTAGATCAGCGTCTAACCAACTGAGCCAGACATATTTCCGTGTAGGTACAATGGGAATACAGTAGACAGTGTTACACGGTTAACAAAATCTGATGTGTTGCATTCACATGACTTTCTCTACTCTTGTACTAACCATTCTTACAAACTCTTATTTCTACATCTTCTTCGTATTAGTTGCACATTTACAGAAATTTGTTATTGCTTATTTCCTTGTAGGTGCAAGGGGAATATGACAATAAAATTAGGGTTTGAGCGATTGTCAAATCTTTAAAAGCTTTGAGATCCCGTTTTCTTTGCACAAGAGTAGAGAAAGTCATGTGAGTGCAACACATCAGATTTTTATCCATAGAGTGACAGACACATACATTTTTCTAAAAATGCAATTTTTAGATTCAGAGGACCTTAAAACATATTTCCAGTGAAATCTCGAAATCGAATTTTTGGATGAAATACAATACTTCTACTTTCTATACGTAACAGAGAAAGCTAAAAGCTTAAAAAACACAATATAAAATGTACAACAGCCCATATATTATATATCAATGCGGAAAAGAGATTTCAGTAGTGGAAAGAAAACTTTTACCTCAGAAACTAAAATGCGCCCATAAATTGAACTATATGCCACTCAAAACTTTCAGAAGTCCTTTATTTTTAGATTTAATCCCTAAAACGCCGAGTAACAAAAATCGTACGTTAAAATAATTTGGAATGTTGCATTTGTCAAGAGGAAGTGGTACCAACTTTTAATCAACGCTGCGCAACTCGACGTAACAATTAGATTTCAGCGGCCAATTAGAGGCCTATTAAAAATACGGTAGGCGCGTGCTCTGGGGCATTTTTCAAACGTTAGCTGGACAGTAATTAATCCATGGCTTTTGGTAAAAGCTGCGTAGGTACGCAAGCTATATATTCTTGGTTACACGCTGTTCATATGTTCTTTCGTATTCAATTTTTTACTTTCTCTACTACCTATAGTAAGTAGGGGAAGTATTGTATTCCACCCAAAAATTCGCTGTCGAGCTTTCACCAGAAATATGTTTTGAGGTTCTCTGAATCCAAAAAGAAGCTTTCTTAGAAAAAGCTGTGTCTTTGTGTGTGCGCGTGCGCGTGTGTCAGTCTGTACACAGATTATTATACACAAATAAAAAATTATTTTGAATTTATGGCCTTTAAGTAGTGTTAAAAACATGAAATACAAATGATACTTTTTACTAGAGACGAAATGTCGGATTCATTTTTAAATTATAAATATATATATGCTATTTTTCAAAGGGTTGCTGGTATTAAACTGAACCGTTTATTCGTGCTTACTGTTCCTTTTTTGTTTAAATTTCAGTGGTTGCTCCCAATAAAACAATTAACATTTTACTACGTAAATATCCATTTGGATTGCAACGAGTATTTTTCTGAGCTTTCCCCTCACCCCGAGAAGACGAAGTCAAGTCACTTTAAGCTCTTTTGAACACTACCTTACAATTTTATTAATTCATCGCCCGATAGGACATTATGTTGGAGAAACTTTATATATAAACCAGAAGATGAAGAACAAGAAGGGGAAGAGGAGAAAGAAGAGCAAGAAATGGAGGAAGAAGGGAAAGAAGAGGAAGAAGGGAAAGAAGAGGAAGAAGGGAAAGAAGAGGAAGAAGGGAAAGAAGAGGAAGAAGGGAAAGAAGAGGAAGAAGGGAAAGAAGAGGAAGAAGGGAAAGAAGAGGAAGAAGGGAAAGAAGAGGAAGAAGGGAAAGAAGAGGAAGAAGGGAAAGAAGAGGAAGAAGGGAAAGAAGAGGAAGATGAGGAAGAAGAGGAAGAAGGGAAAGAAGAGGAAGAAGGGAAAGAAGAGGAAGAAGGGAAAGAAGAGGAAGAAGGGAAAGAAGAGGAAGAAGGGAAAGAAGAGGAAGAAGGGAAAGAAGAGGAAGAAGGGAAAGAAGAGGAAGAAGGGAAAGAAGAGGAAGAAGGGAAAGAAGAGGAAGAAGGGAAAGAAGAGGAAGAAGGGAAAGAAGAGGAAGATGAGGAAGAAGAGGAAGAAGGGAAAGAAGAGGAAGAAGGGAAAGAAGAGGAAGAAGGGAAAGAAGAGGAAGAAGGGAAAGAAGAGGAAGATGAGGAAGAAGAGGAAGAAGGGAAAGAAGAGGAAGAAGGGAAAGAAGAGGAAGAAGGGAAAGAAGAGGAAGAAGGGAAAGAAGAGGAAGAAGGGAAAGAAGAGGAAGATGAGGAAGAAGAGGAAGAAGGGAAAGAAGAGGAAGAAGGGAAAGAAGAGGAAGAAGGGAAAGAAGAGGAAGAAGGGAAAGAAGAGGAAGAAGGGAAAGAAGAGGAAGAAGGGAAAGAAGAGGAAGAAGGGAAAGAAGAGGAAGAAGGGAAAGAAGAGGAAGAAGGGAAAGAGGAGGAAGATGGGAAAGAAGAGGAAGATGGGAAAGAAGAGGAAGAAGGGAAAGAAGAGGAAGAAGATAAAGAAGAGGGAGAAGGAAAAGAAGAGGAAGAGGAAGAGGATAAAGAAGAGGGAGAGGAGTGTTTTAAGATAGTAAGCGAAGAGAATGAAAAGTGATGTCTCTGTAACTATGAGAGTTAAGACGGAAGCATCGGATGTGCTTGAAGACCAACTTGGGCTGTAAATTACCACACTGTTAGTAAATTCATGTAGTTCCATAGTCAAGTAATGGAGGTTCCGCCAGTCTAGACGTACGATCGTCACGTGATATGGAACAAAGCGACCTTCCGATTCACAATATGGCTCACAGATTCCAAAAATGCTCTTTAGATATGTCACATTCATACTACTCTCTCAACTCACTCATTTGACGTGCCATAAAAATATCTCAAAATATGGCATTTTAATCCAAATCGTTAGAGCTATTTTCATTAAAATCAACATTTTCCATGTAAAGGGTAGTTTGGGGTGGAGGAATTTTCTTGAAAATCTTCGTGTCGCATCCTTGAAGGACATTAAACCTAAATACCAACTTAGATTTTTAACTAACTTTTCGTTGAGTTATGCTGTTCACAGACTGACACGCATACACGCACACACAGACCTTTTTTCTAAAAATGCCTAGGAGAGAAAGTAAAAGTGTTTTAATTCAGAGGACCGCAAACGTTTATTTTCATTGTGTGTCTATATCGAAGTTTTACGTGGAATGCAATACATCCTCTACCTACTAAGATAAGGGAATTTAAAAACCGAGACTTAGTCTCACCTGATACACATGGTGGCATATTTTTATCCTTGTGTTTCTCATCTTTATGTTTCGCCTGTGCTTTCGCTTTTGTTAAGGAGCGATCGCGCCTCTCTTTCCGGTTTATTGACGTTTTATCATCTTGAAGTTTTTCCTTATCAGTGGTCTGGAACGCTGTCACGGGGTTCTCCCCAAGTTTTCTAGCCCGCTCTGTGCTTTGCACGTTATACAGTTTTCTTGTTAACTGGTCAGAACTGAAGTGTCCTGAGGGTATCCCGAAAAGGAGGGGGGGGGGTCTGATCCCTTGAGTTGCGAGCGCTCGGAATCCCTAGCACTTTACATACCCCTGACATTACCAGAAGTACTCCCGGCTGAACATTCGAGCACCTCCAGGAAGGGAGTTGTTCGGTTTGGGTTGTACTCGGCCAGCTAGTAAAGATATACACTTTTGAGGTCTCATGACTTCGAAAAAAACAGTTTAACAAAAGTTCTACGTGCCTGTCGCTGAAGTAAAGAGCCAAAAAGGGGAGGAAAAAAAAAACACAAGAAAGCAAAAATAAATGCATGTTATACCATGACAGCGACTTCCAAGGATGAGATGCTAAGATTTTTAAGAAAGTACTCTCACAAACTGCCATTTATGTGGAAAATGTTCCGTTATTTTTGGTTTTCTGGAAAATGTCTAACAATTTTGATTAAAATAGCGTAGTTTAAGATACTTTTCGATTCAAAGAAAATGTATATTAGATCGTGAAATTTACGCCAGATAAAATCCTCTCTGGTATTAACCGATTTCGAGATATTCTTTGTCATTGGTTTGAATTGTCCAAGATTTTTTTCAGGCCTTTTCATTTCCTTTTTATTTTCTCTGCTACGTATTCTAAGTAGAAGTTTTGTGTTACACCCAAAAATTTGGCGTGGAGATTTCACCGCAAATATACGTTTAGAGGTCCACTGAATCTAAAAAAAGTATTTTTAGAAACAGGGCCCTGTTGTGTGTGTGTTAGGGCGGCGCCGTGGCCGAGCGGTTAGCGCGCTCGCCTACCACCTAGGCGGCCCGGGTTCGATCCCAGGGACCCGCATGTGGTATTCGTGGTGGATGAAGCGGCGTCAGGGCGGGTTTTCTCCGGGTACTCCGGTTTCCCCCGCCATCTCATTCCACCGGTGCTCCATCTTCATTCCATGTATCATCAGTGTCACCGCCTGCGGTGCCGTAGTAGTAAAAGCGGGCGTTAAACACTACAAACACATGTGTGTGTGTTAAACTGTGGATAGCATAACTCAAAAATAGAAATTTGGTTAAAAACCAAAGTTGGTATTCAAGTTTTATGTCTTTCAAGGATGCGATACGAAGATTTTGAAGAAAATTCCTCTTTTGGAAAATTTCCAAAATTTTGATTTTCTTGAAAATAACTAACGGTTTTGATTCAAATTCCATATGTTTGAGCTATTTGTATGACAAATGAAATGTATATCTTGAATTTTCTGGATATAGCCCATGTAGTCGTATTTACTCTGGATGAATTTTGCATAACTGGTAAACCGTAAGAGATAGACCAAATCATACTATACAAAAAATGTAGATCTTGCTAAAACCCACAGTTCATGTCTAAATCCCTTTTTTTCTAGAGTGAACCATTTGGGAGATATTTCATGGAAGTTGTGTGTTTTGGAAAACAAACTTCTGTCAAATGGAACATCGCTATTCATTTTTATATGTTAACCGCGCAAAGAAAACGGAATTTGAAAGCTTAAAAAGATTTGACCATTGCTCAAAGTCTACTGTATTCCCATATTGTCTTTGTCAAGAAGATAAAAAATAAAATAGTTTATACAAACATTTGTACCGATTAACACGAAGATATAGGAACAAGAGTTTTGTAGGATGTTTATTCAACATACTATTTCAATCTAGTTTTACGTGAAATCTGCGCACAAACACCCTGTATTTTGGCAAAAGAGGAGGTACATACATGTATCTTGGCCTGTCAAATCAGAAGCTATCAGTAAGTTACACGCCCAACGGACGAATGCACATGTCCTCGAGTTTCTTTCCGCTGCAGAAGAATTCAGTGAACCGGTATATACAACAACAGCAGCAGCGGCCGCAATGTTTCCTCGTCATCTGACAAGAGATTGCACGAAAGGTAAAGAATTGTAACCGTTAACGAGAACGACGCCATGCCATTCCAAACATCTGCTGAGGCACTTTGGAAACATCAGCGTAGAAGCCCAACAGTGTTTAACAGCCCCATTCCAGCGGTTGTTCTCGAGCCGTAGTGTGGCCCGTTGGAGTGCAGCAATTAGGGAATTAACAGTTCAACTTGATACATTCCGTATAACAACATAATAGCAGTAATCACTTTAATAGCACAAATTTAAACCACTTCACAACAAATGCTAAACGAAAGCAAAATAAAAAGTCTGATGTGTTGCACTCACATGACTTTCTCTACTCTTGTACTAACCATTCTAACAAACTCTTATTCCTATATCTTCGTGTTAGTTGAGATAAACATTTGTACAAATTATCTTATTGCTTATTTCCTTGTAGGTTCAAGGAGAATATTAGAATGCAGTTAGCTTTGTGCGATAGTCAAATCTTTAAAGCTTTTAAATTCCGTTCTCTTTGCACACTTAGCATAAAAAATGAATAACAATGTTCCATTTGAAAGAAGTAGGTTTTCCAAAACACACAAATAAGGGATATTTCTGAAACGGTTCACTCTATAAAAAATTATTTGGACATAGATTGTGTGTTTTAGCAAGATCTACAGTTTTTGTATCATAAATATGTTTAATTTCAATACTTCCAAGGAATTACTGGACCCATTCCCAAAGAGTGGAGTGGTTTGCTTCTGATGGTTCGGTAATGATGTCAATGGTAGTTGGTGAGAGGACCTAGATTTATCTTGAACTCCTAACCACGTTGGCCCTTGAAGTACCCACAGGTAAGGCTAGGATAGGGCCAACAAAATGTCGTCACCTCCGAAACAGGTAACGAACCACGCACCTTGAGAACGATATACGTTAGTGAAATCATTCAGATACCCCGCAGAATCAGTGATTAATTAAATGAACATCAAATAGGTATGTTAGAGTTTAAAATACACTAATAAACGTAAGGTATTAAGTTCTTAGGTTTAGTCTTATAATAATTGAAGTATGTCTATATGTAGGGTTAGGTTCTCGTTCAATTGAACTATATTTTGCCTAAGTTTGAACTCAGTTTCCATATCACTGTACAAATTAGAAGCCGCTGTTAAGTTTAACGTCTTTAGTGTCCTCGTAGCGAACTTCCCTTTGCAGCATATGCCGAGGCATCAGCCAGGAACATATTTCTAAATTGCCGGTTAGCTAATGTGGTTTACAAGAAGCCTGCTGCGAATTTACAGTGCCTTATGAATGTTCAGCAACACGGAGCTTCTAAACTTTAATACTCTATGGCCGTCAAGTTTGCTCAAGATCGTAATTAAGAACGATGAACACAATATTGATGCTAATGTTCACAAATTATATTTTTTACTTGCATTTCTCCTCTTTGTTTCTTTTCACTGAATATTTATCTAAGAATTTACATCAGATTATACACAATAATCCAATCACGCTAGCATCTGTTTTCTGTACTTTTGTTGTTCTCTTTTTCTTTGTTACAAAGATGTAGTTGTTTTAATCATGCGTTAATAATTTTTCTCTGTTGCTTCCATTATTTCTTCCTTATTCCTTAGTCCTTGGTTTTCAATGCATACTATTTACTTGCTAATTTTAATTTAAAGCGGTTCTCTGTTCGTTTTTCTTTTACGAAACATTTCTTTCTCTACTCCCACTTCTACAGACAATACATATAGTTATCCATATTTTTTAAATAGAAATGTATTGTATTACATTCACACAGCTTCCTCTAATCTTCTTTTATGTAATACATTCACATATTCTTCTCTACTCGCTCTTTAATACACAGTTCATGCAATGTTATATATTTTAAATACAAGTGCAATGTATTACATTCACATGGTTTCCTTAACTTACTTTTCTTTTAGGTAATACATTCACACGTACATACATATTTCTCTTCTCACTCTTCTATAAACAATTGATGTAGCTATATATAATCGAAGTAGAAAAGCAACGTATTACATTCAGTTTTTTCTCTACTCCATTTCTTCCCATCGTATTAGTGGTTGTTCAACAGACCTTTGCATACTGCCTTCCCAGGGATTTTATTTATTTATTTTGTTTTTTATTCCTTATACCATGCTAAGAGTTGTTTGTGTCAAATATTTGGACTCATCTAGATTTATGGCAAATGGACACAAATGGTCCATTACTTCACTAACAGTCGCGCAAACACTCTGTAAACAATGCTGCAATGCCTTTTTTTTAAGTACCTTAAATGAATTTAGCCGCAATTTAATGTTAAAATTCTATGCAAAGTTTAATTTATAAGAGAAATGTGGCAACGTTACGTCATGTGTTACCACTTTGTTTTCAGGGTGGGCATTTAGGTATTCCCTAGTACTGGTAAACGTGAGGCGGAAGGTCAAGTGTTTTAAACATTTTGAACCAACACTATCAACAGCATACTGCAACACCACAATGAAAATGGCATTGTTTTTGTGCAAGACATTCTGGGAGTAGCTATTCATGCACATTTGAATGTTTGCATGAAATTTGAAGGGAAGTATGGTTTATGACAGGGAATGCTAAATACGCAACATTCCCTGAAAGAAAAATTTGGTAACATAGATGAGGTGATAAATTAGGCGTATTTTACCGCTAAACAACGGACCGCATGCATTAACTCGACGAGCCAGATAAATCCAAATATCTGATAATCAGGTTTAATGCTAATGAACGTAGGAAAACCTAATTTATTGATCCTCATTAACTTCAACCAGCTGTGGCATCATAGCGGAAGTAGAAGTGGATTATCATTTGCAAAAATCGTGTAACTAACAGGCTATCGATTTCTACACACACTTTATATTTATTATTTTAATTTTTCGCTAGTGTGAAATGTAATTACAGTATTTCTTGACTATTTATATAACCAGCAGTGTTATATTTCATACTGTGGCACTTGATTCAAATCCCATTTGCGAAAAGCTGCCTTATTCCAAGTTTGATGTATTTAAGTGGGTAGTGTAAATATTATATGGACATGCGTCTAACCCAAAAATGTAAAAAAACTTTGACCCACTACTACGTATCCTCAGAACATCCCTGCGACAGAAACGTAATAATTTCGCTCGACCATCACAGCTTTGTAAGGATAAGGCTCTTAAACAGCAATGCTAGATGAGGTATGTGGGAACTATCTAGCACTTCATAACTTCAGTAGCGTGTTACGACGTATTTGTGCAAATTTAAGATTCCATTGGTATTTTATCTTCGTTAGTAAACATTTGCCATACAAAACATCGATGTGTTGCACTCACATGACTTTTTCTACTCTTTTAATAACCATTCTTATAAACTCTTATTACTATATCTTCTTCGTGTTAGTTGAGATAAACATTTGTACAAATTATTTTATTGCTTATTTCCTTGTAGGTGCAAGGGGAATGTTAGAATACACTAGGGTTTTTACGATAGTCAAATGTTTTAAAGCTTTGAGATTCCGTTCTCTTTGTCCATTTAATATATAAAAAATGAACAACGTTGTGGCATTTCACGAAAGTTTCAAGGAATATCTCCGAAATGGTTCACTCTACAAAAAGATTTATTTAGAATTAAATTGATAAAGGCGGATAAGAACCAGATATTGTCAGTCAAACTGAATTAGTAGTAACTTATAATGTTGCAGCTACAATCAGGCCATCACGTTCAGAAATGTCACCAGCTGAACTCTCAGGAGATATGGACTTGGGACAAGCGTGCTATGTTTAATAACCAGAACAGGCAGATTTTGAGTCTGACATTGATTGAGACAACTTATGCTAATCTGGTAGTGGTATTCTCAGTGGACAACGTTTCCTGAGGTAATAGTCTCCTATTTAAGGCATTCCACCAAGGAATATCAACTCTGCTTGAGTAAACTTGGTTACTAAATACTATAAATTCATTTTAGTTACAGTTTTGAACTCCCAAATAATAGTTTCTCCATAGCTAAGTTCTGGTATAAAGAGAAGGAGTAAATGTTAGTTCATAATAACCTATAACAGAAATTAAAACAGTAAGAACAAACTTAAAATATTTGAGCGTTCGCATTAACAATAAAGAACACTCAAATTTTAACTCTCTGCTCCTGAACACGACTTATAAGATCCCTATTGCACCAAATATTATAATAAACACTAACTCAAACAGCTACGACTTTGAAAAAACAACTGTGGTAAATCAAGTGACAGTATTATTTGGCACAAACATACATTGTTATGTTAACAAATCCGAATGTTGAGTTAGCGCAGTGCAGGGCTGACAACTGACCCTTGTGTCATTGTGCGAGGAAACCAACAGCTGGAAAAGCTGGTTTTTGTTTCGCATCCATTAGCAAAAAAGGGGGAGCAGTTGGAGGCGCCCAGCTTCGGCTAATGATTTTCACCCAACACACACACTGCCAGAGATATATAAACCTCTCGTCCAGATTATAAAACGGAGTTATCTCCATTAGCGCCAGCAAAATGAATATGTAACCACCATACAAGTTCCCCTTGGCGTAGAATGTGATTATCAACACAGCTAAGTAAATTAATCGCTCCTGAAAAACAAACCTGATGCTTCACCTTCATATGACATTTGCTCCCCACTATTCTTTATAACTTTCTCGATTATTTAATTACAGTATGTACTATATTGTATCCAAAAATATCGTGATTTTAACGGAAAGTCATGTTTTGAGACTCCGTAGCGCAAATTTTAGTACCTACAAGAAAACTATCTGTATTAATACCAGAAAAGGATTTCAGATGAAAATACGAAAACCTCGAGTGGTATTTCTTTAGTGTTCCGAAAATAATTACTAATTCATTTATTTAGTACTAATACTATTGCTAATCTAATATTATTAGTGATTTAAGGGTAAACAGGGTAAACAACTTGCATATAACATTCATACATTTTAATTAAAACCCATTTTCATCGTTGGCAGTACAGTTAATCCAGTAGGCTGAGACAACAACAAAAACGATATTTTTAGTGTTTATTCTATTGAAATGAGGAATTAGATGAACATAACTGAACGAATTTGGTTTACAATTACTTCAACTAAACTATCAATATCCTTATTAGAATGTCTACCAAATCTTTTGTCTGCCATTTTTAAAGGCCGTTAATTGCGCATGTGACTTCAAGTCTTCAGAAACGTAAGCAAATTGTAAGAATACATAGTGCTGTGTAATTAGCGAGCAAAGCAGGTTGGCAATAGAACCAGATGGGTGAAATAAGCAAGTTGGCAACACTGACTTGCCGTTCATAACCAAACTTTACAATAGTTTCCGGCCAACGAGTGCAAATATTAAAAACAATTTGTGAGTGGAATAAAAGAATCGTGTGTGATTATTACTATTTGGATTTATTAACTTAATTAAACAAAGAATTAGTATTGGTGAAAAAGAAATAACTGCTTCGTGAGGATATGTGATAAGAATTAGAACAGTTTAAACGTCAATATGCCTTTACCCACACAGTTGCCTGGAATTAATTCAGTTCTACAGAGATAGCCGAAGAAATGTTTCTTCGAGAAACTAAGAAATCCAATAAAGCAATAGTTAGTGTAAGAGTAGAGAAAGTCGTGTGAGTGCAACACATCAGATTTTTAAGTTATGTAATATATAATCAGCTTTTAAAAAGCAAGGCTAGTTTAGGAAAACAGGCGTGGCAAGAAACAGTCTGGCCACCTTGCGAACGCACCCAAGTTGGGCGGTTAATGTAGTTATTTACATTTTCGTGAGTTGGTAATAAACCAGTTTTGCTCTCCTCCAGTGAAGAAACCTGACGTCTCAAGGGATGCTGTGTGCTCCTTGCCATCCATCACCTGGTCTGACGTTTAATCTCTGTACTTGATACATTGATGGTAAATAGTGCTGCCCCTCCTGTGTATGTTGCCCGCGCTACGCAGTTCTAAAGCACATTTGCTTCTGACAACTCGATTTACCTACACTTTCACCATATGACATTAAGGTCCGGATGGGCACCATTAAAACAACTGAATGTTCAACATTCACATTTCAACTAATCTTCTCACAGAAGCTTATTCTGACGGCTACTTCATGTTAACCCAGTTATTTTGCTACATATCCCGTTCTTCCTCTAATTCCTAAACCATTTTTCATACACCCTTCGGAAGCCTCTCAGCCGAAGCTATTAAAATAGCCGTGATCGTCAGAGCGTTGCGCAGTGGAACTGGCCATCCATTTAAAACCAAACATCGCGAGTTTGAATCCCAGAAACTGCACTCAAATGTGTTTATGATAAAGGACGGGGAGAGCCCAAGTAAAATAATGGGTGTAATGACACGCTTGGAAACTGACAAGGTTACATTTGCCTGCAGTTGCACAGATTTTATTGTTCCTAACAATTAACACCTAAGTTTCATCGAAAAAAATTAAGATTTTTACAATATTAAACAGCTATAAATACTTGAACTCTATTTGTTTATGTTATGCTAAGAAGAAATTAGAAAGAAAGAGCCAAAACTTAACAAACATATATTACTCATAAGATACTCTACTACGCAAAGAGTTAATTGAGGAAAACTTTTGTAAAAATACCTTTACTACACGTTTCCTTGTAGGTACAATGGGAATATGGCATACAGTAGGGTTAAGTGAAGAAGATAACGACTTCTCGTTTGAGTAAAGCATACGTATGTGAAAAATTAAATTAACTGACACAAATAACAAGGAATATCTCGGAAATGGTTAACTCCAGCAAAAAAGTATTCACTAGATTTATATTTTCGCAGTAAGATGTCACTCTTTTACGGTTTACCAATTACACAAAGGCCGTTCAGAAGGAAGACGACTTCAGAGACTATTCACAGAAAATTCAACACATACATTTCATTTCTCAGAAAATTGTACGCAACTTCTACTAAATCATTAAAGCTATTTTTGAGAAAATAAAAATTTTCGAAAATGTTGAACATGGGAAATTTTCTTCAAATTTTTCAGGTTGCATCCTCGCAAGATGCCGAACTTAAATACCAACATCAGTACAACAATAATAATAGTTACCGGGGTCACAAAGCTACCGCTCCTACCGCGGAGGAATGGACTCATATCAACCCGGCAGATTCTCTTAGCTGCAACATTAGCCCAAGCAGAACAGTAGCCATTGTGTGCCGATTCTGTATAAGTTCAGGTCCTATATTAGAAAATGACCATAGGCCGTCAGGGGTCGAACAGTTGAATGAGTTTAGTCATCGGTGTGAACAGTTGAACTGAGAGTGGACAGCTTTTTTCGTTGTGTGCAAGATTGTCTTAAGTATAACGTTTGTCTTATCTTCGATTTTATCTACTATCACTGCCAAATATTCTGTTTGTTTCGCTTGCATCATTTGCATTTGTTCTTCCAACATTAAAGGCCAAATATTCTGGACTTTTGTAAATTTATTGCAAGACTCAATGATTCCTATGTTTTTTCTACCTTTTTATCATAATTGCATATTAAATTTGTCTATAATAATTATCATAATCATAATTACAATAATAATATTCATGTTTTCATTGTTAATATTTCAGTCCGTTTCCGTTAACCTAGAAACCGACTTTTAGCTTCTGTCGAAGAAAGTATACCGATATTTTTATTTCATTTTATTCAACTTAGTTTAATTGTAAGTACGTTTCGCTTTAGCTAAATGAATGTACAAAGAATTTTTTCCCAACGCAATCCTTTGATGTGTTCTAGCTGAATGTCAGATAGGTTTCAAGTATCGCCTATTTCATTACCATATTTTTACATCTTCATCACGGCGTGCCTATAGGTGCATGAAGTATCACGCTGAAATAAAAATACAGCACCATTAAGGATTTCCCAGTGATTACAACCTTAAAAACAAAAGAAACACAGGTAAAGCAAAGTGAAACTTGTAAGGTAAAATTTCTCTGAGGATGACACCACGTCATTCTCTAGTTCAATTTATGCACCAAATCATTGCTACACAAGTTCATGCATTTATGCATTTGTAATATCCCAGAATGCTTCTGGAACAAAAACTCTGATGTGTTGCACTCACATGACTTTCTCTACTCTTGTACTAACCATTCCTACAAACTCTTATTACTATATCTTCTTCATGTTAATACAGATATCTGATGTGTTACACTCACATGACTTTCTCTACTCTTGTACTAACCATTCTTACAAACTCTTATTACTATATCTTCTTCATGTTAATACAGATATCTCATGTGTTGCACTCACATGACTTTCTCTACTCTTGTACTAACCATTCTTACAAACTCTTATTACTATATCTTCTTCATGTTAATACAGATATCTGATGTGTTACATTCACATGACTTTCTCTACTCTTGTACTAACCATTCTTACAAAATCTTATTACTATATCTTCATGTTAATACAGATATCTGATGTGTTACACTCACATGACTTTCTCTACTCTTGTACTAACCATTCTTACAAACTCTTATTACTATATCTTCTTCATGTTAATACAGATATCTGATGTGTTACATTCACATGACTTTCTCTACTCTTGTACTAACCATTCTTACAAACTCTTATTACTATATCTTCTTCATGTTAATACAGATATCTGATGTGTTACATTCACATGACTTTCTCTACTCTTGTACTAACCATTCTTACAAACTCTTATTACTATATCTTCTTCATGTTAATACAGATATCTGATGTGTTGCACTCACATGACTTTCTCTACTCTTGTACTAACCATTCTTACAAACTCTTATTCCTATATCTTCTTCATGTTAATACAGATATCTGATGTGTTACACTCACATGACTTTCTCTACTCTTGTACTAACCATTCTTACAAACTCTTATTCCTATATCTTCTTCGTGTTAGTTGAGATAAACATTTGTATAAATTATCTTATTGCTTATTTCCTTGTAGGTACAAGGGGAATATTAGAATACAGTAAGCTTTGTGCGATTGTCAAACGTTTTAAAGCTTTGAGATCCCGTTCGCTTTGCACGCTAATATATAAAAAATGGACAGCGATCTTCCAAGTTTGTTTTCCAAAACTCACACAAATAAGGAGTATTCCCTAAATGGTTCACTCTGAAAAAAATTTTATGTGAACATAATTGTGTTTTAGTGAGATCTACACTTTTTGTTCAGTAAGATTTGGTCTATACCATACGGTTTACCAGTTACTCAAAGGTCATCCAGATTAGGATATAGCCAGAAAATTCAGAGTATACATTTCATTTGTCATAAAAATATCTCAAACATGTGACATTTCAATCAAAATCGTTAGAGCTATTTTCAGAAAATTTAAATTTTAAAAAAAATTTCATGTGAAGGGTAGATTAGGATGGAGGAATTTTCTTCAAAATCTTCGTGTCGCATCCTTAAAAGACATTAAACCTAATTACCAACTTTGGTTTTTAATCTACTTTTCGTTTTTGAGTTATGCTGTCCACACATTGACAGACTGACACACAGACACATACATGGACCTTTTTCTAAAAATGCTTTTTCTTGGATTCAGGGGGTCTCAAAACATATTTCCCGTGAAATCTCGACATCGAATTTTTGAGTAGAATACAATACTTCCCCTACTTACCAATAAAGTAAAAAATGGACTGTGTGTGTGTGTGTGTGTGTGTGTGTGTGTGTGTGTGTGTGTGTGTGTGTGTGTGCGTGCGTGCGTACAAAATCTTACTACGTAAAAAATTTAGACCCCGTTAAAATACACTCATACCAAAGGCAATCTTTTTTTGGAGTGATTTTTTTTTCTCGTGATATTCTTTTTTGGCATTAATAATAGTATAATAAAATGAGAAGTCGACATTCTTGTTTTTATACCCTGCTCATTGAAACAGAATGAAATTTCAAAGTCGTCACGCAGCGACTAGCTCTTAAAGTATTTGAGCGTTGATTAACACTAGTGTATTCTTTTATTTTCTTATACTATAAGAAAAGTATAAAATAAAACTATTTCTACAAATGTCTATCTTGAAGTAGATAGATGAATAAGCGTTTTTAAGACTATTTCGTACAAGAGTGAGTAGACAATTCATGTGAGCGTACAGGTCAGATTTTTGATTGTTACATAATGTTCTTGTGTATTTGGCTGCGTAGAAATGTATATTTTGCTTTGGTCGTGGAGACAATATTTTTGTCGTTCATTTCCATTTTTAATACTTTTCGATATTGACGTATCTTTTAGGTGCATGCCGGACAGTTAACCTCTGCTTGGTCACGAGTTAACAGAGAGCGCAGTGCAGGGCAACTGTACGTACGCCTCTGTAACAGCAGATGGCATTAGGTGCCATCGGCTTGCAGTACCTGTGGATAGATGACACAGCATTCACTATTACAACCTATTTCTCATTTATTCCATTGTTGTAGACTCAGGTTGCAACTTTGAGTCGCGGTATTTAATGTCTAATCTAGTGTTTACCTTGGCTACAGAGGGAAACCAAGAAAATTAAACTCCCAAATTCGACCCTCATACATTCTTTGTTGTGCGCCGCGGCTGTAGTTTCAATATGTTTCAATATAATGCTTATGTTACAACTTTTATTTGATTTATGATTGACTTTTCCCTTGCTTTATATGCATAATTACCTTGGCTCGTTTCCAAGTAGAGGGGAAATAGCCTTGTTGCAAACAGGCGTTAAATATATTTATTAGTTGCACCAGAGCTTTTCTCGAGAGATGCTTAAGTTCCTCATTAGTCACTTTGTCTGGGCCGGCATCTTTCCCATCAGGTAATTTCCTAATGAGCTTGTAAACTTCCTGCGGTGTTATTAGGGGTAGCTGTCAGTTTGGCTTTCTAAAAGGACATTCTACTGAGTTACAGCTTCTCAGGCTAACTGATGACGTAACAGAGCAATTTAACAATGGGGCTTCAACGTTGGCGCTATTTCTGGACGTAGAAGCCGCATTCGACCGGTGCTGGCACAATGGCCTTATTTACAAACTGCACCACAATTTCCCGGCTCTTCAAAATTATCTATACTTGCTGCACAATTTTTTTAGAAAAACGGAAGTTTTACGTCCAAGTGGGCCGCTCCTCCTCACGGGAGAGAGCGATGCGGGCTGGCGTCCCACAAGGGGCAATCATGTCACCCTTTTTGTATATACTATTCACCAACGATTTCCCAGTGGACGCCAGATGTAAGGTCGCTGTGTATGCTGACGACACTGCAATATACAACCACCATAGAAATCCACGTTTCGGCCTTGCAGAAATGCAACGTTATGTTAACAACTTCCTCTCATGGCAACATGACTGGAAAATCAAAATTAATCCCAACAAATGCCAGCTGATTCATTTCTCTAAGCGGCATCACACTTTGGCAATGGTCCTAACGGTCGGTGGTCAGGTATTGCACTGTCGTCGGCAAGTTAAATACTTAGGGGTCACCTTGGACCGCACAATATGCTGGTCCTCCCACATAAAAAATAGCGCCAACAAAGGCAGACAGCGGCTGAAGTTATGCGCCCCCATCTTCCGCAGCAAACAGCTGCAATTGAAGTCCAAACTCGTCCTGGATAAAGCTTTCATCCTGTCAGTGGTTCTTTACGCGTGTGTGGCCTGGGCAAACGCCTCAAAAACCGCCCTGAAGACTATCCAAACCCTCCAAAACCTCTCCCTCCGGAAAATCCTCTCTGCTCCCATCCTAACCACTAACCAAACCTTTCACCAGGAAACCCAGATCCCATCCATTCCCGAGGCAATAACAAAAAGAGCCACTGTCGCGTGGACGCGCATCAGAAATCACCAAAATGACGTGATTGATAATATTGGCAAGGGCGAGCCAAAGCATCGTAAACATGCTAGAATTAAAATGTTCTAGACATTGCATGGCTCGCCGATTGATGCGCACCCAGGCCCTAGGCCACGCACTCCGGAAGAGGTCTGTGCCTCGGAAACGCTACAGGAGCTGCAACCTGGCCGCACAGGAAAGCTGCGGAAAAACTGTAAATAAGTGAAGTGTATATAGTGCAGTGTGTGTAAATATGTATATACGAGCGTGCGTGTGTGTGTGGGTGTGTGTGTGTGTGTGTTGGGACATATGTGTGGTATGCCCAGGAGTGAGTGAGTGTATGTATCCGAGTATAGAAATAAAATAAATAAAAAAAAACATATCATAAAACGGACAATCAAAGGACTCAGAATACGCCCAAAAACTGTTCTCGATGAGCTAAAGCTGCTCACCGTATGGCTTTTTTGATAAGAAAAAGCAAACAAGAGTACCCATGTAAATATTATAAATTGTAATTAATGTAAATTTTTAGCCTGTAAGCCGGGCCCCTCTGTACCGGCACCAGGCAAATTTTTCCTCAATAAAATAAGTTGAAGTTGAAGTTATGATTGACTTAACTGATGTGCCTGAGCAAATATTTTTCAAATTAAGCTTAAGTTCTGATGTAAAGTTTTAAGAAACGCAAAGGTGTGTATATGTATGTGTGTAATGCAACTTAAATTGCCTTAGTTTTGTTCTGCCTATACGATGTGTAAGAGGAACACGTAATCAAAGCAACCATCTAATTTATGCCCTGGTTGGCGAGAGCTGCGGTATTGCTACAAACCGCCTTAAACGCTAGCGGTTCAGACTCGTACGGAACTTTGCTTTTCATGCCTCACTTAATATCACAGTCGGTTAGCTTTTAATATCTCTATAAAACGCAGTTTTCTATGAAATATGAACAGAGCGAAGTGAAAAATGGATGCGGGCCAACCAATCTTGACATGAGCAATGGCAGCCGTTAAAAGAATGGATGATAGCCCGGACCGCACCTCGAGTTACTTTTGTTTTATAACAGACCAAATCCCTTACTTTTTTCATATAGCTAATGTGTTCATGTATTAGTTTGTCTACCGCGTAGATAGAAGGCAAAGTACCGCATTCCAGCAAAAAATTTGATTCCAAAATCTCATCGAAAATACCCATTTTCAGACCACCTGAATCGAAAAAAAAAGCTTCCGGGTGGTGTGTGTGTGTGTGTGTGTGTGTGTGTGTGTGTGTGTGTGTGTGTGTGTGTGTGTGTGTGTGTGTGTGTGTGTGTGTGTGTGTGTGTGTGTGTGTGTGTGTGTATCCATGCATAACTCAAAAACGAAAAGTCGGTTAGAAACCAAAGTTGGTATTTAAGATTAGTATCTATTACGGATGCGACACTAAACTACCCTTCATATGGAATATTTTTCGAAAATGTCGATTTTCTCAAAAATTGCTAATGATTTTGATTAAAATGCCATATGTTTAGGATATTTTTATGATAAATGCAATGTATATTTTGAATTTTCTATAGCTCATGTAGACCTGTTTACTCTTTATGACTTTTGCATAACTGGCAAACAGTAAGAGATAGAACAAATCTTACTATACAAAAAAATATAGATCTCGTTAAAACACACGTCATTTTTATAGTGACATTTCGGAGATTTTATGTGTTACTTGTGTGAGTTTTGCAATACTTGAAGTGTTCTCAAATTATGGTCGTTGTTTACTTTTTTATCTCTTGGACGTGCAAGATTAAATTCCTAATATAGAAATGCAGTTCTGATTCCACTCATATCTTCCTTTACTTGACTACGTCTTCTAAATATATATATGCCTGTTCCAGGGCCTTCGTTCAGTTCAACTTTAATTAATAGCTTCTATATGCGGCCTTTATTCGTCAATATTATATTCCTATTTTCCTTAAGACTTATGTTTGTAGCTTCTCTTATCTCCCGATGTTTTAATACGATCCCTCTTTTTTACATCTTTTGATATTTCTTAGAAACTTTATTTCTTCTGCTTGCCTGTCATTTTCTCTTCCCGTAGTTGTACACGCATCAGGTAAAGAAGATACAGCTAAACTTTGATAAAATTTGGGTCTTGTTACTTTCTGTTCTCCATTTTTATGAAAAGGCTTCCCCTCTATACTCTCTCCTTTTCTCTCTGCCTCTCTTCTTCCCTCTCTTCCTCCCCTTCTCTTACTCTCTCCGTCATTCCATCTACCCGTCTCTCTCTCTCTCTCTCTCTCTCTCTCTCTCTTCCTCTATCAATCAATCCTTTTCAACATACACTTCACATTTTTTTCTAAAGATGCTTTTGTCTTGATTCTGAGGGCCTCAAAACATGTATTTCCGGTGAAATATTGGCACCCGATTTTGAGTAAGATGTAACATATTTTCCGCCCGTTGTACACCTGGTAGACAACGTAAATATTTCAACTATTTTATAAATGTATTTTGTTCTGAAAATATTTCCGCAGCATCATAACACCTGAAGAGTAATATTTACAGATAATGTAATATTGCTTATCCACTTACAGCATATTTGATCGTTTTATTCTGGAACTTTAAAGGGCATGACAACAGAAGAACGCTACAAGAACAATAGAAGAACGAAACAATGATGTCTTGCATAGCGTGTGCTGAGATTAAAAGTAAACCTTACAACAAACAAGACAAAATAAACTAAGATGTTTAAAAAGAACGCGTATTATGTAGCAGAGAATTTTCAATAAAAGCGCTGGTATCTCCTGCAGAAAGCCATTGGAATGATTAATGTGTTTGGAAGGAGAGAATATGGCGCGAAGGCAGTTTGGAAATATACTGAAAGTTATTGCTGAACTAACCGTCCTCTGCGGAGATGTTTAAATATTTAAAGGGCAATAAAGTTCACGTACTGAGGTAAGTTTCCTTCACAAAACGAACTGGCTGAAGATCATTCTTTAGTCACATGCAATGAACAGTCGACAGCTCTGACGTCATTCATATATTTAACGAGGTCTTTACTTTCTCGTCTAGTTAACTAGGGTAATCGAGCGGTTTGGGTTGCCTGCGGCCCGCATGTCATGGGTTCGATTCCCGCAGTAGACCTTCCTGACATTCGGGTTTTTGGGGGATTTTCTAGGGTCACTAAGACAATGCTATGAAGGATATTTACCTTACATGTCCTCACTTGTGTTTATTTCATTCACGGTATTTTCAGGTTGTAAGGGTCAACAGGTAGGATACGTTGCGGTGGTGCTTGCGCTGTAATTGGCTGAGCGGAGGCGCAGTAGTCAGCCGGTCGTTCTTCTGATTGATCAGTCTGGCTAGTGGCGGGCTCTGTGTGACAACCTGGAACTACGTCGGGCTGCAGGACTTGGGTGCACCCACCGTAGTTGTAGTTTCATCTGTGATGCCTTCTGACCGCCTGTAGGGTACTTTCATCTCATCCTTTTTAAACACATGGTAATTTAGTGAAAATCATTAGTAATTTTCAATAATGTCAACATTTTGAAACATTTTCCATATAAACGGTAGTTAAGGGTGGAGTAATTTTCTTCAAAATCTTCATGTTGCATTCTTAAAGCGGAAGGTCCTGTATACCCGGCGATGGTATGGAACTTTCCTGTGTGATTCTGCCTCTGCAGACACACGCACGACGGCCCTACTGGGACAAGCAATATTTAAACCTATCGCCATATCTTATTTCTCAAGTTTTCTTTCTTTTTGTTAGCGATCGAGCGTTCTGCACATTTCATGCTTCACACCTTCCCTTGACACAGATATATCTTTTCTCTCGAAGCTCCAATGTTGGTTCATCCATCATAAGGACTAAGATCAGGAACGTGAGGACCTGCAGGGCATGATGATGAACTGTTGTACTGCCGAGCGTTATCGTTATGTCTTCTTGCTGCATCTCTACCAACTCGTCAGCAAGTCTAGCTGTATCACTCCTGCATCAGGACAGCGTGAAACACTGTCAGCAAGGCGAGGGTGGCGTTAGCAAGACGGTTTAATGCTAATATAGATATAAAATCTAAAATTACAATCTTTAATAGCCCCGTCAACTAATAACATTTTGGACACATAGCTAGATTTTTTCTGCACTAAAGAATGATAGAACAAGCTGAAGCTGAAGTTTCTAGAACAGCAATATCCAACTTTCTCTCTTTGGAGAACTTTACCTAATTATCGGCTATAACCCACCCAACTCCTGCAATAGGAAGGACAGATTTGCCAGGACTTTTACTTTTTTCAAATAGGAATACGTTATTCCTTTTTTCTATCTGTTGGCCTTGCAAAGAGGACAGAATTTTAAGGGCGTTGCATAGCAACTGCCTTTTAGAACATTTGACCTACAAGAAAATTAGTAATAAAATAATTTCTGCAAATGTTTATGTCGATTAAAATGTGGTAAATGGAGAAATAAGCGTTTGCAAGAATAGTGTGTATAAGAGTATAAATCTACGTATATTAATGGAACATTCTTAAAGCAACAGATATTGCTAGTTTCGTTCATATTTTGTATAGTTTACTCCTGTTGTAATGTCTGGCGTTATGTTTTGAGAATAATTTCACAGTTTATCCTTGTTAACTCTATTAGAATTTAATTCGCGTTCCACGTATGTAAAGGAATGTCCGTTTCTCCTCGCGGGAGTTGATTACTCTGGCGAGTGTGTACGGTCACAGAGTGGGGCAAATCTTCTGTTTATTCTCTTCACCTGTGTATATTACCAACTGCAATAATTCAGAACGCTCCTTGTGTTAAAAGAAGAGGAAACCATGAGGATAATTTTTAATGAGCTATATTGCCACCAAAAGTTTAAGGACAGCTGCTTATTTCATCGAAATACACTGTCCTTAAAAATATTTTGTGCAGCGGTCTTACGTCAAAGAAAAATCTATGTGCTGCACTCAAATGATTTTCTCTACTGTTGTACTAACCATTCTTGCAAACCCTTATTCTATATACGTACGTTTATAAAATGAATACAGAGCCATAAACCATATAACCTGAAATAACTGGGAAATCTCAAGTTCATACATAACCTTAAAATGGAATCTATTTCATAATGTACGTTTATGAAACAAATACAAAGTTTTGTAGATTTCCATTCGTAATATCACATAAAGGGGATGACGAAAAAGGAAATTTTCACTTCGTAGCACTTTCTGCTATTATTTTTTCCCCTTTATTTTTATTACTCCACGCTTCTATTCCACCGTTTCAGTTTTAGATTGCAGTTTATTTTTCATGCGTTGGCGCCCTGCGTTACGCGGTCCCTATGCCCATATTCGGCAACATTGCCTAGGGTTCTTATCAAAGAGATATTAGACTACATCGGAGTGGTAAGTAAAGGCTTTAAACGTAGTTTGAAAAATGATGTATGCTGTAATGTGTGTGTGTTTGCGTGTGTGTGCACGATTAATATGAATAACTCCTTTGTCCGTTGCCTCGCTTCCTTATATATCGACTATGACGTAACATGGACCTTTCTCAAACTTCTACAAATACGCCGAAAGTCGGACGCCACTCGAATAATCTAGAAAACCCTTTGTGTTACCGCTCTGATTGTTGTTACGTGTTCACAACAATCGCGAGAGGCAGCCTGAGCTTGAGCACCTTTATTGCACACACTCTGAGGTTGCGTCATATTATTATAGGTAAGCAAAAGAGAAAATAGAAACGGTGAAAAAGATATAAATACCATCATAACTGTCGATGGTTTAACAGAAAAGAATGAGAAAGTATCTTCAGTTTTGTGAAGGTAACTTACCTGAAATTGTGAACTTTATTGCCCTTTAAATATTTAAACATCTCCGGAGAGGACGGTTAGTTCTGCAATAACTCTCGATATGTTTCCAAACTGCCTTCGCGCCACATTCTCTCCTTCGAAACACATTAATCATTCCAGTGGCTTTCTGCAGTAGATACCAGCGCTTTTATTGAAAATTCTCTGCTACATAATACATGTTCCTTTCAAACACTTTTAAGTTTATTTTGTCTTGTTTGTTGCAAGGTTTATACCTTGGTGTAGGCCTCTTCTGTTTTAAAGACTTTAAAAATCTGTATTTAATAGTTCTTGTTCAGTTTTATATTTTTACAAGGATAGTTATGTGAATGTAACAATAGATTTTTAACAATGCTAATTTAGGGTGTCCACCCCTTCGCTAAGCCTCTCCCAGCGTCTAGCTCGTAGACTGAAACTAAATTTCCTGTGTTTATTTTAAGGACGCAAGTTTTCTTCTTGTTTTTACAATGAGGAAAACAAACGAAGGGTCGTCTGTAACTTGCAGACTCCGCTGAGGTAAACCGCAGACCTTAATTAAATCTGCAAACCGCATTGCCCTTTCTGAAAGGGAAAACAACAGTAACTAAATGAGCTATCAATGAAGCTTCGCCTCAGAATACATAATTCGATTTGAGCTTTCTTCTGTTCGCACTAAGCATCTGGTTTGGCGTGTACCTACCTGGGCTTCGCCCCTTGGGAGTCGCTCTGAATATAAAATGTGAAACACAGGCATGGAGTGCAGTGGCTTTAATTTGGAGAAGTTAGCGAAATGTTCTGCATTTGAAATCATGTCCTCTGTTGTTGTTACACTTCTCCCCATAGTATTTGCTCGAAAAAAAGTTAGAAATGATTCTCTTTGAACAGGGAGTTGCACATCGTGATTCCAACAGTTTCATCGAAAATCCATGTTTTGTAGTTTGTGATGCGAAACAAAGCGTGGCTCGCAATCTGGCATATTTCCCTCCATGAACTGGAAACACTAGTGTATCTTCATTCTACGGCACGAGCACGGACAAATAAATATACATCACGGGTTATTTACATTTGTCACCTCTCCTGCCATCATCATTCCCAGCTTTAAAAGTGACAGTCAACGATTTTCAAATATTTAACACGATATACGATGACGTATTTAACAGCGTATCTCAAAGAAGAAAGACTAAAATCATCTTCAGGTTCAAAATTCTAAAAACATCTGATATTCTGCACTCACATGACTTGTAATAACCATTGCTACAATGTCTTACCCCTATAACTTCTTCTACTCGAGATAAATATTTGGAGGAATTATCTTATTGCTTATTTCTATATAGGCGCAAGGAGAATATGGGAATACAGCAAGCTTTTAGCGATAGTCAAATATTTTAAAGTTTTCAAATTCCGTTCTCTTTGCACGGTTAAAAATGAATAACGCTCTTCCATTTGATAGAAGTATAAATTCTCCAAAATTCACACAAATAACAAGGAATATCTCTGAAATGGTTCACTCTACAAAAAAAAATTTACTTCGACATAAATTATGTTTTTTATGCAAAAGTCATCCAGAGTAAATATGACTACATGGGCTATAGCCAGAAAATTCAAAATTTCACTTAACATAAAAATACCTGAAACATATGACATTTTAATTAATATCGTTAGAGCCATTTACAAGAAAATCAAAATTTTCGAAAAATGTTCCATGTAAAGGGTAGTTTACGGTGGAGGAATGTTCCTCAAGATCGTCGTCTGGTATCCTTGAAAGATTTTAAACTTAAGGACCAACTTTGGTTTTTAAGCGACTTTTTGTTTTTGAATTATGCGCGCGCGCGCGCACACACACACACACACACACACACACACACACACACACACACACACACAAACACATACACGTTGCACTCATATGACTTTCTCTACTCTTGTAGTAACTATTCTTACAAACTCTTATTCCTCTATCTTCTTCGTGTTAGTTAAGATAAACATTTGCAGAATTATCCTATTGTTTATCTTCTTGTAGGTACAAGGAGAATATGGGAATACAGTACACTGAGCGATAGTCAAATCTCTTAAAGTTTTCAAATTCCGTTCTCTGTCCACGGTTAAAAATGAACAACGCTGTTCCATTTGATAGAAGTATAAATTCTCCAAAATTCACACAAATAACAAGGAATATCTCTGAAATGGTTCACTCTACAAAAGAGTTATTCGGACATAAATTGCGTGTTTTAGCAAGATCTACACTCTTGTACAGTGTCTAAATTTCGTATCTATTGACATTTTTCCCAAAATGTCGTTTTATAATGCCGTCTAACTGTATATTCCTTCTGTGGATATTAAATTTCCTAAGGAATTAAAGTTATTACTTGCTCAATTATCTGGTTTTATATTACAATCTTGACTATTTCTATATTTTAACTACTCCTTTAGTTTTAGTCGGGGAAATTTTCATTTCAAAGTCTTTAAGTAAATTTTGTTTAATTCTTGGTCGCTAATTTGTAGCTCCTAAAATAACCTGATTATCCGCATAAAGTTTTGTATGTAAATTCTTTCTTGGTGTATTTTGGATAGCAAACTGGTATTTTTGTTTGCATAATTTAACAATTTTACTAATAAATGAGTTGAATAATACTAGTGATAAGTGACATAGCTGTCGAAGATCCTTTTTTACTTTCTCTACTGATAAGTAAAAGGAAGTATTGTATTCCACCAAAAAATTAGGTGTCGAGATTTCAACGGAAATATATATTTGAAAATATAGGTTTTTTATGCACAAAAAGCATTTTTAGAAAAAGGTCCGTGTGTGTGTGTGTGTGTGTGTGTGTGTGTGTGTGTGTGTGTGTGTGTGTGTGTGTGTGTGTGTGTGTGTGTGTGTGTGTGTGTGTGCATGTGTGTGGACAGCATAACTCAAAAACTAAAAGTCGGTTAAAAACCAAAGTTGGTATTTAAGTTTAATGTCTTTCAAGGATGCGACACGAAGATTTTGAAGAAAATAGCCCCACCCTAAACTACCCTTTACATGGAAAATTTTTAGAAAATTTTGATTTTCTTGAAAATAGCTCTAACGATTTTCATTAAAATAGCATATGCTTAAGATATTTGTATAACAAATAAAATGTACTCGTATATTTTGAATTTTCTGGCTATAGACTATGTAGTTCTGTTTACTTTGGATGACTTTTGAATAACTCGTAAAGCATTAGAGATAGACAAATTCTTAATATACAAAAAATGTAGATCTTGCTAAAACACACAATTTATGTCTAAATACATTCTTTGTACAGTAAAACATTTTGGAGATATCCCTTGTTATTTGTGTCAGATTCGGGAAAACTTGAAACTTTCGTGAAATGGAACATCGTTGTTCATTTTTTTATATGTTAAGCGTGCAAAGAGAACGGGATCTCAAAGCTTTAAAACATTTGACTATCACACAAAGCCTATTTTCTATAACTTTTCATGATGAAGGTAATCATATTGCTAATATGTAAATTGCAATTTCATGAAACAGTGTCCTGATGACGTGTAAACCTTGAGCTGCAGTAGAAAGTCAAAGGCGCGGGCAAAGTTGAGAAATATAAAAGCACATTACTCATTTAGTCCTAACACAGTAAATATTGCTGTGAGTCAGTTCTAGGGAGTTGTATCTAATTGAATGAAAGCGGAGCTGTAATCTATGTTATACATGCTTCTTAAGCCGAGTGATGGTCACTCCTCGGAGATCTGTTTTGCTTCTGTGTTCATTTAATTGCTCTTGCAGTCATTAACATCGACGCTGGTGCACCTATCCACTTACTCATTTATTGTTCTTTGCTCACTCTCTCACTCTCTGGCAAGCCAACGTAATCTGTCCATTCGCAGGCAATTTGCCTCTCGCTAAATGCCAACCGACCACGCTAAATCTTATTTGGAGCGCTGTTTTCCACCACCGCCCATGCTACCCTTGTCTCCCAAAGGATTTCACGCCCAACTGCACCACCATAAACGATTTTTGCTTATGTAATATTTCCTATACCTCAGTTTTACATTCTCTAGCCCCCACATATAGTAAGAGGAAATATTGCCTTGCACCCAAAAATTCGATACCGAAAGTTTATAGCAAATACACGGTTTGACGCTCCCTCATTGAAAACAACCACTCACATGACTTTCTGTACTCTTGTATTAACCATTCTTACAAACACTTTTTCGTATATCTACGTGTTAGTTGAGATAAACATTTGTACAAATTATCTTATTGCCTATTTTCTTGTATGTGCAAGAATACTGTGGCGATAGTCATATCTTTTAACACTTTGAAATAATCTGTTCTCTTTGCACACTTAACATATAAAAAAATGAACAACGATGATCCATTTCACGAAAGCTACAAGTTTTGTGAAACTAACACAAATAACATGGAATATTTCCGAAATGATTCACACTACAAAAAAATTGTTTGGACATAAATTGTGTTTCAGCAAGATCTCCATTTTTTGTAAAGATTTGGTTTCTCTTACGGTTAAAGGATTAAAAGATTATCACTACCACGCAGGTGGAACCAACCCACCACTACACTTGGTGTATCCAAACAACCTTTATCACTTGGCAAGAGAATGTGGGGTAGTTAAGGCACGTTCAATCGCTACCTCTCCTCTCGTGCCCATGCCTGCTGTAACGCGATAACGAACGCTGTGTCGGAACTCAGCTCTAATACTTTCTGCACATTATCTAGGCCAGCGAGTCGCACATTCAGACATGAAGCAAAACGGAAAGTCTATTTTACATGCGCTGTTCATTTACGGCGCACGAACAGATACAGATTGTGAGAAAATGACAAAAGCACTCCAATTATTTTTCTGGCACTTTACTTTTCTTGTAAGCTTTTGCACAATTCACAGTTCTCTTCTACTAACGTTAACACAGTCTACAGTCTTTCGGGATATTATAACTCACAACTGTTCTCTTCTCTTAACCCTGACTCACTCTTTTACTGTCTCTCTTCACTTCCTCTGTTTCTCATACACTTATTCCGACGATACTATCACTCGACGCTTGTTAAAACTTCGACGACACACGCACGGCAATCCTTATATAATGGGGATGACGTCACACGGACCTTTCTCGACTTCCACAAACACGCCGACGATGACAAACAGGTCTTTCTGGAAGGCTGAAACTCCTTTTGGTTCTGCCGCTTGATTGTTAGTCACGTATACACAAACAGTCGCGCGAGGCAGACTGTTTCGCTCGCCGACGTAGCAAGTGGTGTGAAGTAGCTCGGCCCCCGCCATTCTTTGTTGTGTGCCGTGCCCGGTGTTACAATATTAAGGTATCATTTAACAAAATATCCGCACTTAAATCCCTATATATGAATATGAAACTGTTACCTACTCGTTGGTTTGGAGGTTATGCAGGTATAAACAGCGCCTAACGCCGTAGATAGGTGTTTGTTTTGGAATGCATGACCGCACCAATCATGTCGAGAATGTTCATCCAGCCAGGGACAGACAGACACATGCCTTGCTGAGTAAATATAATTTATGGATGTTAATTCAATCAATGGCAGTCAGTCAGGCAGCCACCACAGCAATGCATGACGTCACATTGCTGACCAGGTTCGCGGTTTGCCCTTTACGGAGGAGGAGGAGGAGGGGCCTATGAAAGGAAAGGCAAAAACTCATTAACGCCTTACTTGCTCTGGAACGACGGACGCTGCAGCTTCCAGCAAAAGAGCGAGAAAGTGTTGCAAGATGCTGAGCTCTGCTTTACCAAGAAGCTGCAAAATGACAAACAGACACGGAGCACATAATGGATTCTCAAGGTTCTCCCAATTTCCTTGCTCTTGTAAGAAACACAGATGCAGCACTTAAATAGCTACCACTGCTGTAATTCTTACCAGCTGACTCCTAACTTTACGGCCGGTGTTATGAACCAGGTTTAAATTCACACCCAGGTTTAAATTTAAGTTTTATTTCGTTTTAATAAACGTTAATTTTCAATTGAACTTCAGTTGTAAGGTGGTCCCAGTTGCGTACAATACTGCCAGGTTTTTGGTAGAGCAAATTCCGCTTTAGGCCTTCAAAATACCTCAAGAACAATATACAGTGAAACCTCGTTTATCCGGATAATCCGGAGATGCTGATAAAGGAAGTTTTACTGTAATTCCTTTCCTTCTCATGAAACCTAACCAACTGACTGTAACCCATCTACGAACTTTGTCGTTTTGGACTGGTTGAAAGTACGAAAAATTTAGATGTAACAGTGATTAAACAGTTTTGGGAAGATGATGCCAGTTAAAAGAATGGCAAATACAACCAAAAAAAACTTCATTTTCTTTTCGAAAACGAGATACAAAAGAATTGTGCTCGCTTATCATTCGCTGTTGCCACAGTAACCAACAGTGTTTCCAATATACACACATGATAGATAACGTTTGAACACACTAAAATATTCTCAACTGTTCTCTTTAATTTTTAGCACTTCCAAAATCTGTACTTTCTCAGTCAAGGTTTAAAATATTTAATTGTTGTTAGTTTAAATTTCATACCAAGCGTAGTGGTGGAATCTGCCAATGCATTCTGGTGTAATTCAATTGGACAGTCGAAAAATGGTAGAATTTTCTTTTCCGCTATTGTTGCGTCAATGGTATTTCATTTCGTATACTGCAGAAACTATTAAAGAAGTAATACTTTCATTTAATGCTGAAACGTCTAATGAAGAAAAATTCTTGGCTAAAGGCAGAAGTGCATGGGTAAATGAATATGAATTAATTTAAAAATTTTACCTTAAAATCCCTTAAGTGTGTGCGTATGTATGTATTTGTTTCTTCACTCAAATAGGCATTACCCGATGGCACAGTTAAGTAAACTGAGGTTATAAAAATAGTGCACAAACAATAGTACCACAATGAACAATAAAAATATGAATAAAACCGTTCCATCAGTTTCTGAAATAATTAGTTACTCTACTAATGGACCTTAGAGGCATCATGTTGTTCATAACAGGACTAAAGGAACAATTTGTGTAATGAGCTGGGGCATGCCCAGAGGAGATCCGATAGATGTACCACAAATACCACTATAGGCCGCTGGGGTTGAACCGGCTCCTTTGGTGGAGGACCAGCGGTGTAACCGCTTCGCTACATGCTGCCTGCCAGCACATACAGGCTTCATTTGGGACCAGTTGGCAGTGAAAGTTAGGTAGCTCATACAGTAGTAGTATTCCAAAATAAAGGTATCAGCTCCACACGCGAATAATTGAAATCTCTCAGAGACTGTCGCAATACTAGCATTAGTTTCACCACGTGTCTTGTGTGATTATCAGCTACTGCTAGTAACAAGGGGAACAGATGTTTACTGTCAACATTCCTGACCTTCCACACAACACCAAATTTGCTGATTGACAAACGTAAGCTCGCGAATTTATTCTGACACGCTGGAATCAAATTATTTAAAATAATTTTGTGGCTAAACTACTTATTTTAGAAAAAAATGGAAAATACAAAATAAAATAAAATAAAGCTCTATGCTAATTGCAGAAATAAAGTCTGCGTGCTCATATAGCTATGTTCGTATATATCAAGGTTGTTCAACATTGGAGCACATGCTCGCTTCCCCTTGTCTTTAAAGATTTCATGTTGGTTGGCTTGTAGATAAATGGGTTTTATTGATGTTTTAGCTCGGAATGCGTTGTTAATACATGACTCCATTTACAATTGTGTAGGCATCTTGCAATACGCGGGCAAATGGTCGATTACACTTCGCATTTGTGCCATTATCACAGGGACGAATTCACGAGAGGAAATGCGTTAATTAATTTAACAATAGCCTCAATAGCTAACGATTTGTTTTGTCATGCAGCCAAAATGAAACAGCTTCAAACGCAGTTTTACATGAAAATAGCTGATATTCTTCGTGATTCGTCGAAACTGTTTCATTGATTTAGTTAACTAACGTATATTAAATATAAAATATGACTGTATTCACCGATCCGCACAAGGCCAACGTTCAGATAGCATAAAAAGTTTCTCCATGAAAAACTACATATACGATACGTGATGAATATTACGGTAATCGGCTGTTTCCAGACGACTGAGTAGAGAAAACAGTGTGAATGTGATTAACAGTTGTATTTCAAACATACGAACATCGTGTGACTTATTTGTAGAAGAGGGGATTAAAAATTGTTTTAAGTGTAAAATTGCGTTTTTCAGGAAAGTTGTTTATAGAAGAGTGAGTAGAGAAAGAGATGTGAATGTGTAAATGTGGATGTAATGCGTAGCATTTCTATTTCAAGCATACACAAAATTGTACTACTATGAATTATTTGTAGAAAAGGGAATAAAACATTGAAAAGACACCTACGTCTATATATAAACCTAAAAAGCTAAAGCTCGCTTAAAGATACTAGATAGATATAGGCTTGGGTAGATAAAACCATAGGGTATTGCAATGTCATCCATGAATTGATTTAAATCAAACTTCAAATTGAATATAATTAATAAACGTATGTCCTCTATTTAACTTCATAATAAATGTTGTCCAATCAGTGGCGTTAGCTCCCAAAACATTGCAAGAAGGTGAAAGCGACCGACCTGTTTACATCCAGAAGCCGGTTCAATTCCGTGCCCAACCTCAACGCAACGTTGTCGAGTTACTTCACGTCTGACAGATCTACTCGGAGTTTCACTTGACGTCTTTTAAGTGATTAATTATTTGGAAACCCTGTGTGATGTCCCAATGTCAGAAATAAATTATTCTACGCATCTTACAAGTAACAAACTGCTATCTCTGTATCTTCCTGTGAAATTACGCACCCAATTTGGAACAAAAACCATTTATTTTTTTCGAAATCAGCTGATCAAAAAACAAAATGCCATTAGGCTTTTTTGTTTTTAGTGTTTCTATGGAGATCAAACAGAAATAGTATAAGGTATAAAATGTGAAAATTTTTAACAATTGTGCAGTTAGAACTCTTTAATCTTACATACGGGATAAATCCTCCACTCTGACAAGAGCAGACAACATTTAGGTAGTCTTTTGGCAGGTACAAAGTCACCTAAATGCGGTGACAAATGCAAGTGTTCGTGACAAAGATGAGAATTGCATATGCAGATATCCAGAAGGCTTCCCACGTCTTCACTTGCGGAACGTGTCGCAGAAGATGACACACGTGTCAGAGGCGCTTTTGCTGGTGAAGCTGACGTAACTTTGAATTATATAAAAGTTCAGTTAAATTTCTATATTTCACATCTTTCTAGAAGCTTCAGATGACGTTCCCCACAAACATAGAAAAGTCTTAACTTTTATTTACCAAATTATATGTTTAAGGTCACACATGTGCGAAAATTGCTGCAAAAGTAAAAATAAAATTTTGCTTTTAGTGTTAAAAACAATATTGACCTGTAACTTCCATAATATCAAGTTTGTTTTGGTATGACGCTACTAAAAAGTGTCACGTGACGATTTAAATAACCCTACACACGTGTCATGGCTCCCACGCCCACTGTGTATTATACTAATACTGTTGCAACTGTTTTGAGATTTAGCGATTTTCGCGTATGTTGACCATATTGTAACAGACAACTATCATATCACGTCTTTTGTCCCAATACTAGGCATTGCTTTTGTTTATGGATGAACTTTGTGATTTTCTCTTGTGTGAAGAAAGTTTATTATGTATACAAAACTGTAGCTTATATACCGGGGAAGTCATTAGACTAATTTAAACCAGTAGTAGTTCTTGATATTTGGAACACATTTTGTATCGACTAGCAAATTTTGCCTCAGCTTTTACATTCGCTGAACTGGTGAACTCGTTAAACGCAATCCAGTCCAATGACTAGCCTAATAATCGATGTGGCAATAGCTATGATAAACGCTCTGTGTGTGGAAAGGAGAACGAGGTACCTAGTCTATTCTAAAAGTGCTGGTGCAAGCGTCTAGAGGGAACCTGCTCTAATTTGACCGGCAAGCAAAAGCCATTGGGTCAAATCGGGAATCAAACTATGGAATTGGAATCAGGGGATGTTAACGGATCATAAAACTCGCCTTGCTTACATAGAGAACTGGTTACGGATTAGTAACCACGTGTCAGCATTTCTTACATTTCGTGGATTTATACTCCGATGTTTTATGAACACGCCTTTATGACGCATCCTTTTATAGCTAATAAAATCCTTCTGCTAAGACGTAGAACCAGAATACGATGTCACATAAAAGTGTTGCATTCAAATGAGTTTCTTCAGCTATTGTCGTTTACCACTGTTCCACTTGGTTGTGGTTATATCATCTCCTTCTTCTGTTTCCGCTAACCTAAGCATTTTCTTGCATTTCTGAACATGGACGTATCATGCGCAGTAAAAACAATTACCCGGCAGTTAAAAGATGGAACACAAAACTTTTGGCGAATATTGCAGTAAGAATATTGACATTTTAACAACTGTAATTTTAAATAGAGTAGACCTACCTTTAATGAATAACCTACTTACACAAATTCGCTGGTTTATATTCATGATATGCCTAATTCATTTCCCTGGATTAAACACTAAAGTTATTATTGTTGCTGTCGTTCTTGTTCTCACAGCCTACTGAATTAGTTGTAGTGCCAGCCGTAAAAATAAATCATAATTAAAATGTGTGAATGTTATTGTAGGTTATGGAATAAATGAATTATTTATTGCACGGAATATTGTAAACAAATACCACAGGAGGTTTTAATATTTAGGATATTTTTTCAAAATCGTCATGTAAAATCCTCTCGTGGTATTACTACAGATAAATCCCTTCTTCTTTGCCTGATTACCCTCCCCTTATGTAGGACTTACAAACCAGTACCTAGGGTCAGACGCCTGTCGGGGAGCACAGGAACCAATGGACCGGATAGAGTGAAGACCTTGATGCGGGCGGTCACCAGGTATGACAGTGAGGAAGAGGATGATATGAAATGCAGGTGAAATGGATGATTGGACAGGTGATGAAGTAGTTGGTGGAATGAGTGGCGGGGGAAATAGTAAAACATCAACCTTTTGCCTGAGATTGCAAATCTGCGTTGCCAATCTCTTGTTCCGTGTTGCTATGCATGAGTATACTCCGACTGTAGCCATTGCGAGTTGCAGTTGTGGCTAGCAACCAATTATTCATTTCTATTTTCCCAGTTTTCAGTTCATTTGGTAAAGATCACTGCTTGTTTCTGAAAATGTAGGACAACAGAGACTTTTCAATAATTACCCCCGGAGGCCGGAGAAATTGTTAAAATGTAGGGCGTGTCCGGGAATTTCCGGACGTCCTATGTGTACGCTATTCCAGCATTCGCCGACCTGCCAGGGAAAACCACAAAAATAACCCAAGGTCAGAGAGACATCGAACCTGGAAACTGGCAAATGAGAATCTCAGTTTCAGGAGCCATCTCGTTGGATACAATAGAATTAATACAATTGAAGCACAGTGCAAGGGGAGTCCGGACTCTGATAGGGGGCTTCGGAGGAAACCAATATGTGGTAATGTGACTACTGGGAATTCAAACTTTCTTTCTCCGACCGAGAGAAATTACGATACCCTTGTGCCACATCACGCGGAATGTGTAACCTGGTTAATGGAAATGGTCCCTCTCGCTTTTAAATCACCTGCCAAGTTCAAAGAAGTCAGCCCCTGCTTCTTCATCTGCTACTGAAACATCTTCAAATGTTTGTTCCTAGCAAGTGAAATGTTCTCAAAAATTCTATAGTAAGTAATTTACTTTTACAATTCAAGTTCGTGTAATTAAGCGTTTACTTTATATATTGTAACACTGGGAGCGGCATATAACAAAGGACAGTCGGGGCTCAGCTGCTTCACACCACGTACTAGGACGGCATGACAACAATCAGAGCGGCTGAATCAAAAGGGATTCTCTCCAGAAGATTGGTGAAGTGTCCGGTGGCTGGCTTGTTTGAAGAAGTTCGCGAAAGGTCCGTGTTAGGTCATCCTCGCTGCAGCAGAGGAGAGACAGTTACAGTGACGAGTGGGTCAGTGTGTCTGAGTGCCAGACAGCTGTGTGTGTGCGTGTGTCAGTCTGTGGGCAGCATAATTTAAAAACGAAAATTGGGTTAAAAACCAAAATTGATATTTAAGTTTAATATGTTTTAAAGATGCGACACAAAGATTTTGAAGAAAATTCCTCTACACTAAACTACCCTTTAGAAAATTTAGATTTTCTCGAAAATGCCTCTAACGTCAGATTTTTTTAAAAATGCGTAAAAAGGTAGTAGGTGTAAAAAGCGTTATTTGACATAGCCTTTATATGTATAAAATACATTTTACTCGTGTTTGTTTACAGCGAATAACTATTTCAGTAACACCGTATACCATGTATGTACGTTAATATGCATAATGAATACTAATTGCTAACCATCATGACTGCATAAATACCAATTTCCTATCTGCATATTTTCCTAAATATTAAATGATCAAGTAACACTTGTGTATGCATGGACTTTAGCTTAGACTGCAAATCTCAAATACCCACAATTCAAATGGATATTTCGTCTATTCAAGCAGAAAGAAACGGACTGGGTTATAAAAAATATAGTAATCCTTTACGTGGAGCCCATATGGGAAAGCATATTGCATGTCTTCAAGGAAAAAACATTAGACGGCGAAAGAGAACAACTGAACATATACTCTGTTTACTAACCTAAAAATGTGCGTTTGAATCTCTTGGGCAATAAAGCTACAAGCTTTTAACGAAGCATTTAAGAGCATCAGAGCAAAACGCCTTCTATACTGAACATTTATTCTAAAAACTATATGAATGACAGAAGTAGCTAGATTTTCCCCTGCGAATTCAAACATTAATCCATACACACAGTGAAGGAATCAAGATGGAGATTACTGGAATTCCCTATAAAATAACAGCAAAATGTCACTGTTCTCTCACAGCAACAGACATTCCCTGTCATTGCCCAAATCCGGTTATAGCAGCTCTCAGATATAGACGTTCCAGCTATTTTTGGTCACTGGAACTAAAAAACACTTTAGTTTCCCATATCCTGTTTCTAGTTTTTGCGATAGCAAGGGCCGGATTTTGATTACCTGAATAATTACCTTTGAAATAAATCCAATAGTTTAAAACAGCGACATAATTACAAGCAGTGACCTAAACTATTTAACTTAATACTTACTAATCACGTGGGTGTAACTGCTATACGAAAGAAAAGTAAATGATTTATAAAATTAATTAAAATAGTATATTGCGTGACAGAAATAAGATTTCCACGAGGTATTTATCCCGAGGGCTACAAATACACTACGAAGAAAATCTGTTTCTATCACTAAGTGTATAAATATTTTTTCGAACAATCATAGCTAAATTTTTGTATTTTATTTTTATTTAATTTCCCTAAAATGATATTACTGTGGAATTATCGAAAAGTTATAAGCTCTTTTCCCCTTCATTTCTTTTCCTTTCTTTTTTCTTTTATTTTCCTTTTGCCTACGTTTCGTTCGTTTTCCTTTTTTTTTTTTTTTTCGATTTTACTGAATGTTTAGCTAATGGACGACAATCAACGGTTTCCTTGTGCATAGAAATTTACTTATCGTTTACATTACATAACCTTATTTATTGACATACAACTGTTAAAACTGGGACCTCATTTTGTAAACTTCCAAAGAGATTTAACAGGAGAGATATATTAGTAACACTCCATTAAACTTCAGAAGGCCTTGCAACTAAGTTATACTCCGTAAGTAGTTCGTTTTTAATTACACCAAGTGATCGCCTAACATATTGCACACAGACTTTTAATATAGTTCAACATGGAGAAACTGTTGGCAAATATATGTAGCCTTTTATTGAAGGCACTAAGTGTGTTTACGGAGCTGAAGGGTCGGGATTTCGACTACCGCTCGATGCAGCTTTGTTGACATTTGTTTAGTATGCGTGCAAGCTAATGAGCATTAGGGATGCTATAGCGGAGAGCTAAGTCTATACTGGGCTGATCATTCGAACAGAAATACAAGATAAAGCTGGGCGGAATAACACGCATTATGTGCCTGCCTTATTGTTCCCTCCGAGAGCCGGCGACCTTTAGAGCTCACTGACGTAAACCTCTGCTTTGTCTTCTAAGGCACTTAGTTCGGCAAGGAATGTGTACAATAACGCAATATAATGCTCTGTAGCGTGTGAATGAAATGTTAAATACCAACCTAACATTTATCTTTATCTTGGATCGTCATTACAACGAAAGTTGGACTGATACCAGTGCTTTATTCTTTTAAATTATAATGTATGCAACATAAATAAAATTACAATTATTGGGGTAGTAATCAACGAGTAGGTCTGGTTATATTTTATATCTGCAAATATTGTTAAGTTTAAGTGTGTGAAAATGCTAGCGGCCTAGGTCTTAAAAGTACGTAATATAGGTTAGGTTAAGTTTGTTAGGTGTGAATAAGGGATAATTCATTTACCTGCAGTGCCAACATAACCTGAAATCGTATCTCCCAAGAAAGAATTGTGCCAGGACGCTATTAGAAAAACAAAATGTCTGGTGTTACAGTCACATGACTTTCTCTCCACAGTATTACATTAAAAATTATATCGAAATTTCTCTGGAAATGTACGTTTTAAGGTCCCATGAATAAAAAAAGTAATAAAAAAAGTTATATGTATCTGTGAACACCATAACTTAAGAACGAAAGGTGAGTTAAATACCAAAGTTGTTATTTTAGTTCAACAACTTTCAAGAACGCGGTACGAACAGATAAACGAAGTCTTAAAACAAAAAAACGTAAACGAGTGTCTGTGGCCCGGATTGGTGAGGTATCTGGTTCAAATCCCGACGTAAAACAAATAGAGAAAAAAAATACAACCCGTTGAAACACACTATTATTTTGCATTTCTTGTTTTAGCTAAACGTTTCGGGGGTGTTCCTTGTTATTGGTTTATTTTAAATTAGCTTTACGTTTTTTAAATGGGAAATAACTATTCGTTCAATCTTTGTTATGATCATCAAAGAGAACGTAACCTCCAAGATATCTAACGATCCATATTTATGTGACAATTTGTATGCTTCTTACAAAGATGCCAATACTCTCAAACCCAAAAGTGACACAGATAAGATGCTTTATTTGTAGTAATACTACGGGAGGGTTTCATATGATAATTTTGCGACCAAGAAGTACGAGAAAAATTATGCCATATATGAAAACCTCGAGTAGTGTACGTTTAGAGTGTGCCACGAAATAATTACCAATTGATTTTTTATAATAATATTGAACATTAATAGGATTTAAAATTAAACAATCTACAATAATTCACACATTTTAATTAACATTTATTTTCACAGTTGGATCCACAACTAATCCAGTAGGCCGTGAGAACAACAATTTTAGCGTTTAATCCAGAGAAATGAACATAAATGAACGTATTTTCGTTATTAGGCTATTCATTAAAGATAGGTCTGCTCTATTTAATATTAAATATTAAAAGTGCAATGTTCAAAAGGAAATGAACACCGCTGCCATGAGTAATTGTCAAATTATCGATAAATTCTCGACTCACGAACTGACGAGAGACTCTATCCAAAGAATTTTATTATCACCAGCTGCATTTATTAAGGCTATTTAACAAATTAAAAGATGATATAGTCTATGAAACGTTATTTAAATGATGTAATTAATAATGTCTTAAAAGATCAGCATCCATTTGCACGGCCTACAAGATTCTCATATTGATGCTCTAATTTTTTAAAATGTTGGCAAAGTCAGAAGTGGTCTACTGTTAATTTATAATTACGTTGAACACAAAATCTGTCAAACTGATTCCAAAAATATTTCCTGTTGTATTGTGAGTGCTGAGGTTTTCTACATCGAATTATTTCATCTATGTCAGCATCGAAGCGAGTCAGCCATATTTGACTTTTGAATAACAGCTTTGTTGCGTCAAATTACGTCAGCTGTTGTGCATCTGTAGCACAGTGCAGCTGGATTCTCTAACCTGATCATACCATAAGAAAAGCAGAGGTGGTGATAGTGAAATAATATTTCGCGAATGAAGGCTGTCATTGGTTGAAATTTTAAAAATTGTTATGTACATGGTTGGTTGTTTTCAAGCAATGCAAACAGTGAATACACTAGGTAATACTTCATTAGTTTTGAAATGTATACAGAATCTTTTAATGCTGAAAGTAATGTATGCAAAAAGTTTGTCTTTAACCAACAAGGTATACAGTTCAAGAGGTATCACAAAAGTCATTATGTAAATTCCAGCAAAGCTACTACTCTGTATTTCAAATCCTCTCCTGCAAAAGAAACAAATCCCAGAGCTCAGACTGTAAAAGCCATCTCTATTGTCCATGCAGGTAGTTTGAGTCTGAATACATAACTACAAAAAGGTCCTCAAGATCCTTCCTCGCCATCATTTCAAACCGCAAGACCATAAAGAAGATTTAAAACCGGAGTTTTATCTCCAAAAGCTAATTCACATGAGGAAAGTTTACTGAAATCAATACCTCAAGTGTTTGAAGGATCTCCACTCTGTTCCGTGTAGATAGACAAGGACAGCGCGCTTTGACACTATCCTTCAAGAGGAAAGTAAGCTGTCGAGCCGTCAGTAAGTGTCTACTTTTCCATCGCATGACTAGCTTTGTCTGTGTGAACATGCACATGTCAGTGGCGGCGCGTAGGAATGTGCGGGTGCATCGTGCTGCTTGAACTACCGATGGCGTGGTGTTTAGTTCGCGCTTTACTTCTTGATAAATGATATCTTCTAGTTAAAGGTTAGATGCGAGTCACTCGTTTAACTCTCGCACACAGAAGCAAAAGGGACAGTCAGAAGTTGTGTACGATTCAGCTGTTTTGTGGAGTCCACGGCTGTATGTAGTAGAGAAATTTAAAAAAAAAAAAAAAGAGGCATTGAAACGTCCTAACAATATTGTATTAGTGAATGTAAATATTTTGTTTTCAAGTTTAGGGACCTATAGTGAAATTTGCTCATGGGGGTTCCAAACAGAATTCTTTTTGTAACCGGCTCTAGTTAGCTTCACTTCAATTATTCGTTGTTGAACATATCTCAAAGTGTGTTCCTAATCTTCAATTGTAACCCTAACTTAGAAATCAAAACCATGACTTTTCTTTCATTAGCCAGAGCAATAGCTATTTTCATTAACGCTATATGATTTTTGACCAACAAAATGCAAGCGTGTTATTCTTTAAACAATCATCTATAAGCACCAATTTATCACTATCATTTTGGTTTTATCATCTACCTCCTTTTTATGAGTGTTTCTAAATTTTTATTGACTTAAAATTGTGTTCATAGCTCAGTTTGCAGGTGAGACTTTGGCTTTAAGTACCTATAATTTTAAAACGATCAATATTTATTCTGTATCAATTACAACAAATCTCTATATCGTTTAAAATGCTTCTTTTAGGTTAGAAATGCTCTCATTTCCTTTGGATGATGTATTATCTATTTCTAGAAAAGGAATTATGTTATCTTTGTCTACACAAGCGTTACACAGATCTAAATTTAACACTCCCATACCTGTGACAGAAATAACACTGAGATATAGCCTTTTTTCTAAATTTCCTTACGACATTTGACGCTGAAGGAACTATCCAGTTGCTTTTCAACATTACATGCTATCCACGGTGTTATGTATACAAATAAGCACCTTTTCTCTCTACAAGAAAGTGGTTATATGTACTTTGCCTCTATTAAGCACTCCATTGAAGTGTTATACTTATAGTAAGAAAATTTGGTGCTTTTTTAAAGCTTAATATTTATTTTCTTTAAGAAACACCAGTAATAAATGAATATGGTTGGCGATATTCAGACAGTCGACCTTATTCATTTGTGATGTTTCGCACGCTTGATGCTAGGCGGCGCAAGTCTTTTCCCTTTGTATGTTTAATTAGCTTACAATGGTGATTAAATCTACGACCTCTATTTAATGCAGAGCAAACACAGAAGAATGTTAGCTACAGAAGCATTTTTTGAAGATGTTGGCACAAATATTGCTGTTGTGCGTGGTTCTTTAATCTGTCTAGAGGGGCGCTCGTGTCAATTGGGAATTCTCGGCTCGCTTCGTGGTGCATCGGGTTCAGTCGGTGGTTGCCATACTTGAATTTTATTTCCAAGAGATACAGAATGGATCGCCATCTTGTTAACAATACACTAGCAAAGTTATGTTGGAACATTACTTGAACCATCATTAATCTCTAATTCTGAATAACTGCGCACGCGTAGTAGGCTATTGTCTATACGATTTGCGCTTGTCCAGAATTTGCAGTTCCTTATTTTGTCAAAGAACCGATTTCACTGGTTCCGAACTAGTTTCCAAAATGTTGGAACAGCAAGATGGAAATTCAGAAGGATTTTCGCTTATGTTTGAGCACTGCTTAGCTACTGCGCATGCTCAGATAACAACTGATTCTGGATCGTGTTGGAACAAACCTCATTTAGCCTATAACGCGTGCTCAGTTTATTTAGAACCACAGATTAAGAATGGCTCAAGTAATGTTACAACCGTACAAACTTCCCAACTAATTTTGAGAGCGTGATCGATTGCGCATGTGCCTAACAAAATGCTGGTATTAGTTCGGTAGGCGTTCAGGCGGTTTTGTGTTTACCGTCAATCGTGATTTCTCCAACTACCCTCAAGGGAGAGTGCGCTGTAGCCAAACGTATCTGCATTTCAAAGCGTTTTTTCCCCATAAAGTCTTTGAAAGATACAAAAAAGCGGTCAATAAACTTTTCCATTGGATTCACCAAGATGTAACTTTGGATAAACCTATACCCTTACTTTGCAGTAATTACCAAATGGCAGACAGAAAGTGACACTCTGCCCATTGAGCAATTTCAGTTTTTAATCTTTCGTTTCATCGTCATTCATTGTAGAATAAATTCTACAAAGAGATAAAATGTCCAAAGGCGCCAAGAACGGTCCGTATGGTGGATGAGGGACACGCTGTTATTGTCAGATATGCAGCATATTTGTCCCTTAGGATATGTTAAATTTAGCTTGGTAAGCTTTCCCAGATGAGCTATGAAATCAATCAGGATCACTTCCTAGAGTTCTAACAGAGGGATTTGGAACTAAAGACGAATCACTTGTCACGGGTAATTTGTCGATAGGAATAGGACCTAGTGGACATCGAAGTTTCAACCTGCGCAACCCTTTTTAGGTTTAAGATCCTCTAACCTGGTAGGTCATATTAAACGATGAATGAGTCAAGGATGCTCAAATGAGCTCAGGGTCAAGGCACAAGACGTTTGTATTCTCAGAATAAGAGAAAACCCCGGAAGAAAACTTTATCCGAAGAAAACCCTAAATGAGATTCAAACTCGGGACCTCTTGAACACTTGAATGGAACACCGACACACTACCCCAACACCACGTAGACGGACAAAAAAAATGTTAAAAAGAAGAAAAATAAAACGAATTTCCAGCCGGGGGTGTCGGAACCTGGTTTTCCAGCAACTGAATAGGAAACCCGTTTTATAACTTACACTCGTACAACAATAAAACTTAAGACGATAAAAAAACTCCTGTGTTACACTCGTACAACATTCTCTGCCACTTTCGTTTATCTTTATATAGTTTCTGCAAAATATTCTTACCTTTCTGTTTTCTTTATATTAATGGAAGAAACATTTGTAGAGAAATGCCCGTTTTATTGTGGGTGTATACGATATTTCATGTTTAAAAGCCAATGGCCATGTGTTGACCTTGAAATTATATGCTCTATGATATGATATCGCCTCAGCACTTTAAAAACTTTTTCTACAAACCAATTAAAGAGTTTACAACCTGTTGTTTTTTGCATGGTCGTAACTGCGGTCGAATGAACAACGCCTGTCGTATATGCTACCCCTTATGCTGCGCAGCCCGAGGCGTGACCCACTGCCCGGGGTAGCGCGAGTCACTGGTCTTGCAGGAAGCGTTGCGGCACACCATTCATTATCACGAGACCCTCATGGCCACTTAGAGGTACTAACGAATCTGAGGACATACTACTCTTAATAAGTAAAATTAAGAAAATATTGATATATTGTTTATTACACTCTCCTCAATTATCAGTACAAATATCTGCTCTTATGTCCCTAACACCTTTTAGCTTAAAATCTTTAGAAGCATTTTAAGGAAAAAAATTATAAAAATATAAAGGGCAGTTTGGAGTAAGGGATTCTCTTGAAAATCTTCGTGGAACATCTTTAGGAGATACTGAACTTAAATAGCAACATTTATTCGAGTTTTCGTTTTTGAGCCCATTTGGGGTGGGGGGGGGCCTCAGAAAGATATATTTCTAGTGAAATCTGGACAGCTAATTTTTCCTAATACCTGGCAAGAACTGTTAATGTCGCAAGAGAAAGAAAGCAGAGAGAGAAAAAAAAATATAGCCTATAGCCTCATTTATTATTACCTACCTTTTTTCTTTTATTCAGAACCATGTGTTAATATTTTCTTTTATTACGACTAGGTTTCTTCAACATAGCATGCAAGTAATTTTCTTCTCCCATATACAAAGGGTCTCTTTCCAAACTGAACAAACACCCATGATCCTATACTTTTCTCAAATGGATGGCTCTAGCATATGCAAATAATTCCCGTCTTAATTTATCACGAAGTTTCTCAACAAAGTTTTTTTTCTTCAAAACTATTAAATATTCCAGGACCTTCTTTGTTCTCACTCGGGAACCTACTTCACTCCAAAGCCTCCTTCGATTTTTCCTGCTGTCTCTAAAACTCATCCATATCTCTTGAAACATATACATCAAAGCAGCATTTTGTCTTCCTTCTGTTGATTATTTTAATAAGTATAGTCAATTATTTTTTTCATATATTATTCCCTAATTCGCAGTTCATGTTTTTCTCCTATTTCAACTTCTGACAATCTATTTTAAACCTAAAATGTCACATTCTCTTGAGTATTGGTTTTAGACATATTTGCTTTCCCTACTACGTATATAAATAGGGAACGCATTTATTTATTGCAACCAAACATTCGATATTGAAACTTCACCGGAAATACATGCCTTGAGATTGCCTGAATTTTAGAAAAGCACGCTTAAAAAGGAATGTGTACATCCCAGACCAAACTATACATAGAATACTTTTTGGAAAATGTTAATTTTCTCAAAAAAAAGTTAATTTTGATTGAAACACCATATGCTTAGAATATTTTCTACTGTAATTTTAAAGCAGGAAAAATGTGTCTAAGAAGCAAAGGATGCACAATCTTTATGTAATTTCTAATAGCTGTTGACATAGGCGCGACTGGCTCCGAATACTTTAAACTATATATTTACGACACCTTAATATAGAATTTTTGGGTGAAATGCAAACAAATACATTCAAAGTTTCGATACCAAGATTCCACCCGAAATACAAAAGGGTCGTGTGTGTGTGTGTGTGTGTGTGTGTGCGTGTGCGTGTGCGTGTGTGTGTGTGTGTGTGTGTGTGTGTGTGTGTGTGTGTGTGTGAACAGTATAACTAAGTGGAATATTCAATTGTTATTTAAATTCAATTTTTAAATAACGAAACATCAACATTTTCAAGAAAACCCTCGCACTTCACGTAGCCAAGATATAAAAAAATGAATAACTACCTTTCATTTGAGAAAAGTATTGCAAAGTTCAGACAAATAACAAGGAATATCTCTGAAATGGTTCAATGTATCGATTACAGTTTGCCAGATATGAAAAAGTCATCCAGACTGCAGAACTCTTCCGAGGAGATTCCCAGAAAATTCACATATGCTTTTCGTTTGCCATAAAAATATCTTAAAGTGTGACATCTAAGTCAAAATCTTAGAGCCATGTTTGAGACCATTTTCGACAAATGTTTCACGTAAAAGCCACAGTAAGACGGAGAAAGTTTTTTGAAGATCTTTATATCACATACCTGGAAGATGTTTAACCTAAATGCCAATTTTAGTATTTAATCGACTTTACGTTTTAGAGATATACTGTTTACACACGCATGCACACGCGCACGCACACACACACACACACACACACACACACACACACACACACACACCTTTTTACTTTCTCTGCTACGTATAGTAAGTAGATCAAGTATTGTATTTCACCCAAAAATTTGATGTCGACATTTCACCGGAAATATGTTTTGAGGCCCCCTGAATAAAAAAAAAAAGCATTTTTAGAAAAAGGTCCGTTTGTGTGTCTGTGGGCAGCATACCTCAAAAACGAAAAGTCGATTAAAAACCAAAGTTGGTATTTAAATTTAATGTCCTGTAAGAATATGACACGAAGATTCCTCAAATCAAATTCCTCTACTCTAAACTATCCTTTACATGGAACATTTTTCGAAAATTTATTTTCTAGAAATGGCTCTAATGATTTTGATTAAAATGCCATATGTTTGAGATATGTTTATGGCAAACGTAATGTATATTATGAATTTCCTGGCTGTCCTGTTTGCTCTGGATGACTTTTGCATAACTGGTAAACCGTAAGAGATAGATCAAATCTTACTATACAAAATGTAGATCTCGTTAAAACATACAATCTATGTTAAAATAAGTTTTTTATCTATTGTACCATTTCGGAGATATTCCTTATTTTTGTCAGTTTCGGAAAACAAACTTTAGTCAAATGCAACACATCAGATTTTTCTAAAAATATTTTTCTTAGATTTAGGTGGTCGCAAAACATGTATTTCCAGTGAAACCTCGATGAATTTTTGCTTGGAGTGCAATGCTTGCCCTATTTACTACACATAGCAGAGAAGTAATAGACAAACCTAAGAATATTAAATAAAAGCTATGCATCTGCAATTTAATACACAAGTTACGTAAAATGCACACATTTAATGTTATTAATAATTTTAGCAAGTTATTCTGTTATTAAGTATAAAATTTAAAATAACTTTTTTATGACTTTAGTGTTATTAATATTATATGGGTATATGCAAATAAATTATAGTGGATACAGAAAGTGGTGAAAAAATTATGGGATCCCATTATTTCTTGCAAACTATGAGTTTCAAGAAAAGTTGTTTTCCCTTCAAAGCCGTGAACAAAGACGTGAAAATGACCTCGTACTTTTGACAGATTCGGGGATGGTTAATGTGCTGCCAGTTCTATAGAAAAGACCCATTTTGTGATAAATGTTCCTACTTTGTCATTTTATTCACCAAGTTAGACAGCCGGGGTGTGGCAGTATGGTCAACATGGTGAAAGCAGAAAAACGTAATAAAATGTGTAATGGAAATAGCGATTTGTCGCTGTAATTGATGTTAGTGGTATTTGCGAAGTGATGAAATATAAATGAGGAAGGTAAGGTGCTTACAAAGTTCCACTCTAAGGTTTTGTAACTATTCCTTGAGAACATCTTTGTGTAGAACATTTGATGCCGTTTCCCATATATTCGTGTCTGCTGCTACAGCGGTGAACTATGGGATCTGGAAATCTCTTTCCTCGGTTTGGAAGGCGAGTCACTCGTTTCCGGGGCCCCATGGTGGGGTGTGTGTAGAGGGGTGATCTAAGCCTGAGGATCTATTCACTTCACCCATTCTCTTGTCCCTCCGGACCCTTTTCTAAAAATGCTTTTTTCTGATTCAGGGGGTCTGAAAACATATTTCCGGTGAAACCTCGACATCGAATTTTTGGATGGAATATAATACTTCCGCTACTTACCAGTAGAGAAAGTAAAAATTGGACCGTGGACTAAGCATTTAATTTTTGGTGGTATGATCTTGCTTTAAGTAAAGTATCTCGGGCTTTTTCACACACTAAAACGTTTCTGTACTTTACAAACATGCTGGGATTCGTTGTGATTTAAGCCTAAATAATAGGGCAGAGCGTGTCTGTGGTCTACAGCTGGGAACAGAGTAAACCCCGGCACTTAATCTCTATTTCATGGGGACTTCCTTCCCACAACAGCTGTTCGTGGGCCAGGGAAGTAAATATTTGCAATATTTCACGTGTCACACAAGCATGCGATATGTGATCATGCCAATATCCCACCCCCCGGCGAGGAATTCTTTCCGCTGAATATTTCATCGACCGGTAAGCCGCACTACATCGAAACCTTTGATGTTGAAGCTACTAGTTTGTTTTCACGATTGATTTTATACATGATTAGTTAATAACGCTCCGTATCGTATACACTTTATTAAAATACTTAAAGGAAGACTCCCAATAATGGATCGAAAACTAAACTGTACAAAAATTATTCCATACTTGATTTGGGATAATTTAACTCGCCAGCTGTCGATGTTAGCGATGTTATGAACAAATACAAGTACAAGGATTCACATACTAAAATATTAAAAGTCATAGGAGAATAAAACACAAGGTAAACTTGCATCCCGAACTGAAATTCGGCGACAAAACGCACCACCTTAGCTAGGGGTACAGGGTGACACCTTGAACTGAGCAAGAATGACCTAGTAAATGCTAGGGAAAATAGCATAATATAAAATACAACGAATTAAGAAATGTTATGAGAAATTCAAAGATAATGATCACCTGTGATCATAACTTTGGTCACTGTTCTTTAGGTTAGTGACAGTAATATCAAAGTTGAACGCTTCCAATTTCTACAGGAATCTAGTAAAACATGATCAAGAAACGTGAACAACAGTATCTATATGAGATAACGCCCGATAGGTATGCAACACATCTAACGTACAGGTAATGCGAGTATGTTCTTAACTGACCAATTCTACTAGTAAAAATACCGTAGTCGACACTTACTTATGACAGCCTACGGTAGTTTTACAACTCTAGCATTGTGTATATGTGTTAAAATTAAAGAAATCAATTAAAAACTAAAGAAAATATTAAGCAACAGCTCCGGTTAAAAAAATATATTATACATATCCGATGTTACTCTCACATGAGCTTCTATACCGACTATCATTTATATTTTACACTTTCGTACAATATATTTACATAAATTGTTTAACTCAAACCTATGATACATAACCCATATATCGGAAATGGCTAATGACATGAAAAAGTTATTTTAAAGAAGTTGGTAGCATTTGTTTTGGAGCACGTTTTGTGTATACCTTAAGAGTTACCAGTTACATAAAATCTGAAATTGAAATCGATGAGGCCAATCCCATTCTTAATCCGATTTGCGTTTCCATATTGAATTCAATCCAGAATCAGATCGATTTGGATACGCAATGCTCAAACATAATTAATTCAAGCTTTTATGTTAGTCACTTGGTTTATGTAGGCAAACCTGCAAAAAAAATGTTTCCTACGTATTTTAAGTAGGTTTTGAAATTAGTGAATTTTTTTGGTAGAATATATTGCAAGAATATAGAAACAATAAAAGTAGCTTTACTGTGATCTGTTACGTCACTTTAGCTAAGAAAACAAAATGACGAGCGTACACTGTGTTATGAGTACAGAAGAAGTATCTTTGGCAAGTTGAGATCGATTTGAATCCGGTAGGTGTTTCCATGCAACAAAATTTCGATCCGATCCGAGATATTGAAACTGGCGGTATATCTGTAACATTGGACCGAGAGGTGGTTGTTATCTGAAACGCCAGATCTCACTTTCGATTTCGCTATGTTTATCAGAGACCGGCTTAGCGAGTGCTTTGAAACATTTAAACGGACAAGTAGATCTAAAGGATTAAGAACCATTGGTACACTCATAAATTGTACACAGACAGAGAGTGGATTCAAACAGATCAAAAAGACACAAATCATGACGTGGACAATGCCGGAAACGTCTCTCTTTGTCAAATAAAATAGTGATTGACCCAATTGTTAGAAATTGAAGCATTCAATTGAGCACGGTAAAACCTTCTCATTTTTTTCAGTTTTTATTTATGCAAACTCTTTAACTGCTATGCTTCTGAGCGTCCCATTCTATTGGACGTGAAAGATTGCTATGTGGGAAGTTACAGAAAAATCAAGTGTATTTGTCATTCGTCACAATATGCAGCATTATAAGCTTTAGATCATATTGAACCCAAGACCTGTGTATTTGGAAACTAGTGTGATATCAGCAGACTATAGAGGCAGCTCAATGTTTCCTGTATACTGGCACGTTCAGCACGTTTGATAACAAATGAGCTGAAGATGGATTTAACAAAGAAGGAGTTGCTTCTTCAGATATGTATAAAAAGCGGTACAGAGGTTGTCTCTATGGACCACAGAGCATCACACAGTCCAGTGTGGAGAGGAATGACCTCTGGGTATGCATTAGTATCTGTAGCGCATTACTCAAACACGTGGCACGAATAAGATTTGGTTAAACGTTCTCCTCTAGTGAATACATAAGACAGGCTTTAAGGTTAAACATACACACCAGAATAAGGCACCTCGATCACTTTCAAATTAACATCCTTGTTCATTTTTTTATATGTTACGTGCGCAAAGAGAACGGAAACATTTGGCTATCGCACAAAGTCTACTGTATTCTAATATTCCCCTTGTACCTTCAAGGAAATAAGCAATAAGATAAAGGAATAAGATTTTCTAAGAATATTTGGTACAAGAGTAGATAAAGTTATGTGACTGCAACACATCAAATTTGTTTATTCCTGTTCTAACCTTTTAACGCAATTTAGAAAACTTATGCGCTTCTTCAGCAGTTTAAAGAGAATGCTACGCTGTAATATATTTGAAATTGCATCTTGTTTGTATGATCAGAAGGAAGAGAAAAAATAATAACGACTTTTTACTTGAGATAAACATTAGTATTTGAAATTTGTGATTAATTCCGTAGAAATACAAATTATTTTATATAAACGCGATCTGCTTTCACTATAGAGAAAGAAATCACATCCTTGACCTTATCATAAGCTTAGAACCGTCAGATCACAACCTTCTTGGCAGGCAAGGATGTTGCCAGACCTTGGATTGCCGATTATATAATTTAGTAGCGAGCGAGTCTAGTCCTGCATGCTAAACGCCATCTAGTGACAGATACGACGTATGTGGTCAGTACAATCAAAATCAACCTAAGAATCTGCGTGCGCATGCACTATATCAGCATCTAAGTTCTTTCCGATAATCAGGCTTGTAACTGCGGAGAAAGTTCCCTTACGCACATAACAGACCATTCCTCGCTCACGCATACTTTGTTGATATAACTGTTGTAAAAGAAAGGAGATGGAGTGTATATTGTATTGTGCGAAGGTAGAACCCAGGCCAGTTGACTAACGCTCTTGGACAGACAGGGGCCGGGTCACCACGCAAAAGGTGGCCCTGAGTGGCGCATGTGTGACCTTTCCTCAAGCGCATTAAAACAACCTCTGACAACGGGAGGTTTAAAAAATACACGATAAATGTAAAATATAAGCAAAGGAAAAAATCAACAGTTTCAGAGCATTCTTGGTCCACAGAACATCAGCTGAAAGATAATCAAAGTTGTGAATACCGTTAGAAAACCAACAGAACATCTCTTCGTTCCAATAGCTTCTGGTACAGAAACTGAAGTTAAGAGTGAAAAAAATTGTAAAATTTTGCATATCAATAACTCCATTGTGTTTCCAAAAAGAAAGACTAGTCCACTCAAACATTCTCATCAGTTGCAATTCTGGAGTGACGTGATTTTCCAAGTCCTTCCGACATTCTTTTGGTTTCAGTAGATTTTCTTACAATCCTTGTCACTGTTGCATGTGGAATTGCAGCACGCTCCGGAAGCACATATCATTAAATAAACTCTCTGCCTTGCGATAAGATCGTCGACTCCTTCCAGCCATCATTAAAATTAGAATCCTTTCCTTTTCCCTCAACACTAGTTATATACTAGATGTCGGATTCAATAGATCAAGTATCAATAATCATGAATATAGACAAAACAATCAAATCACAGAAAAAAGAAAAGGTTTACTCCGTTAAACTCACTATTCTTTTTTAAAGGTATTACTGGAATCCTACTAATCCGAACTAATTGAGAAGCAACCCTGTTATTTGAATTGGATTATATGGATTTTCGTCAAATACAACATATTATGTGTTAAGTATTAAAAGGATTGAAAGTGGGAAATTAGAACAATATGCTATAATTTATTTTACAACTACATTCTGAGGCTTGGAAACGTTTCATTCCAAGTTTGTTATGCACATTGTTAACAACTTCCGTTGTTTTAGTTTTTGTGTATAAGATAGCCGACAGATTCACTGTTTACTCCTGTAGCAGTTATCTCTTGTTTTTCTGTGTTAATAAATTTATCTTTTTTCTTGAAAACCTAGTTTAATCTTAGGCCGGTGTCCCACAGTCCAACTTTTTTGACCAAACATTCTGTACACAATGGAATAGCACACAAAAGAAACTTTATCTGTCACACAATGATGCATTTTGGTCTAAAACAAATGGCAGTTCACGTGGGAAATAAACATGGCAGACGCAAATATGAATTTAGCGATTGCTATATTCAGTATAGGTTTGTGATATATTTCCACGAGTCTGAGTAGGAAGAAAAGATGTATTAGAAGTAAAAGCCGTTGGTGGACACGGTCATGAGAACAGGGCACGGTCGAGGCGTATTGGGTCTACAAACGAGCGAGTCAGTGGGAAATCAAGTGAGTGAGGTTAGAGGATCCGGTAAATTATCGCAATTTTAATTTTGTATTGTATAAAAACTCGAAGCGTTTAAACACTTCGATGAGCGACACTGTGGCCTCCTGAGTGCCGCTTATCATTTCTAAATAATGCTACAAGTTCTATAACAACCCTAAACGCAACGCACAAACGCAAAACCTTACATACACAATAGTTCACTACATATTCCTGGCATGCACAGTCCACATTATTGACGCTGATTGGCTACTTTCATGCTGTTGGATGAAAAAATTATATGCAACTCAATGGCGATACAAAAAAAAAAAAAAAAAAAAAGGATAGAAATTGCATGCAACAAAATTGTATCCAACTTTCGAAGTCTCAAGATGCACTTTTGTTGTACACAAAGCTTTGGACCAAAAATATGGACCGTTTGATATAGGCTTAAAGCTTTATTTTATCCTGTTTTAAAATTCAAATCAAATTTCGTTATGTTTTTTCTAGCCCTGTTCGGATTAAGCGGATTTTCGGATTAGCGGGACTCTACTGTATTCAAATCCGTAAAAATTAGCAAACTGTCATTCTTACCTTTGATTTCGCGATGTCAGGTCTTTCTTCATGCTAGACGTGGTGCTTCTACTGTCAATATGAATTGTGACACTAACAGAGAATTTAGAATACAGTATTTGAAGACAAAACACTATCGCTTACACTGCGGCGTGTATTCGGTAATGGCAGAAAGAAATCCACTTGTTGACTTTCCACACAACTTCGCATACCTGGTCGAACACTCCATGTAAATCTCGAGTTAATTGTCTCCATCTGCATGACTAATTACAATTACAATATACCACTTACTTTATCATTACAATGTGTTCTTTTAGCCCTGATCTTGGAAGTGACCAAGCACTGTTATATTTCTTTCGTATCCGAAGATGTTTCCACTGGACAAAAGAAGGTTGCACTTTAGAGGTTAACTTTTCAGATTTGGAGCGCTGCAATATTTCAGTATTCTTATTGTTTACGCTCGAGAAGCGCTTAGAAGAAGATCTCCGTTGTTCTCTCGTGCAGGCGATTACACTAATGAAAAACTGAGCAATGGGCAACAGTTTCCTACAATAGATAATATCACTCTGTTTCAGCCTTCCTCTACTAGAAATGTCAACCATTCACTGTTCCACTGCCCGAGTCACCTTTAAAGATGACATTTTGTAAAACACCGTAGCCTTGATTATTGCCATGTTGTCAGTTCACACCACGTGTTAGAAAAAAAAGATGTACTTTATAATATAGTAGGGAAAAAATCTGATGTGTGGCACTCACATGACTTTCCCTACTCTTTTACTAACCATCCCTAAAACTCTTATTCTTATACCCTTTTCGTGTTAATTGAGATAAAGTTTTCAAAAATTATCTCATAGCTTATTTCCTTGTAGGTACAAGGGGAATATAGGAATACAGTAGACTGAGCGATAGTCAACCTTTTAAAGCATTGATACTCCGTTCTCTTTGCACACTTAACATATAAAAATGAACAACAATGATCTATTTCGCGAAAGTTTTAAGTTTTCGGAAACTGACACATAATAAGGAATATCTCCGAAATGGCTCTCCACCAAAATCTTTATTTAGACATAAGTTGTGTGTTTTAGTGAGGTATACATTTTTTGTATATTAAGAAATTGTCTATCTCTTACGGTCTACGAGCTATTCAAAAGTCATCCAGAGTAAACAGGACTACATAGGTTATAGCCAGAAAATTCAATATATACATTTTATTTGTCATAGAAATATCCCAAACATATGACATTTTAATCAAAATCGTTAGAGCCATTTTCAAGAAAATCAAAATTTTCGAAAGATCTTCCATGTAAAGGGTAGTTTAGGGTGGGGCTATTTTGTTCAAAATCTTCGTGTCACATCCTTGAAAGACATTAAACTTAAATACCAACTTTGGTTTTTAACAGACTTTTCGGTTTTGAGTTGTGCTGTCCACAGACACACACACACACACACACACACACACACACACACACACACACACACACACACACACACACACACACAGTCCGGAGCTTTTTCTAAAAATGCTTTTTATGGATTTAGGGATCCTCCTCCGGTGAAATTTCGACATCGAAATGTAGTAGAGAAAGTAATAAGCGATAGTGGATAGAGAAAATAATACTAGCACCAGATTATTTTAAAATTATACAAATTAGTGTGAATTAAAGCACAGAATTTCAATCTGAAAGTTTACTATAAATGTTCTAAAACGTGTTTTGCACGAATCTTGAACGTCTATATACATTTTAATGTCAACTTTCAACAGAAGAAAACACCAAAAACTTTAAAGGAAAAAGCAAAACAAAAAAATACCTAGTGGCCTTGAGCTAAAGGACTCAGCGCTTAAAAAGTGCGCCAAAGTCTTCAGTTTTATCCAAGGAAGTAAAACCTCCCAGAAATGCACTTTTAAAAAGTGTTCATTTTTTGCATAAATGCTTAAACATTTTATCTTTTAAATCGCCACAGTGGCAATTCATAGTTATGTCTGATAATGTCTTTAGCTAGCACGAGTTTAGGGTCATACCCTGGCCCTCCGTTACTTCTTTGTTGGAATCGAGGGTTTTGAGAATAAAATTTTATTTATGTATCTATTGTAGATTTATGCTTCCCTGTTTAATATGGATGTTTTAGATTTTAGAAGCCTCTTCAGTAAAAGTTGCAAATGCAGGACTTGCACGACCACACTGCTGTATCGGGAAAGGGTTTGCAGATCTGAAGAAGTAGGTTAAACACAAATATCACGACGGCAATGCATCTGCAACTCAAGTGTTACCTATTCTTTTTGGCAGAAAAAAAGAAGCAATTTACTCCGTTGCCAACACACTGGCTTCCTTTTAAAGGTGGCGGGCCAGGCGGGTCGGGTCGGGGCGGGCAGGCAAGCAGAGACCTGCGGCTGCACCGTTTTATTTATTCAAAGCATCTTACCTTGTGTGTTTTAAGCTGTCACTCTGAATACCGGAGCAGCCATCACCAAAGTTCGCCCGGCTCTCTTCGTTTGATACCTACCTACGTGCAAGTTATAGCCTTCCTGCCTGCCCATAGGGCTCCATGTGGACAAACTGCACCATCATACATTTTACACTTGACCAAATGAAGCACACTGAGCGGAATATATCACGTGGTAGGATCTGCGACCTGTGCTCGGAACGCGAATGTTGAAGGACCTGAATTTCATGTACAGCCGGCTTCAAATGTTTCAGAGTCACAGGCTCCTAGCTGCGGGAGGAAGCCAGGATGACTTATCGATTAGTTGTGCTAGGTTGTATCAAAGGTCGACTTGCCAGCTCATAGCTGTCTGCAAGGTTGAGGAGCGTAATTAACGTTACCAAACCAGAATGAACTCGCAGCGAAGATGGAAATTAAATATTCAATATTAGAGGCGTCAAATCACTGTGCAATGAAATTAAATCTAAAACCTTTAAATAATTTTAATATACGACGTGTATTTTTACTTTCTCTACTGGTAAGTAGAGGAAGTATTGTATTCCACCCAAAAATCCGAAGTAACTTAGCTCTCCCTGTAAATAATGAACAACACTATTGATCAAATACTCTAAAAGTTTAAATTGAATTTGAGCTCTATGAAAATACAGGAGCAAGAACATACATATTCTATGTACTATGCTTCAAGACTTCTTAAACTGCAGTTACTTTTTTGCGAGATCAAGTAAGAAACGGAACTTTTAAAACCACTGCTTCCGGTCAGCATCCGCTTCCGTCGGTTAACGTATCAGATAAGAGCACATTATTGATATTCAGGAGATAAATTGTAACAGCCGAAATTTAAACTTGTAAATTACATGCGGACGGATAAAATATTATTTTAAAATATTAACAATGAATATTAATCGCGAATTTCTTTTACTTACAATGGGAATAGGGTGATGCAGTGAGCTTTAAGCGACTGTCAAATCTTTTAAGACCTGATCAGTATGTGTTGGCTTTGATATCCCGTCCTTTTTAAATGGCCAAGAGTTTATCTCAGTAATGCATTCCTATTTCGAAAAGTATAAACAGTCGAAATGTCAAATAAGAATACCTGTGAAATGGTTTAGGAAAAAATACGACATAGATTGCGTGTTTTAATGAGATCTACGCATTTTTTTTTAGATTTAGGGGGTCCCAAAACGTGTATTTCCGAAGAAATCTTGATATCAATTTTTTTAGTGGAATGCAACACTTTCCCTACTTACCCCTAAGTGCACAGAAAATTAAAAGTGCTACACTCCTTGGAAAGTATTTTTTTATGTTTCTTGTTTAACCACACCTTCCTTCCACTGTAAACATGCGCTACATTTGGGTAAGTAGTATTTAACTCACCATTACATTAGCACTAAGCATGAGCCTTGTTTACTACGCTCGCCAGTGCATTTGCCCCAACATTTCTTGGGGTTACTCTGAATGCTAATGTACCTGCCCGGCTTTAGGGCAAGGTACGTACACTGGAACCAAACGGTAGAAGGGGGAATACGTTCAGCCACCACCACTTAGACTTGTGCCAGTTTACGTGAAGAAGCCAATGGACAAGGTCCCAGTTCAGTAGTTGTAAAATCTCAACGTGGAGTAAAATAGGCATATGTCTGATTAATAGAACACGTCATTTTTTCACTTTTACTTTAAGAGCGACTATATAGTAACGGAAATGAGAATTGTGGCCAGAAAATAAATACTGCTATAGAAATGCCTTAAAGGCTTGGCTGGCAATAACTTATCGTGAGAAAGAATGACAGATTTATAAGAAAAAATAAACCAACTCTTACTTTTCCACAAGAAATACATTTGTATTCCTTGAAAACAATGCAAAACATGTGTGGTAACAATTTAGACTGTCTCTGCGTACCGGTAGCTTCCAGATCTTGAAGTTTCGGGTTCGATTCTGTAGTCAGAATTATTCCCCATCCTCGTAAAGTCTGAATGTATGATTAAGAGTGTAATTGTTTATACGAATAATGTTCATATAGAAAACCCAACGTGAACAAACCTGAAATTACACAAATAGTAAACAAGTGAACATCATTGTCGATGAGCAATTGCTCCAAAGGCAAAGCCGGCGACATGAACTTAAGAGGTTAAAGGTAGCATATAAATGGAACAAAAAATATACAATTTGAACTGAACAATCTACATTTGTTGGGAGATAAGAATTGATACCAAATTACAATGAAAGTACGGAGTTGTTGCAGTTGAATGGAATAAGAAACTATTTTGATTAAAATTTCATAGGTTTGAAATATTTGTATGACAAATGAAATGTATATCTTGAATTTTCTGGCTATAGCCCCTGTAGTCGTATTTACTCTGGACGAGTTTTGCATAACTGGTAAACCGTTAGAGATAGACCAAATCATAATGTACAAAAAATGTAGATCTTCCTAAAATACACAATTTATGTCCCAATAAATTTTCTTGTAGGGTGAACCATTTCGAAGATATTCCTTGTTATGTGTGTGAATTTCGGAAAACTTAAAACTTTCGTGAAATGGAACATCGTTGCTCGTTTTTATGTTCGGTATGTAAAGAGAACGGAATCTCAAATTTTGAAACATTTGACTGTCGCACAAAGCCTACTGTATTCTAATATTCTCCTTGCACCTACAAGGAAATAAGCAATATGATAATTTGTACAACTGTTTATCTCAACTAACACGAAGAAGATATAGGAATAAGAGTTTGTAAGAATGGTTAGTACAAGAGTAGAGAAAGTCATGTGAGTGTAACACATCAGATATCTGTATTAACATGAAGAAGATATAGTAATAAGAGTTTGTAAGAATGGTTAGTACAAGAGTAGAGAAAGTCATGTGAGTGTAACACATCAGATATCTGTATTAACATGAAGAAGATATAGTAATAAGAGTTTGTAAGAATGGTTAGTACAAGAGTAGAGAAAGTCATGTGAGTGTAACACATCGGATATCTGTATTAACATGAAGAAGATATAGTAATAAGAGTTTGCAAGAATGGTTAGTACAAGAGTAGAGAAAGTCATGTGAGTGCAACACATCAGATTTTTTAATCCTGTTATCAAATTGTTTGTTGTAATAAAATACTTTACTCATTGCCAGTATAGGATAATGAAACAAAGATCATCACACATCACACGAAATGTGTCCACTAACTCTATTTTTACATAATTTGAGTTGCTTGGCATGATCAGTGCCGAGTGTTATCGCTGTGAATTTCCATTCCGCATATACCTACCTGCCGTGCAGCCAAAATTACCTGGTGCTCTGTCTCTTCCGACAGTTTAAATGCCGCAATATTGCCCCATATACCTGCGTTTATTGCATTGCTCTGCAATAGCCGGAACCACTAACAACAAGATAGCATTCGTAGGGATCGAAAACGAAAGAAGGTCGTGTATCAGAACTTCGATTCGATAATACAAACTCATATGCAGGTTTTATAATCGTAAGCCAAGGAAGTAAATTTCTGCTTAGGAGCTCCGCTATTTATTTTAGTGTAGGAGGCGCTGTGCTCTTACGTTGAACATGAAACAAATAACAAAACAAACCAATGTTGCCTGACTGCAGTCAGCTTGTTTTTTCAAACCACAGGTACAGGGTTCGGTTCCAGGCAGGGGCGAGGAATTTTTCTTTATCTGTAATCATCTCTATTCTCTATATAGTGTATTAGTATGAATATGGAACTTAAAATGAGTATAAATTAATGAAGAAAAATCATATGTGTTGCACTCATATGACTTTCTCTACTCTCGTTCTAATTATCCTTACAATCTCTTATCCCTCCATCTTTTTCATGTTATTCGAGATAAACATTTGCACAAATTAACTTACTGCTAATTTTCTTTGTGCAATAGTTAAATCTTTTAAAGCTAGTCGTTATATAAAGCTTTTGAAATTCCATTCTCTTTGCACGGTCAAAGGATAAAAAAGTGAAAAACGACCTTCCGCTTGAGAAAAGTTTAAGTATTGCAAAACTCGCACAAACAACAAAGAATATCTCCGATATAGTTCACGCTACAAAAAATGCTTATGGGCATAACGTGTGTTTGAACAAGATATACATTTTTTTGTACAGTAAGATTTGGTCTATCACTTACAATTTAGCAGTTATGCAAAAGTCATCCAGAGTGATCAGAGCTACAAAGGCTATAGCCATAAAATGTAAAATATACATTTCATTTGCAATAAAATTATCTTAAACATATGACATTTTAATCAAAATTGTTAGCCGATTTTGGGAAAGTTTTCGAGAATTTTGATTTACTCAAAATGGCTTACGATATTGACTATTTATTTTTATGGGAAATGAAATGTATGTTTTGAATTTTCTGGCTATAACCTATGTAGTCCTGATCAATCTGGATGACTTTCGCATAACTGCTAAATCGTAATCGACAGACCAAATCTTACTATACAAAAATGTAGATCTTGCTAAAACACACAATTTATGTCCGAATAATTTTTTTGTAGAATGGACCATTTCGGAGATATTCCTCGTTATTTGTGTCAGTTTCGGAAAACATCTTTCATATGTTAACCGTGCAAAGAGAACGGACTCTCAAAGCTTTAAAAGATTTGACTATCACTCAAAGTCTACTGTATTTCCATATTCCCCTTGTACCTATAAGGAAATAAGCAATAAGATAATTTGTACAAATGTTTATCTCAACTAACAAGAAGAAGATATTCCTATAAGAGTTTGTAAGAATGGTTAGTACAAGAGTAGAGAAAGTCATGTGAGTGCAATACATCAGATATTTATAGCTTCAGTTCCTTATAACTTACTGTAGGCAATTAGTAGAGAAAATAAAAAAAATGTTAAATTCAAAACGGAGGCAGGAATTGTCTAATCTCATTGTTTAGAGAGAGTGAATCTGAAATCGTGAGCTAATTATTAAACAGTGCAATAATGAAGGGAGAAATGTGTTATCTTTGAGAGCTATTCTCAAGCGTTTTGTCCTTTCTCATTATCTTATCCAGTGAGAAACCACAGTATCCTTTTCATTGCGAGCGCGCCAAGTTAGCCGCTACGCTGCAGGGATTATTATAGACCTCAGATGAATATTACTGCGCTGGAAAATTCCCCATCTTTGGTGCAGCTAAGCAAGGAAAGTGTTACACGATCCTCGCTTCACAATTATTATAACTATGTAGCTTTGAAAGTCTCTGCTTATATTTTGCATGAAATCCTTTTCTTCAATTGGACGTATTGCTAGAGTATGTTTACCTGCGCTCCTTCGGCACACTCTGCAACTACCGGTCAGTCTGCCATAAGCGCTAGCTGACCATAAACAAGTGGTTAACAGGTTTTTTAAATATTTAAGTGGTAAACTTACAAATAAGGGTATATTAGTATAAATATCGAGTTTCCGTACCTTTTAGTCTTTTTTGTACGTTTATTTCTGCCTTTGCATTATTAATTCTCTGGATTTATTAAAATTTGTGACTATTCCTAGAATTTTTATTTCGTATTAACCTTTATCTTCAACTTTTGCCATGTTTCATTTTATAAGGGTGTAGCTGAGCACGCTTAAGTATGGATCTTATGGGAGGGCTTTGAAATTCTGATCCGCAATCTTTTTGTGTGACTTGTGAAAAGTGGTGGGGGTAAACACTGTGTCGGGTAGAGTGGGAGCAGTGTCTCGCTTGCCTTCGCGTATCCGAGAAGTTTGAGACATACACTCTTCTCGCTTTCTTTCATTCTCACTGTCTGTGTACTGCGTTCAGGCGGCGTGGCGATCACCGAGTACAGCTGTTGCTTGTCAAAGAGCAACACGCGTGTATAACCAACGCATTTCGAGTAGTGTTTAGTGTTCTCCTTGTTTATAATCTATTTTCTTCACTAAAATAAGCAATTTTGTTGTAAATTAAAAAAAATTTAAAAAAACACAAGAGCGTGGTGTGAGAGAAAACATGGGAGTGAAGTGACAGTTCAGAATGTGAAAAAAAGAAAAAATTGATCTGAATTTACAGAGATAGAGAATGATTCAGTTTCTGGAGAAGCTATCATTGAGAGTGAACAATTCACCAACAGAATCAACCACAAGACATGGAATTTATCAATTTTCATGAAATTTCAGCCATAATTACTCTTAAAGCGTTTCCCATATAACCCAAATATAACGTAATATTATCAGTACCAGTGAAAGGTGTTGCATTAGATTTCCAAAGCATGCTGTGAACTTGACGGATGATATAACCGGAAACTAGAGGTCGTTGTCAGCATTTCTAAGCATACGCTGACAACTTTGCAATGCTAATTTCACTTAGCATAATTATGTCATGCTACGACAAAGAAAACAATTCTTGTTGTCTTGATGTTTTGACACTTTGGAGTACTATTTTATAAACACTAAAATCATGTTGAGCTGAAAACTGTGGCTTAAATATGGTCAAATGTGTGCCCAAAAAGTACTTTGAGCCTTCAGCTTTTGCTCTTGAGTCGTTTAAAGCTTCAACACGTGATCATTTAAGACCACATAACCTAATGACCTTTATTTGCAATAACGTTTATTAGATTTTGACTTTCCTTACATTTTTGTTATAAAACCTTCCATACTATATAGTAAGCAACACTGTTTTCAAGTTTCAGCAGACAATGAACTTAAAATGTGGCATGGAGGTTTCTGGTACCTGCACTTTTAAGTTCCTCAAGCAATACAATAATTAATTCGATCGCTGAGTCTAAATCACTATAAAAATTATATACTTATAAGATTTAACATTTTCTGTAATGCAAAAGGAGTGAAAAATAGACTCCTACTTAAATTTTGTGTATATGTATTAAATATGGCAGTATTATGAAAAAATGAAGCTATTAACAGTGAAACAGTACAAGTCTATAAGTTATAACAAATATATTAAGATACTATAAGAAAGAAGTTTTCAATTACAAATTTAAATATATAAAAAAGCTGTTAAAGAAGTTTCTACTCTTAAGAAAATAAAAGACGATTGTAATTTTAATTGCCTTGGGCTAATAAAAAATGTACAAATATTATAAAGAATGTTGTATAACTTTGGTTTTTAAACTAAATATAATTTTAAAAACTGTTGAATTTGTCTAAAAAGGATAATTCCAAATTCTAAAAAATCTAGCATTTATCAATTTACCTACCTGTTTGAATCGTGACAGGATTTATGTTGGTAAAACCGAACGTCATTTCGAAACCAGAGTAAAGGAGCATTTTATAAATGTTAAATATAAACACATTGATAAATTAGCTGCAGTAGATCATTTTGTCATTCAATCACAAAATAAATCCAAAGGTTACATTTTTAAAACAATTAAATGGACGCATGGATTTAATGGCTCGGTAAAATATAGACACTCATTTTGAAATACCGCCGATTGATTCTGTTAAGTTTGTTTTGTTTTCATTGCTTGGTAGCTCATAGAAATCTTAAGTGATTCACGTTTGTTATGATGGCGACCAGGATTTTCAGCAAATACTATGTAAGGTAAGTGAAGCTTATGGTGTTATAATTTATAATATGGTAGTGTTGTTATATTTTAAAAATTAGGATTCCTATATCCTGTGCAACACTCGATTTATTAGATTATAATATTATATAATATAATCTTTTTCTCAACAACTATTAAATGGAAGGTGTTTAAAATAAATCATAGAGGAATACGTGGCAAAAGCTTGAAGACATTTGAAGAAACAACTGCAAGATTTAAACACTGGTGGACGACGTAAGGGCTGTAAACTAAAGTTTATACAACCTGCATATGTTCCTAATTGGTTTTAGAATAATCATTTCTTCCTTCAAGTATTATTCACCTTCTCACAAACCTCTCGCTTCACTTGTGCAATGCCTTTGCTACAAATTCGTAGTAATTATTTACGCGATGTATTTGTTACTAGTAAAAGAATGTCACTTTCTTATCAAATACGTAATTACTTGTTGCTTACTGTACAAAAGTTACACTACTGTGATTAAAATGTGAATTAGAATCATCCTTTCTGATTATGTTATCCAGTGAGAAACCGCAATATCCGTCCCATTGTGAGCGTGCTATGCTCCAGGGATGATAAAGATCACAGAGAACATATATACATACATACATACGTATATTACTACCGCTGGAAATATGCCTTTATCTTTGTATGGCTAAGGAATGATAATTACGCGATCGTTTCTTTACACGTAATGGAAACATTCGTGTTTGAATGTTTCCGATGTAAGTATATCTTTGCAGAATGGTGAGTTTTCTTGAGCTGACAAGACTATTAATGCATGCATTAGCAATAAACTTAACAACTTCATAGCAAACTCACGGTTTCCAACCAATTACCTTCTCGCTTACTGTTTTCCACATGGTTCCTCGCACTTGAGTTCATTACAGTATCAGTTTACGTTGCCAAAACACTTTTATCGTCTTCCAGCAGGTTAGAGTTAGAATTTTATCGTTGTATATCTATAAAATATATAATAAAGGCTTGCGGAAGACCTTATAAAATCTTGTTAATAAAACTTCTCAACGATTTTGAAGATAGAAGCAGATATGCCGTTCATTGCACAATAATATAAACATTTGAACGTCGCGTGTTTTGTTTTCGGTAAGTTGAATTAAGAAGGGCTTGAGATATAGGTTAGGTACGCCAAGGAAACCTTGAGATATTTCTTTAACGGTCTAAAAGGCTTAGAACAAAATTGTTCTTCAGTTTCTACAACTATATTGCTAAGCTTTCTGCCCGTTGTGATCTAAAATACTTCGCTTAGATTTGCCCTGGTGTAGTGTTGAAAATACCTAAACTTACACTCTCTGTACTGCTTTTACTCTTGAGAAAACTGAATTTCGAAATAAGGTGCAACAAATATGAATTTCAAGGTTCCGTTTGCACATTTCATGCAGATGCTCTTATTTTTTAAATCAAAATGCTTCATTAGTGAATTATATTTATCAACACACTGGTTTCTAAACTTTTTGCAAATAAATTAGATATTTGTACGATTCTACTATTTATAAAGTTTCCATTGAAGAAGTTGAGGCAATAAATCGCTTAAATTTTGTCCAAAAGTGGCCGAAAAGTCGATATTTAGAGTTTTATATTGTTCTTTTGAGGTTCTAATGGCATGAATTTTGCTCTCCTCTCCAAAAAGTTTGTTCTACGTCTTGTAATATTAACATTTATCCACGTAGATGTGCTGAAGTTTTCAGCATTGGTGGAGGACTTTTGAAAAAGTAAATTTATTTGCATTTATTTTAATTATGCAATTAAATACGTTATATAATGTCTAGTTCAAACACGAGGAAAGGCATAACATTAGATTCTGTGGCCGTTATGAACATTTCTTAAGAAGTTTGAAGTCTGACGTTCTATTATGATTTAATGTAGAACTGCTTTGAGTCAGAAATTTTTAATCGTCGATCGCGAGAAGCATTTTCAAAACATGTATAGTTATAACTTAATTAAAATTTAGGTAAGTAATTTTTCTACGATGATTTTTCTATTATCACTGTTGGGTTATCTCAAATTGGATATACCAGAGATGGAGAGTGCCCCCTCTCTTTGATTTAAAGCACTCGTTGTGCTTGTGAAAATTTCATTTTGAGAAGGGAAGGTTGGAAACCCTGATTAAGCATATCGTTGAGGGGAAGAAGTGCGTTTTTTAAGAAATGAATTGAGGCATGTAGTGTGGTGAAGTTTTTGAGCACTGAGCTTCAAGAGTGTGAAGGGAGTGAATAAACTCAGAAGCGTGAACTTGTTTAAATTCTTCTTGTAAGGGCTAGGTGAAGAGGTCATTACTTATGTTGGCGTGCAAATGGTACCTTTGGGATTAGCGTGCAAGAGATGAAAAAAGCAAAGAGAGAAATTTGTGGGGAGAACTAACCGCATGAGATTTAGCGTAGTTGGGATCCTCGTGATGATGGTGGCCACTAGCGGCCATTGCACGGCATTCTCACCAGTTCACTCTGTTTAACACTCACACACTTACTTCCGCCTGTGTTTATCGCCGCGCACGTCGCGACTGATTCTACAAGACTGGCATTGCATCCGCGCGCGAGAGACCACCAAACTCCACTGCGCATGCGTCGCTCCTCGCAACAATACACGCTTACGGGATCGATTATTGTCGAGATGTAATTAAGCTTTTGGCCAGTCCACGGGGACTTTTTAATAGTGGTCATGTAAAAGCCATTTTCTGTTGCGTTGTAATTAAAGGACTTACGAAATGGAATTGAAACGCTGAAAAGTAATAACAGGTTGGTCGCCATTATTCCAAGGTTGCTACAGATGTGACGTTTATTAATACTGCAACATTAAAACTTCACGCATATGACTGCAGAAAACATGTGTTCATCAAATTATGATCATATATTCGCTCCTTCAGCCACGAAGATTTTCAAGATAATTGCCCCCCCCCCTCCCCACGTAAACTGACCTCACGTGGAACGTTTTTCGACAACTTGAATTTTCTCCAAAAAAGGCACCAACTATTTAAGGTGTTTTCATGACAAATGAAATGCATTAAAACACACAGTTTATGTTCTTTGTGGACTGAACCATTTCGGAGCTATCCTATCTTATTTATCTGAACTTTCCAATGCCATAGCATTGAATTTTTCAGTCTGATTATATCTTCCCATACATTTTCCTACACGCGGCTAGAAAGAACGGTTAATTTCGCAAGAATAACTTCTGTATCCACAAATAAATGAAGCGGGTAGAGAAAGCCATGTGAATGTTACAAATACTTTTTTAGTCGATATTTCAACTTAATACATACTAGGGAAGGAAAATATGCTGCAGTAAATTACACATTACAAGGCACGTGTGTGTTTGAACTGGCAAGTTCTGTTTTGTTGAAATGCTAGTAATATGGTTCAGTGCTTCTGGTCCATATTTGCAAAGAGTTTTGTAGTAACCCAAAGGGCGATATTTTTCATTGTGCATTTCTTCTATGAACATAAGATTTATAGCCACACTTCTGCTAATTAAATTCTATGAATTGGTCATTTAATAACAATATGCAGTTTTTAGAAAGTTTATTCATTTTAGCTTCTGTCCAACCTACAGAACCTACGAGAAAACATCATATTCTACCCAAAAGTAGAGGAAGTATTGTATTCCGCCCAAAAGTTCGATGTCGAGATTTCACCGGAAATATATGGTTTGAGACCCCCTGAGTCCAAAAAAAGGATTTTTAGAAAAAGGTCCGTCTGTGTGTCAGTCAGTGGACAGTATAACTCAAAAACGAAAAGTCGGTTAAAAACCAAAGTTGGTATTTAAGTTTAATGTCTTTCAGGATGCGACACGAAGATTTTGAAGAAAATAGCCCAACCCTAAACTACCCTTTACACGGAAACTTTTTCGAAATTTTTGATTTTCTTGAAAATGGCTCTAACGATTTTGATTAAAATGTCATATGAATGAGTGAGTGATTAGGGTTTAAGGGCCCGTCGACAGCTAGGTCATTAGAGCCCCTAAAATGCCATATGTTTGAGATATTTTGAAGACAAATGAAATGTATATCTCGAATTTTCTGTCTATAGCCCCTGTAGTCGTATTTACTCTGGACGACTTTTGTATAACTGGTAAACCGTTAGAGATAGACCAAATCATACTATACAAAAAATGTAGATCTTGCTAAAATACACAATTTATGTCCAAATCAATTTTCTTGTAGGTTGAACCATTTCGGAGATATTCCTTGTTATGTGTGTGAGTTTCGGAAAACAAAACTTTCGTGAAATTGATCATGGTTGTTCATTTTTTATATGTTAAGTGCGCAAAGAGAATGGAATCTCAAAGCTTTAAAAGATTTTACTATCGCACAAAGCCTACTGTATTCCAATATTCCCCTTGCACCTACAAGGAAATAAGCAATAAGATAATTTGTACAAATGTTTATCTCAACTAACACGAAGAAGATATAGGAATAAGAAGTTGTAAGAATGGTTAGTACAAGAGTAGAGAAAGTCATGTGAGTGCAACACATCAGATTTTTAACTTTGCTACTTTACATCGCTGCTTGTGTACCTTTGAACCCGCGTTATTGGAGGAGAGAGGTTGAAGCAGAGAGAAGTATTGCTTTGTCCGCTACTGTGGTGTTACATCATCATCAGCCGGTGCACATTTGCTAATCCCTGTCTTATGGTTTGCCAGTTGGGCAAAAGCAATTCAGAATTAAGAGTGCTTTTCAAGTAATTTCCAGAAAATTCAAGATACGTTTTGATTTGCCCTGAAAATACTTTAATCGTATAGTAATTTTTTAAAAAAAAGTCGTCAATCAATATTTAGAATTCAATATTTTGGAGAAAAAGGTTGTATATGAAGGGTAGTTTGGGATGGGAAGACCTTTTAATGCATATAGCAGGAACGTTGCCTATCGTAGCTTCTCATTTTCCTCCGATGCTCAGTGGACTTCAGTGTTACACTACGTAACCCTACAGGTGCTAAAATACAATAAACTCTCACTGCTCCGAGGTTAAACACGCTATAACTGTTCTTATCAGTGACAGCAAGTAGCCTTTTTTGATTGTCGTGTGTAGCTGCTGGCTTCGGAAGTGCGTGGTGAGAAAAACAAACCGAACGCCTGATATTCCAGGAATTCCAAGATTAGCTTACCAAAATAAATAGATAACGAAGCTTCTACACAGCAACAACTACAAAGTTTTTATAGCTACTACATATGTCCAACATATCTCCTTTTTGTATCACGATATAAGCCATATTTGTAAACAATTCATTCCAAATCTGACGTATGACATATCTTTCTATGGTTGCAATTGTTTCCCTCATCCCAAACTGTAGTTCATTTAGGGCTAGAGGTGCAATAACGTTACCTGGAGGGGAATCTTTTACGGAAATACAGTTTTAAGACTCGCTGAATCCAAGAAAAAATTTTTTAGAAAAAGGTTTGTGTGTCAGTCTATGTCTGTGAAGAGCACAACTCAAAAACGAAAAGTAGCTTAAATAGCCAATTTTGTAACTAAGTTCAACATGTTCAAAGATGGACGAAGATTTTTTAACAAAATCCACCCAACACTTGCAGCGAATATTTTAATTCTCAAAAATGACTAACATTGGGATTAAATTACCATATTGTGACAAAACAACAATTCGATAAATCCCACTTCTGACACCATTGTGACAAAAACACAAAAGTCCAGTTCAATTACTTTTTCTGTCACTTTATTCTCTGCTGAATGCACAACTCAGTCTCTTTACTGAGGTTAACACAGTCTACAGTCCTTCATGATATTACAAGTTATAGCTCTGGCCTTCTCGTAACCTTACCACACAATGTTCTGTCTTTCAGTTCTCTCTTTGTCTCACAAAGACCAGCTCTGAAGATACGACCGCTCAACACTCATTAACTGCTTCGCTGTCTTCCTTCACGACATGACGGTTCTTTCACGACCCCCGCCCCCACACACACACTTCTCAATTTTGCAGATTCATTATTACCTACTTATATTTTCAAATTTCTTTAGGCGCCCTTCAGCGTGATTGAAATAGTCATACCCTGGTAAGATTATAATTTAATTCTGCTATTCTGAAGAAGTATTTGTTCAGCACTTTTTATCATTGCAAATATTCCGCACAATCGAGTTTCATACAGTTTGCTTGCATGTAATATTTTGTTGAATTAACAAAAATTTAACCCCTCTCTCTCCCCCTCCCTCTTTCTCTCTCGCTGAATTTGTTACCTGCGCCTTTGTTGTGTAAAAGTCATTTGTAGTTTTTCTTGTTTATAACTAACATAGCAACTTTTTTCTCTGAAAATCTTAAGCGTAGAAAAAAATAACACTATTTTAAGAATGGCTGTTTGAAAATCGACCCCTATACTGTATTGTTTTTCAAAAAGATATTAATTTCAAACACACAATATATACTCTGACTGAAGTTTAGGTATCTCATATTTACTTCGTATAAATTAATGGCATAAATTGTGATTAAATGAATTTAAACTTGTGGCATATAATATTTTCATTGAGAGTTTCCTTAGATTATTTGAACTTATCAAAAACCATCTATCAAAGCCGTCTAGAAATACAAGACACTCCAAAGGAAATTGCATTTCTTCCCAGGGTTACATAACGGTTCTGTCAGCAATATTGTACTTCTCACAAAAAAGAAGTGACAGTCTAGACCAGTGAAGGCAGGCAGAGTTTGTTTCTGACAGAGCATAATGGCCGACGTTCCCGGAATGACGTTTACTCATTTTCATATGGACATACACAGCACTAAAACAATCGAATGTATTACATTCCACATGTATTAATGGGTATACAAACTATCTTACGAAAGCTTATCTTACTATCTACTTCATATTTTTTACCGTTGCAGAAATCGGTATAAAATACACTACATTGTAGATACAAAGGGAATAGTGCTAGTCAAATGTTTCAAAAATGCAAAATATATTCCGGCCTTAAATTCTACACTTTTTCCATGTGTAGAAACGCCTTAAAATAATGGCAAGCATTGAACAAATTCAGCGTACAAAATCTTCTGAAATCATATTAAACAGACAAAATTACAGTTTAACGCATAAATTTAACACTGTGACAACTACGTTGAAAAAATTTAAAGGCATTTCAATATTAGGGTTAAAGAACGACAAATTTTAATGACGTACCATTTCTGGAGGTGTATAAAATAGGAAATTCATTTATTAAAAATTATTCAGGCTCCAGCGGCATTATGCATCTGAGGGGAGATCTTCATAAAGAAATACAAATGAAAACCTGTCTACTTTGACACCAGTTTTGACAATAACCCAGCTTCAAGTACATCAGCTCACCGAGAGAGGCGCCTCAATCGTCACCAAAGAGTTCTCCAAACCAAAATACTACACAGGCTGATGAGGTTAGCGTTCCAGCTAATATCAGGAATAAATAGTGCATGCAGTATTAGTTCACACAAGTTACATTAATGTAGGGCAGCCATGTCCGTATTTCCCACGCGGCATGCTGTATTTGGGAGAAAGTAGAAGAGTAAATCGACCTTTGCATTGTAAGTGATGTTATCTTAGGTTAAGACTAAACATTGTGCATAAGAAATGACTGCTATGGATTCACAAGACCAAAGAACTTAAAGACATGTTGTGTAATACATGATAATCTGAAATAAACAGCAGTGTAAGCATCACATAGATTCTAGAACATTACAAAAATACAACTGTGACATACTTAGCAATAGCATACGTATTTCTATCCTTATCTTACTTCCTGTATGTGTGCTACATCATTGAAAGTCAAAGTAGCTTCAAAATGTGGCATAATAGTTGTTATAGATACCTTTAGTTGTGCCAAGAGATGTGGATCTGATATTCTAATTCTATTTTTACACTTTATTTGGTTCATTCGAGAAAAAGGTTGCTCGTAAATGTTTGTTGAGGCAAATATTACCAATATACGAGTGCTAAATGCCCTAAAACGGGGATATTTTATTTCTAGGAGCAGGTTTAGTAGTTCCGTTGCTAAATATGTTTAAAAACTGTCATTAATTCCAAGTGCAATTGTAACGGTGCTGATTTTGGTTCCATTCCCAATATAGGTACGTAGTAGAGAAAGTAATATTCGAAGAACTAATTTAAAAGAATGAAATATCGTTGTTCGTCTACACAAGATCTATGAAATAACCCATTAAGCACAGCATAGACGAAACTGTTTATTTCACAGAATACAACTAACCTTTCCAAGTGCTTCCTTTTCAATTACACTTGAGAGCATTTACTTTCTTTCATCGTAACGAAACCTAGTTTCTCTTCAAAGTGCATTGTATAAGCAGATAACTAAAAGCTTATGAATTTAATTTTATTTTGAGCTGAAAAGAGTTGACAAACGACTTCCGGGTTGTTTAGTTTGTAACTAAACAGAAGAAAGCGGAACAAGGGAGAGTACGTAGACTGTAATAAGCCAGTTTCAAGTGGTTTTGTTGCATGTGCCTCAAAAGGATTCCACAAATAATGCAGACACTGAGAAACTTGGAAGCAATATTACTCGTTAACGAGAACGCAATGTGAAATAGATGCACAGTTTCTTAAAAAGGTCCTCGTCAAGAACTTCTTTCTTTACTAATGACTTCAAGAAATTCTTCTGGCAAAGATACTATGCTCACAGTGAAAGTAACTTGTGATAGATTTACTCTTGAAGTTCTGCACCTACTTTAATTTGTAAAACCTTCAACGAAAGTTAAAAGTACAAGAGGGTGCTGAACCGCAGGAGTCGACCGTCTGGACGACTGAGGTGATAAATAACAAGGAATATCTCGGAAACGGTGCACTCTAAAAAAAAATCATATGGATATAAATTGTGTGTTTTAACAAGATTTACATTTTTTGTAGAATAAAATTTGGTCTACCCCTTACGGTTTACCAGTTATATAAAATGCATCCACAGTAAACGGGAATACATGGATTATAGCCAGAAAATTCAAAATACACATTTCGTTTGCCATAAAAACATTTCAAACATATAGCATTTTGATCAAAATTCTTAGAGATATTTTCTACAAAATCAAAATGTTCAAACATTTTTCATGTAAAGAGTAATTTAAGATGGAGGAGTAGTATCCTTAGAAGACAAACTTAAACAGCACTTTGGTTTTTAAGCTTTTTTACATTTTTGAGTTATGCTGCCCACAAACTGACACACACACTCACACGCACGCACGCACGCACACACACACCGTTTTCTAGAAAAAGTTTTCATTCAAGGGCACTCAAAACATTACCTGTAAAATCTCGACATCAAATTTTTGGGTGGAACACAATACTTGCTCTACTTTATTATACGTAGTAGAAAAGTAATAAAAGGTGAGTAGACTCGCGAGTTTGTAAAGCGGAGTAATTTCAGCGGTTTTTTGTGGCGTGGTGTCACTCTCAGCTAGTCCGTCGAACGGAACAGACGTAAACTTTGTTGGAACGTCGCAGTATGGACACAAAGTGATCGTAGTAAAGCTTATTGCTATGTTTAATTATGAGAATAGTATTACTTGGCTAGTGTGTTATATGATAACACACATACATTGATCGGCAACGTCTCAAGTTATAATTAAGACCTTAGGATCAGAATTTGTGTCATCTTTTCAGAACCACTCGCACATACCCAAAGAGAAGAATCTCTGGTAGAAGGAACTTCGAGACATTATTAGGAGGCATGAAATATTGTTACCTCAAACAGTTAATAAGCAAGTAAAATATTGCTTCAACGTATACAGCAGTGATCCGCAAAGTGGCACTCGCGATTGCCAGCCCCTACAAGTTCAGGAAGGGAGGAAGGTCGATGTAGTAAAGTCAAACGAGCGAACACAGCATTACTGTTCATTACTACAGTAAACAGTACAGTAAACTATTAAATAATCTAGAAAACGTTCATATTTCTACAGGAAGGATGGGAACAACAATTTTTTTGTTACGCCTCAACGGCTTCTTTGTTCAAAAGTTTTTCTAGGAATCTTCAAGAGCAATGTAAAAGATTACTCAGAACTCACAGGTTGGTAATTTATAAATGTAATGCAAATAATAATAATAATAATAATAATAATAATAATAATAATAATAATAATAATAATAATAATAATAATAATAATAATAATAATAATAATAATAATAATAATAATAATAATAATAATAATAATAATAATAATAATAATAATAATAATAATAATAATAATAATAATAATAATAATAATAATGCCAAGGTGTAATTGGCGTAGAAATTTTTAAAAATCTGAGGATTATGGACGCCTCAGATCGTTTGCTATGAATATTGAAGCCAACTTTGTAAACAGTTGCTTTTTTTCGGATTAAAAGCAGTGAAATAAAATTTAAGGTTTCCCATTTCTGATGAACAATTTTCATTGTAATTAAAATGGTTACCTGTGATATTTCTGTAGATCTTGCTAGTTGAACAAAATAAACTCACACACCCTAAGCCACTCATATATTTACAGTGCTGCACTGCTTATCAAAGACGCTCTGTGTATCCCCCCGCCCCCCTCTGATCCCACCTGCTGTTGTAGGGAACAGTATTCCTAATGACGTCATGAAGTTGCTATTTTGTGGCCACCGTCACAAGTGCAGTGTCCCTACAGCCCTAGCTTGTCCGTGTTACTATACGAGTGTTTGTGCAGTGGCCTACTGTAACATATTTTGATATTTGCTTTTTTGCAATTTGAACATACGACAAGTACATATCGTCGTTGTGAGGGAACCGGCGCATAGTTAAGAAAGAGAGCGAAGCAGCAAATAAGTGTCGAGTATCGTCAGCCAGCTGTTTTGAGAGACAGAGAAAGTGAAGGAAAACCGAAAAGGGGTGAGTCAAGGTTACGAGAAGAAAACAGCTGTGAGTTGTAATATCACTTAACGTCAGCAAAGAAGAACCGTATATTTGTGCAAAAGTTTTAAAGAAGAATTAAGTTGTTGTGCTGGACTTTTATCATTTTTTTACAACAATAACAATAATACACCACAATAATATGAACGTTGGTATAAAATTTGACACTATTTTGTTTGAACTACCTATGAAGTCATTTAATATATGATTCAAATCGTGCAGCACAAGGAAGCCACATAAACTTCATTGGTATGTTCTGTTTAATAACTTACAAATTTAAAAAGGTTATGATTCAGCGCTTTGAATAAACTTATTTATAATTACTAACCTTAAACTTCAATTTTAGCATTGTTTTCCTCTGTGCTGCAACACGCTAATCAAACACGCCTGCCTAATTGTACTTTTGTTCACCAGAAATAAAAAGTAATAATCATGAAATAACTTCATTCTAGTGCTCAATATTTAAACAAATTTGCCAACAGCGCACAACTGTTTACCTTTCCATGTTCACAACATAAATGTATACAGGTCTTGCGGGTAGAGGAGGTGAAATCTAGATTAAAATTTAAATATTCCTCTACTCCGTTACTTGTGTAGCTTCCAGTATGGTAACGCTTCTTAACAGTAGTGCGACACAGTTGCGGGAACGGCCGACATGAGCTCCAGCACATCAATTTCGCATGGCTAAATCGATGGATTGGTAGAGGTGCATCATTTCCATGGCCAGCAGTCACCAGATCTAACACCTCTCAACTATTTTCTGTGGAGTTGTATGAAGAGTATGGCACTCCTGGACCCTATAGTTCAACACTTAAACAAGTAAATATTTTTCTTTTTGAGAGAAAAAACTGCTGTGGTATTGTCACCCCTCGACGCCGTGACGCTCTATCTTCGCCGATAACGTCCACGGACTGACGTCATTGCTACATTTCTGATCGAAGTGATGCAAAGCAAGGGGATGTTTGCAATAAGCCGAGGCTTTCTTGAAGGCGGCGCCTAGTAAAGACTCGCAGGCGACTTTAGATGCAAAGAGTGCTATTCGCTGGTAATATCCTTGCGGAAAAGGGCCGTAGGGTAGATCAACAACAGCGGGCGGGCGGGTAAAAACGACCATTAAATGGCTTTTGAGGCTTCAGAAGGTATCTATAGCCTCTTTCAGTGCACGGATTTCAAATAAAAATGCTTACTTACATTGTGAAGCTCTGATCGTAAGCATCAGAACCTACTTTCTCTATTATGTACAGTTAGAAAAGGAAGTATTGTGTTCCAGCCAAAAATTTCATATAGAGACGCTACTAAAAGTACGTGTTTTAAAGCTTCCGTATCTAAAGGATAAGTCGCAACATACATAACTATCACTTGTTATACAGGTTTATTTTCTAATATTATTCTCGACCTTATAAGCATTTTCCTGGGAATGCCATTTTTGTCTTTCCTGTAGAAAGTTTAGTCATACTCTTTACTTATTTGATTTAAATAATGTAGGGCTAATTGTAAGTTCTCTGTTGTGGTTTGCATTATATCATAAGCCTACAATAAAAAGAGTGGGTGATATACTACACCCCTAAGGAACACCTGTATTTGTTAATATTTCCTCTGTTCTTGTCTTTCGTATGTCATTCATAATTTTATATTTATAGTATATGTTTTAACACTTATATAAGTGTTGTCTTAGTTTCTCCATTATGTATCATAACTTACCTTTGTTTAATTTATCGAATGCTTTTTTGAAATCAATGAAGGCAATACGTGCTTCTAAAATTATATTATCTCCTTTACTCGAACAATTTTAAAATGAACACATTATTTGTTGTAGATCGACCTAGTCTAAAACGTTTTATTCTTCTCCCAGGAGTACTTGAGCTATTTAAGTATTTTGTTTATAATTCTTGTGCAAACTATTCTTAAAAATGTTTATTCTTCTATTTAATTAATGTTAATCGAATGCGCCGGCTGCCAGACACTTCTCTATTAATCCGGAAAATCCCATTTGGTTCCGCCGCTGTGATTGCTGTCATGTGTTTGCTCGCGTTAGGCAGACTGACCTTGAGCGTCTTTCTTTCTGCTTTGCTTTCCACAGACATCGAAGTTTTGGGTGGAATACAATACTTCCCCTATTTACCAGTAGAGAAAGTAAAAATAAATATTTGCGAACTTTGCATGTAAATGAGCTATAAAGGCTTTTGTTATAAATATTCGACTACAATCCTGTAAAAGCATTATTTTAGTACTTTTACTTTTTAGTACTAATGTTGAGTATAACATTAATACGATGTTCGGCTGTTGGAGATAAATCCAAGGTGTGTGTATGTATGTACGTTGTGATATTAGTGGGCGTGGTTAATCTGATTAAGATAAGAGCTACACGATGTTGTCACGTCAAGCCTGTTAACGTTTAGCATGTTCTCCTCATGTTCCCTTGGGTGCTTCATCTGATGGAGAAGAGCGTGTCTGTAACACGGACGAGCCACACCAAATTAACACACACACACACACACACACACACACACACACACACACACACACACACACACACACACACACACACACACACACACACACACACACAGACACAGACACAGACACACACACACACACACACACACACACACACATGACTATGGACACGCTCAACACCTAAAAACGTAAACGAGAACTTGCCCCTTTAAATACGGTTTTACAAAACAAACAAAAAATCTGATGTATCCATTTTTACTAACTCTTATTCCTATATCTTCCTGTTAAGATTAACATTTGTAGAAATTATCTTATTGCTTATTTCCTTGTAGGTGCAAGAGGAATATTAGAATACAATAGGCTTTCTGCGATAGTCATATCTTTAAAGCTTTGAGATTCCGTTCTCTTTGCATATAAAAAAATGAACAGCGATGTTTATTTCACGAAAGTTTTAAGTTTTTCGAAACTCACACAATATGCTGATGATTTATGGATAATTCTATAATTATGCCTACGTATTTTGTAAGAGATGATCAATTCATCATACACATACACGACCGAAAAGCTATTATAAGGGAAATCCTTTTGAGTGAATATATTTAATAAATAGCCTGAGTTGGAGAAGAACCAGCTTGAGAAAGTGTCCCCTACTTGCAAGTTTTTGTGCTCGTATATTGTTAGCGGCAGGCAACCATGTTGTTTTAGATGACATGTTATGTGTAAGGTTATGTTTTGGATCTATTTTCGGGCACATCCATCCACCTCGCAGGGCTTGTCTGCGGGTGTATGTATCCACATAAAACAACGATAACACAACCCCTATGCTAGGCACCGCAGAAATGCAAAAGACATTAGATTAGCTTCCTTTTCATGGCTTCCAAGTGATGAAGAATGTAATGAAAATGGAGTAAACGTACGAGGAGTGTTCGGAAACGATTTAAAATAAGCTTTTTATACTTTATGAAAACTGATGTGTTGCACTCACATGACTTTCTCTACTCTTGTCCTAACCATTCTTTCAAACTCTTATTACTATATCTTCTTCATGTTAATACAGATATCTGATGTGTTACAGTCACATGACTTTCTCTACTCTTGTACTAACATACTTACAAACTCTTATTACTATATCTTCTTCATGTTAATACAGATATCTGATGTGTTACACTCACATGACTTTCTCTACTCTTGTACTAACCATACTTACAAACTCTTATTGCTATATCTTCTTCATGTTAATACAGATATCTGATGTGTTACACTCACATGACTTTCTCTACTCTTGTACTAACCATACTTACAAACTCTTATTGCTATATCTTCTTCATGTTAATACAGATATCTGATGTGTTACACTCACATGACTTTCTCTACTCTTGTACTAACCATACTTACAAACTCTTATTGCTATATCTTCTTCATGTTAATACAGATATCTGATGTGTTACAGTCACATGACTTTCTCTACTCTTGTACTAACATACTTACAAACTCTTATTACTATATCTTCTTCATGTTAATACAGATATCTGATGTGTTACACTCACATGACTTTCTCTACTCTTGTACTAACCATACTTACAAAACTCTTATTGCTATATCTTCTTCATGTTAATACAGATATCTGATGTGTTACACTCACATGACTTTCTCTACTCTTGTACTAACCATACTTACAAACTCTTATTGCTATATCTTCTTCATGTTAATACAGATATCTGATGTGTTACACTCACATGACTTTCTCTACTCTTGTACTAACCATACTTACAAACTCTTATTGCTATATCTTCTTCATGTTAATACAGATATCTGATGTGTTACACTCACATGACTTTCTCTACTCTTGAACTAACCATACTTACAAACTCTTATTGCTATATCTTCTTCATGTTAATACAGATATCTGATGTGTTACACTCACATGACTTTCTCTACTCTTGTACTAACCATCCTTACAAACTCTTATTACTATATCTTCTTCATGTTAATACAGATATCTCATGTGTTGCACTCACATGACTTTCTCTACTCTTGTACTAACCATTCTTACAAACTCTTATTACTATATCTTCTTCATGTTAATACAGATATCTGATGTGTTACACTCACATGACTTTCTCTACTCTTGTACTAACCATACTTACAAACTCTTATTGCTATATCTTCTTCATGTTAATACAGATATCTGATGTGTTACATTCACATGACTTTCTCTACTCTTGTACTAACCATTCTTACAAACTCTTATTACTATATCTTCTTCATGTTAATACAGATATCTAATGTGTTGCACTCACATGACTTTCTCTACTCTTGTACTAACATACTTACAAACTCTTATTGCTATATCTTCTTCATGTTAATACAGATATCTGATGTGTTACACTCACATGACCTTCTCTACTCTTGTACTAACCATACTTACAAACTCTTATTGCTATATCTTCTTCATGTTAATACAGATATCTGATGTGTTGCACTCACATGACTTTCTCTACTCTTGTACTAACCATACTTACAAACTCTTATTACTATATCTTCTTCATGTTAATACAGATATCTGATGTGTTACACTCACACGACTTTCTCTACTCTTGTACTAACCATACTTACAAACTCTTATTGCTATATCTTCTTCATGTTAATACAGATATCTGATGTGTTACATTCACATGACTTTCTCTACTCTTGTACTAACCATTCTTACAAACTCTTATTGCTATATCTTCTTCATGTTAATACAGATATCTGATGTGATACACTCACATGACTTTCTCTACTCTTGTACTAACCATTCTTACAAACTCTTATTACTATATCTTCTTCATGTTAATACAGATATCTCATGTGTTGCACTCACATGACTTTCTCTACTCTTGTCCTAACCATACTTACAAACTCTTATTGCTATATCTTCTTCATGTTAATACAGATATCTGATGTGTTACACTCACATGACTTTCTCTACTCTTGTACTAACCATACTTACAAACTCTTATTACTATATCTTCTTCATGTTAATACAGATATCTCATGTGTTGCACTCACATGACTTTATCTACTCTTGTCCTAACCATACTTACAAACTCTTATTGCTATATCTTCTTCATGTTAATACAGATATCTGATGTGTTACACTCACATGACTTTCTCTACTCTTGTACTAACCATACTTACAAACTCTTATTCCTATATCTTCTTCATGTTAATACAGATATCTGATGTGTTACACTCACATGACTTTCTCTACTCTTGTACTAACCATTCTTACAAACTCTTATTACTATATCTTCTTCATGTTAATACAGATATCTCATGTGTTGCCTTCACATGACTTTCTCTACTCTTGTACTAACCATTCTTACAAACTGTTATTCCTATATCTTCTTCATGTTAATACAGATATCTGATGTGTTGCACTCACATGACTTTCTCTACTCTTGTACTAACCATTCTTACAAACTCTTATTACTATATCTTCTTCATGTTAATACAGATATCTGATGTGTTACACTCACATGACTTTCTCTACTCTTGTACTAACCATACTTACAAACTCTTATTACTATATCTTCTTCATGTTAATACAGATATCTCATGTGTTGCACTCACATGACTTTCTCTACTCTTGTCCTAACCATACTTACAAACTCTTATTGCTATATCTTCTTCATGTTAATACAGATATCTGATGTGTTACACTCACATGACTTTCTCTACTCTTGTACTAACCATTCTTACAAACTCTTATTACTATATCTTCTTCATGTTAATACAGATATCTCATGTGTTGCACTCACATGACTTTCTCTACTCTTGTCCTAACCATACTTACAAACTCTTATTACTATATCTTCTTCATGTTAATACAGATATCTGATGTGTTACCTTCACATGACTTTCTCTACTCTTGTACTAACCATTCTTACAAACTCTTATTACTATATCTTCTTCATGTTAATACAGATATCTGATGTGTTACACTCACATGACTTTCTCTACTCTTGTACTAACCATTCTTACAAACTCTTATTACTATATCTTCTTCATGTTAATACAGATATCTCATGTGTTGCACTCACATGACTTTCTCTACTCTTGTACTAACCATTCTTACAAACTCTTATTGCTATATCTTCTTCATGTTAATACAGATATCTGATGTGTTACACTCACATGACTTTCTCTACTCTTGTACTAACCATTCTTACAAACTCTTATTACTATATCTTCTTCATGTTAATACAGATATCTCATGTGTTGCACTCACATGACTTTCTCTACTCTTGTCCTAACCATACTTACAAACTCTTATTACTATATCTTCTTCATGTTAATACAGATATCTGATGTGTTACCTTCACATGACTTTCTCTACTCTTGTACTAACCATTCTTACAAACTGTTATTCCTATATCTTCTTCATGTTAATACAGATATCTGATGTGTTACATTCACATGACTTTCTCTACTCTTGTACTAACCATACTTACAAACTCTTATTGCTATATCTTCTTCATGTTAATACAGATATCTGATGTGTTACATTCACATGACTTTCTCTACTCTTGTACTAACCATTCTTACAAACTCTTATTGCTATATCTTCTTCATGTTAATACAGATATCTGATGTGTTGCACTCACATGACTTTCTCTACTCTTGTACTAACCATACTTACAAACTCTTATTACTATATCTTCTTCATGTTAATACAGATATCTGATGTGTTACACTCACATGACTTTCTCTACTCTTGTACTAACCATACTTACAAACTCTTATTGCTATATCTTCTTCATGTTAATACAGATATCTGATGTGTTACATTCACATGACTTTCTCTACTCTTGTACTAACCATACTTACAAACTCTTATTGCTATATCTTCTTCATGTTAATACAGATATCTGATGTGTTGCACTCACATGACTTTCTCTACTCTTGTACTAACCATACTTACAAACTCTTATTACTATATCTTCTTCATGTTAATACAGATATCTGATGTGTTACACTCACATGACTTTCTCTACTCTTGTACTAACCATACTTACAAACTCTTATTGCTATATCTTCTTCATGTTAATACAGATATCTGATGTGTTACATTCACATGACTTTCTCTACTCTTGTACTAACCATTCTTACAAACTCTTATTGCTATATCTTCTTCATGTTAATACAGATATCTGATGTGTTACACTCACATGACTTTCTCTACTCTTGTACTAACCATTCTTACAAACTCTTATTGCTATATCTTCTTCATGTTAATACAGATATCTGATGTGTTGCACTCACATGACTTTCTCTACTCTTGTACTAACCATACTTACAAACTCTTATTACTATATCTTCTTCATGTTAATACAGATATCTGATGTGTTACACTCACATGACTTTCTCTACTCTTGTACTAACCATACTTACAAACTCTTATTGCTATATCTTCTTCATGTTAATACAGATATCTGATGTGTTACATTCACATGACTTTCTCTACTCTTGTACTAACCATTCTTACAAACTCTTATTGCTATATCTTCTTCATGTTAATACAGATATCTGATGTGTTACACTCACATGACTTTCTCTACTCTTGTACTAACCATTCTTACAAACTCTTATTACTATATCTTCTTCATGTTAATACAGATATCTCATGTGTTGCACTCACATGACTTTCTCTACTCTTGTCCTAACCATACTTACAAACTCTTATTGCTATATCTTCTTCATGTTAATACAGATATCTGATGTGTTACACTCACATGACTTTCTCTACTCTTGTACTAACCATACTTACAAACTCTTATTACTATATCTTCTTCATGTTAATACAGATATCTCATGTGTTGCACTCACATGACTTTCTCTACTCTTGTCCTAACCATACTTACAAACTCTTATTGCTATATCTTCTTCATGTTAATACAGATATCTGATGTGTTACACTCACATGACTTTCTCTACTCTTGTACTAACCATACTTACAAACTCTTATTCCTATATCTTCTTCATGTTAATACAGATATCTGATGTGTTACACTCACATGACTTTCTCTACTCTTGTACTAACCATTCTTACAAACTCTTATTACTATATCTTCTTCATGTTAATACAGATATCTCATGTGTTGCCTTCACATGACTTTCTCTACTCTTGTACTAACCATTCTTACAAACTGTTATTCCTATATCTTCTTCATGTTAATACAGATATCTGATGTGTTGCACTCACATGACTTTCTCTACTCTTGTACTAACCATTCTTACAAACTCTTATTACTATATCTTCTTCATGTTAATACAGATATCTGATGTGTTACACTCACATGACTTTCTCTACTCTTGTACTAACCATACTTACAAACTCTTATTACTATATCTTCTTCATGTTAATACAGATATCTCATGTGTTGCACTCACATGACTTTCTCTACTCTTGTCCTAACCATACTTACAAACTCTTATTGCTATATCTTCTTCATGTTAATACAGATATCTGATGTGTTACACTCACATGACTTTCTCTACTCTTGTACTAACCATTCTTACAAACTCTTATTACTATATCTTCTTCATGTTAATACAGATATCTCATGTGTTGCACTCACATGACTTTCTCTACTCTTGTCCTAACCATACTTACAAACTCTTATTACTATATCTTCTTCATGTTAATACAGATATCTGATGTGTTACCTTCACATGACTTTCTCTACTCTTGTACTAACCATTCCTACAAACTCTTATTACTATATGTTCTTCATGTTAATACAGATATCTGATGTGTTACACTCACATGACTTTCTCTACTCTTGTACTAACCATTCTTACAAACTCTTATTACTATATCTTCTTCATGTTAATACAGATATCTCATGTGTTGCACTCACATGACTTTCTCTACTCTTGTACTAACCATTCTTACAAACTCTTATTGCTATATCTTCTTCATGTTAATACAGATATCTGATGTGTTACACTCACATGACTTTCTCTACTCTTGTACTAACCATTCTTACAAACTCTTATTACTATATCTTCTTCATGTTAATACAGATATCTCATGTGTTGCACTCACATGACTTTCTCTACTCTTGTCCTAACCATACTTACAAACTCTTATTACTATATCTTCTTCATGTTAATACAGATATCTGATGTGTTACCTTCACATGACTTTCTCTACTCTTGTACTAACCATTCTTACAAACTGTTATTCCTATATCTTCTTCATGTTAATACAGATATCTGATGTGTTACATTCACATGACTTTCTCTACTCTTGTACTAACCATACTTACAAACTCTTATTGCTATATCTTCTTCATGTTAATACAGATATCTGATGTGTTACATTCACATGACTTTCTCTACTCTTGTACTAACCATTCTTTCAAACTCTTATTACTATATCTTCTTCATGTTAATACAGATATCTGATGTGTGACACTCACATGACTTTCTCTACTCTTGTACTAACCATACTTACAAACTCTTATTACTATATCTTCTTCATGTTAATACAGATATCTCATGTGTTACACTCACATGACTTTCTCTACTCTTGTACTAACATACTTACAAACTCTTATTACTATATCTTCTTCATGTTAATACAGATATCTCATGTGTTGCACTCACATGACTTTCTCTACTCTTGTCCTAACCATTCTTTTAAACTCTTATTACTATATCTTCTTCATGTTAATACAGATATCTGATGTGTTACATTCACATGACTTTCTCTACTCTTGTACTAACCATACTTACAAACTCTTATTACTATATCTTCTTCATGTTAATACAGATATCTGATGTGTTGCACTCACATGACTTTCTCTACTCTTGTCCTAACCATTCTTACAAACTCTTATTCCTATATCTACTTCATGTTAATACAGATATCTGATGTGTTACATTCACATGACTTTCTCTACTCTTGTACTAACCATTCTTACAAACTCTTATTACTATATCTTCTTCGTGTTAGTTAAAATAACATTTGTATAAATTATCTTATTGGTTATTTCCTTGTAGGTGCAAGGGGAATATTACAATATAGTAGACTTTGTGCGTCAGTCAGATCTCTTAAAGCTTTCAAATTTCGTTTTCTTTGCAGAGCTAAGATATAAAAAATGAACACCGACGAAGGTTTCTTTTCCAAAACTCGCACAAATAAGAAGGAATATCTCCAAAATGGTTCACTCAACAAAGAAATTTATTCGGACATAAATTGTGTGTTTTAGTGAGATCTACATTTTTTGTATAGTAAGATTTGGTCTATTTCTTACGATTTACGAGTTATTCAAGATTCATCCAGAGTAAACAGGACTACATAGGCTATAGACAGAAAGTTCAAAATATACACTTCATTTGTCATACAAATATCTCAAACATATGACATATTAATCAAAATCGTTAGAGCTATTTTCAAGAAAATCAAAATTTTCTAAAAATCTTGCATGTAAAGCGTAGTTTAGGTTGGGGCTATTTTCTTCAAAATCTTAGTGTGGTATCCTTGAAATACATCAAACTTAAATACCAACTTTGGTTTCTAACCGACTTTTCGTTTTTGAGTTATGCTGTCCACAGACTGACACACGGACCTTTGTTTTTTTTTTTTTTTTTTCCATTCAGGGGTTTTCAAAACATATGTCTGGTGAAATCTCGAAATCGAATTTTTGAGTGGAATACAATACCATATGTACTAGAGAAAGTAAAAGTATAATGCATTATCGAAATCCCATTTATAAGTAATTGTTCCCTCGCCCTGGATATACGTATAAACCAGGTGCAACAGTATATAATATATAATAAATCGTTGTGAAATAATGGTTAGATATCAAATGTTTGTTTCGGTGTCTACCATTGTATTGCGAGGCTTGCTAGACACTGAGCGAACATGAGAAAGCTTTTCTTCAGTAGTACAAGTGTGAAGGCTTGCATTCTTGTCACGTAGAAAAGTAAAGTGCTGGTTATGGCCACGTGCAAATGGTCGATTGTTTTCGAAGCAGCACAACAATGAAAGTTAAGCTGTTGATTCATGTCCTGCATGCATATCAGTTCTTCAGAAACATGGTAGCATTCCTATTCAAAAATCACTGTTCTGATTATCAGATTTGGCCTTTGTAATCTCTATGTGTCGGCCATAATACACTAAACCTCATTAGAAGTAAACTCGACTATGGAGCCCAGATCTACAATACAGCTAAATCTTCAGTTTTAAAGAAACTAGATACAATTCAAACAGCAGCTCTAAGAATATGCTTGGGAGCTTACAGAACCAGCCCTGTTTCTGCCTTAACAATGGAAACCGACGAACCACCACTGAACGTCCGCAGAACAGATCTGAGCCTAAAATTCGCCCTTAAAACTTTAGCAAGACCGGAATCAATGATCTACCAGTACGTCCTCCCAGAAACGTCCAACCAACGTTTACAGGCTAATTCACAAAAAGAAATGTCATTTAAATCTAAAATAAGCAAATGCATTGAAGAATATAACATAGAAGTTCCTGCCATAATGCCCAGAAAGTTTCATTGTCTACCACCTTGGAGAATACCAACTGCTCAACTAAATTTGAATATTACAGCTTACCATAAATCCCATACAGATGCATCTTGCTATAAACAACTGTTTCAAGAAATAACAAATGCCTAGCCTAACCATACATTTATCTACACTGATGGTTCCAAAACGGACAGCGACAATGGATGTGCCGTAATTACCCCAGATAAGAAACTTCAGCTGAAACTCCCTAAATATTATTCCATATTCTCCTGCGAACTTTCTGCACTTAAGCAAGCTTTAACATACATCATCCAATCTAGTGAGAGTAAATTTCTTATAATTTCTGATTCATTAAGCTCTCTCCAAAGTCTCAGAGATCGTTCAACTGATCTCCAACTGCTTCAAGATATCCCAGTCTTTATTCCATTGCTCTAAATAAAAAGAAAATAGTTACTTTCATTTGGGTCCCTTCACACTGCGGCATTAAGGGCAATGAAGAAGCGGACAAAGCTGCTAAAGAAGCAAGTCGGTTAACAGACACACATGAACAGCAAGCAGTACCTTATCGTGATATTACAAAGTACTTCTCCAAACTAATAAAAACAAGATGGAAACAGGCCTGGAATCAATCGCCTCCAGAAAAACTACACATGGTAAGGAAAGGAGACACCAATTCTTCCCCTGTCTATTCTCTTAGCAGGAAAGAGCAGGTAATTATCTCACGTCTCCGCATTGGTCATACAAGGTTAACCCACTCATACCTCCTCAGCAAAGGCCAGCCACCACAATGTGAAGTCTGCAACACCCGCCTCACAGTAAAACATCTCCTCACAGAATGTAAGCAATACGCTACACAACGACAGCTTCATCACATCACTGGAGACTTATCCACCACTCTGAACACGCCATCCAACTGCAGAAGGGTGTTATCATTTCTCAAAGGTACGGGCTTGCATGCGAAAATATAATATGAAAGATACTTGTTGTACTGATTTGATTGTATTCTCATGTTTTTGGTAAAATAATTGTAACAAGTTTATTGTATACGCTGTATTTCATAGAATAGTCGCGATATGACGTAATTGTTGAAGCGACTCTAAATAAATTTAAAAAAAAAATACACTAAACCAGCGATTTCCAACGTTTGCGAAAGAGTTAGACTTTGAGCGATAGTCAAATGTTTTAAAGCTTTCAAATTCCGTTCTATTTGCACGGTTCACATATAAAACCTTGAATGACGGTGTTTTATTTGATATGTGTGCTTTCCAAATATCTCCTAGATGGTTCACTCTACAAAAAATATTATTGAGACATAAATTGTGTATTTTAGCAAGATCTATACTTTTTGTATAGTAAGATTTGATCTGTCTCTTAACTGCAGGGAGTGGGTTGACCAAACGCGTGGCAATCCTCACCAGTGTGAGAGGTATGATAGACAGAAGTCCAAGGAGTGGCGCGGTATCCTAGAGAAGGTGGGTCAGTGCACGAACCAGCGCACCAGTCATTAGTGGCCTGCCGCTAACTTAGTTAATTGTTGTGTGTGACTAGCTTAGTTGATGCGGTCAGCTGTTTGTGATAGCCGAGGAAGTGACGTGACGTAAACTCTCTTGGAATACTGCACGCCTAACTTCCAGCTTCATTTTATCCCTTATCAGAATACGCTTTCATACCTCAACACTTCAATAACTTTGTGGGAAATGATTACTAATAAATGGAGATAATGCGCGTATTAAGATCGTAAAGTACGGCAGAGTCGAATGGTAAAAGACACATCGAAAAAATAAAACAAATAAAAGTATGTTGCAATCACATGGCTTTCTGTAGTCACGTACAACTGTTTTTACTTTCTCTACTGCTAAGTAGGGGAAGTATTGTATTCCACCTAAAAATTCGATGTCGAGATTTCACCGGAAATACATGTTTTGAGGCCCCCTGAATCCAAAAAAAGCATTTTTAGAAAAAGGTCCCTGTGTGTGTCTGTGTGTCAGTCTGTCAGTCTGTGTGTCTGTGTGTTGTCAGTCTATGGACAACATAATTCAAAAACGAAAAGTCGGTTAAAAACCAAAGTTGGTATTTAAGTTTAATATCTTTGAAGAATGTGACACGAAGATTTTGAAGAAAATAGCCCCACCCTAAACTACTCTTTACATGGAACATTTTTCGAAAATTTTGATTTTCTTGAAAATGGCTCTAACGATTTTGATTAAAATCGTCATATATTTGAGATATTTTGATGACAAATGAAATGTATATCTTGAATTTTCTGGCTATAGCCCCCGTAGTCGTGTTTACTCTGGACGACTTTTGCATAACTGGTAAACCGTTAGAGATAGACCAAATCATACTACACAAAAATGTAGATCTTGCTAAAATACACAATTTATGTCTGAATAAATTTTCTCGTAGGATGAAGCATTTCGGAGATATTCCTTTTTATGTATGTGAGTTTCGGAAAATTTGAAACATTCGTGAAAAGGATCATCGCTGTTCATTTTTTATGTGTTAAGTGGGCAAAGGCAAGAGAATCTCAAACATATGACTATCCCACATATCCTACTATATTGTGACTTTGGTGGGTGTAAAGAGTAAAGACGACAGATGTAGTCTAGATAAAGAAACACTTTTATTTCCGTAAACAGTAACTTTGTACACTCGTTGCAACAGTCAGAAAGTCTTTTCCCATTCACCAACGGCACGGCTCCGAACTAGTAACACAACAACTGTCCCTTCTCCGTGGGCACGACTCCTCAACGCATCACATACGTCTGACCTTTCCGTCGGCACGACTACTCAACGCTTCACATACGTCTAACTCCTCTTCTGTCGCACTTTACCGCTATTTATATCTCCCAGGCACTATTCTGGAAAGTTCAGTTATTGCGGTGAAATACAAAGCAGAAGATTCCAGAAACCTCTATCCTTTTCTCTCTTTCGGCAAGCGCCCCAACAATGCGGCCATTCTCTGTTTCTTTCCTTCGGCTCCTTTGCGGTAGTGCCGACAATAATGCGATGGGTTGACAATATTCTAACATTCCCCTTGTACCTACAAGGAAATAAGCAATAAGATAATTTGTACAAATGTTTATCTTAACTAACACCAAGAAGATATGGGAATAAGAGTTTCTAAGTATGGTTAGTACAAGAGTAGAGAAAGTCATGCGAGTGCAACACATCAGATTTTTAAAAAAACTTATTCCGTCGATCTTCAGCATAATCGAGGCAAACATTTGCAAAAACGCCTTTGTTGCTAATTTTCTTGTATGTGCAAGGAAAATAAGGGAATAGAATAGGCTTTAAGCGATAGTCAAATCGTTTAAAGCTGATTGCTTTGTGATGGGTTTGAAATTAGTCCTCTTTGGATGTCCAAGAGATAAACAAAATGAATAACGATCTCTCATTGGAGAAAAACACAAGTATTTCAAAATGTAGGCAAATAAAGAATAAGTAATATTTATTCTAACAATTAACTTATTCAACTACATACTCTACAACCCATGGTAGTAATTCATAAATATTTTCACGCTGCAAATTTGAATGTTGGAGACAAGAGGGCAATGCAACTGTTGAATGGCATTCTATGGAGTAGAGATATTTCTAGAAGAACAAAAACACACATTCTGAAAACTATTGTGGGGTGTAAAGCAGAGAATTGGACATTGAGGTTCGAGGCAGTGAAGATGGATGGGAAACATGGAAGAGGCAGTGTCTAGAAAGGAGAAGAAAAGGAATGAAGAAGTAAGGTGGTTAATGGGGATGGATGAATCATTCACACGTAGAATTGCAAGAACTCTCCGGTGACACGACCACGTCAAACGACAGAAGAATGATGGTCTAGGATTATTTTTGGAACGGTCGCCATCGGGAAGAAGAAACGTAGAAGACCTAGAGCAAACTGGTATAGTTGAAATGAAGACGGGTCGGGATTTGGAAGAGAAAGATAGAATTGTGAAGAATTGAGAGTGAGAAAGAGTAAGCACTGAGAAGTGAGAAAATATCTTGAAAGAAACAAAGACAGAAAAGAATGTTCAGCAGTATTTGAACGAAGTATGTGCCAAAAAGTGGTCAAAATCAAATTTAGCGGAAAGAAGTGGTTAAGCTACGAATACAGAGACCACCAGACAAAAGACGGAAGATGTGACAAACAGATAATGTGACTATGATCCTAGAATTTTTACAGCGTGTGTTCCATTTGTGACTTAAACTTCAGGTTTCGGTTTCAAAGTCTAGAAATTTGTTTAGCTTAAGATAAATACACACACAAGTAAATTAGTTTTTATTCTTTGCAGGGATTGATGGAGTTTATAAATAAAAACATTTTTTCTTTTAGTTTTTGATGCGCACGGAATATTTTGATATTAAGGTATTTCCGCATTGTGAATAAATTGAAAAATTTATTCCCTCAAAACAGATAAATTGTGCTGGAACTTTGTGTGGTAGCTTATAGGAAATACAAATTTCAGTGTCAGGGTTCCTTAGAGCAGCAATTTTGGTCTATAAAATAATTATCAAAATAAAAACATTAAACAAAATTGGTTTGGATAATATGCTGATGTTTTGACTACCTTCGTGGTGTAGTGGTCAGCGAGTTGGTTCTTCAACCGGAGTTAGTGTTCGACTCCCGGCCACAGTTTTTATACTTTCTCTACTAGTACGAGTAAGTAGAGGAAGTATTGTATTCCACCCAAAAATTCGATGTCGAGATTTCACCGGAAATATATATATTTTGAGACCCCCTGAAAAAAAAATGTAGAAAAAATTCCGTGTCTGTCAGTCTGTGGACAGCATAACTCAAAAGCGAAAAGTCGGTTAAAAACCAAAGTTGGTATTTAAGTGTAATGTCTTTCAAGCATGCAACACGAAGATTTTGAAGAAAATTCCTCCACCCTAAACTATCCTTTACATGGAAAATGTTTCCATAATTTTGATTTTCTTGAAAATGGCTGTAACGATTTAAATTAATATGTCCCATATTTAAGATATTTGTATGACAAATGAAGTGTATATTTTGAATTTTCTGGCTATAGCCTATGTAGTCCTGTTTACACCAGATGACTTTTGAATAATTCGTAAACCGTAAGAGATAGACAAATTCTTAATATACAAAAAATGTAGATCTCACTTAAACACATAATTTGTCTGAATAAATTGTTTTTGTAAAGTGGACCATTTTTGAGATATTCCTTGTTATTTGTGTTAGATTCGGAAAACCTGAAATTTTCGAGATATGGAACATTATTGTTCGTTTTTTTATATGTTAACCGTGCAAAGAGAGCGGAATCTCAAAACTTTAAAGTATTTTACTATTGCACAAAGCCTACTGTATTCTAATATTCCTCTTTCACCTACAAGAAAATAAGCAATAAGATAATTTGTACAAATGTTTATCTCAACTAACACGAAGAAGATATAGGAATAAGAGTTTGTAAGTATGGTTAGTACAAGAGTAGAGAAAGTCATGTGAGTGTAACACATCAGATATCTGTATTAACATGAAGACGATATAGTAATAAGAGCTTGTAAGTATGGTTAGTACAAGAGTAGAGAAAGTCATGTGAGTGTAACACATCAGATATCTGTATTAACATGAAGAAGATATAGGAATAAGAGTTTGTAAGAATGGTTAGTACAAGAGTAGAGAAAGTCATGTGAGTGCAACACATCAGATATCTGTATTAACATGAAGAAGATATAGTAATAAGAGTTTGTAAGAATGGTTAGTACAAGAGTAGAGAAAGTCATGTGAATGTAACACATCAGATATCTGTATTAACATGAAGAAGATGTAGCAATAAGAGTTTGTAAGTATGTTAGTACAAGAGTAGAGAAAGTCATGTGAATATAACACATCAGATATCTGTATTAACATGAAGAAGATATAGTAATAAGAGTTTGTAAGAATGGTTAGTACAAGAGTAGAGAAAGTCATGTGAGTGCAACACATCAGATATCTGTATTAACACGAAGAAGATATAGGAATAAGAGTTTGTAAGAATGGTTAGTACAAGAGTAGAGAAAGTCGTGTGAGTGTAACACATCAGATATCTGTATTAACATGAAGAAGATATAGTAATAAGAGTTTGTAAGAATAGTTAGTACTAGAGTAGAGAAAGTCATGTGAGTGTAACACATCAGATATCTGTATTAACATGAAGAAGATATAGTAATAAGAGTTTGTAAGAATGGTTAGTACAAGAGTAGAGAAAGTCATGTGAGTGTAACACATCAGATATCTGTATTAACATGAAGAAGATATAGTAATAAGAGTTTGTAAGAATGGTTAGTACAAGAGTAGAGAAAGTCATGTGAGTGTAACACATCAGATATCTGTATTAACATGAAGGAGATATAGTAATAAGAGTTTGTAAGTATGTTAGAACAAGAGTAGAGAAAGCCATGTGAGTGTAACACATCAGATATCTGTATTAACATGAAGAAGATATAGTAATAAGAGTTTGTAAGTATGTTAGTACAAGAGTAGAGAAAGTCATGTGAATGTAACACATCAGATATCTGCATTAACATGAAGAAGATATAGGAATAAGGGTTTGTAAGAATGGTTAGTACAAGAGTAGAGAAAGTCATGTGAATGTAACACATCAGATATCTGTATTAACATGAAGAAGATATAGTAATAAGAGTTTGTAAGAATGGTTAGTACAAGAGTAGAGAAAGTCATGTGAATGTAACACATCAGATATCTGTATTAACATGAAGAAGATATAGTAATAAGAGTTTGTAAGAATGGTTAGTACAAGAGTACAGAAAGTCATGTGAGTGTATATTTATATTATGCTACATTTAGAAATAAAATACAAGCATTTATAGATACCTATTTATATGCTGAAGTATTAGTTGATTACACTAATGTGATGTTAGTGTGAAAGCAAAATCCATGCAACTGCAGCCAAGTGCAACCCCCGCGGGAGCCATCACATTCGTTAATTTACGTACACCCTCCCCATCATTACCACAAGCACTTCGGCTATTCTCACTGGAGTTCGAACTCGCAACATTTAGCTTTGGATGGATAGCCAGTGGCTGTGACAGGGAAATAAAACTAGTTTGTGACTTACAGCAAAAGTGGCATAAGTATCTAAGTATTTCATGCAGTACATGTGTTAAAATCACATCACTTTCTCTACTCTTGAACTAACCATTCTTACAAACTCTTATTCCTATACCTTCTTCGTGTTAGTTAAGATAAACATTTGTACTAATTATCTTATTGCTTATTTTCTTGTAGGTACAAGGGGAATATTAGAATACAGTAGACTTTTTGCGATAGTCAAAAGTTTTAAAGCTTTGACCTTGCATTTTCTTTGGACACTTAACATATAAAAAATTAACAACGATGTTCCATTCCACGAAACTTTTAAGTTTTCCGAATCTCACACACCTAACAAGGAATATCTCCGAAATGGTTCACTCTACAAAAAACTTTATTGAGACATAAATTGTGTATTTTAGCAAGATCTACATGTTTTGTACAGTAAGATTTGGTCTATCTCTAACGGTTTACCAGTTATGCAAAAGTCGTCCAGAGTAAATACGACCACAGGGACTATAGCCAGAAAATTCAAGATATACATTTCATTTGTCATCAAAATATCTCAAACATATGCCATTTTAATCAATATCGTTGGAGCCATTTTCAAGAAAATCAAAATTTTCAAAAAATTTTCCATGTGAAGGGTAGTTTAGGATAGGGCTACTTTTTTCAAAATCTTCGTGACACAACCTTGAAAGGCAAACTTAAATACCTTACATGCTTCTTAACCAACTTTTCGTTTTTGAGTTATGCTGTTCACAGAGACACGCATGCCATTTTTGTTCAGGGGCCTCAAAATATATTTCCGGTGAAATCTCGACATCGAATTTTTTGGGTTGAATACAACACTTCCACTAATTACCAACTGTAGTAAAGAAGAAAAAAAAAATGGAATCACTTTTGCAGATGTTTTTATTTCACGTTTATTATGTTTGTTGAACTCGTAGTTTTAAGTGCATTAATTCAATTATTTTGCCTGTTAAAGAAATGTCACTTGCAGCGCCGACCAGTGTGCCGGAATTTCGACCGTAGTTTTTTACATGCCAGTAAATCTACTAATATAGGGCAGTTGTTTTTAGCATACTTAAAAAACATTGGCCAGAGTTGGATTTAAACCCCCGACCATCCGATCGGGCTACAAAGGCTATCGCTTGAGCCACTCAACTGGGTAAATTTATTGCTTGCAGGAGCTTAGCAGTGTTTGGCGAAGGACTTGGAATTAAGTGACTAGAATTAGCAATAGGGAGGTGTAGAAGGGGATAGCAAATACACCTAAAATAGACTGACCGTATCTCCATTAAGTCCCCTGTTGTAATAAGAGGTTTTAGTCGGTGTGTATGAAACATGGAAAACCACAAAATGTATCGACAGTGAACTAAAACAATGCAAAATTAAATACCGAAAGATACATAAGTAAAATTGGTTCAAATAAATACGAGTATAAGAACTAAAGTCAATAAATGCAGAAATATTACGCTACTGTCTCCTACATATTGAAAGAATCAGGGTTCAAAAGTTACATGCCTATACGAAAATGAGATTTAGGCAGGCCGCAGAAGAAATGGAAAGACCTACTGTGAAAGTGCAACAGAATGATGCCTAAACCATGGAGTGAAGAGGACGAAGATATAGGTCCATCCTCAGGAGGAGAATCTACCAGTCGTTACTTCATCTTGGCACGTAGCCATTTTATGGATAAAGTAACACCGTAACACACCTGCGCTCTGATAGCAAACTTTATATCATTTCCGCGCAGTTATTTACTTGCAAGCAGATCTTATCAACGGATCCACACGAACCGTCTCTTTAATCACACTACATTGCAAATAAACGTGTAGGTATGCTGAACGTGTTTCATCACCAGAAAACTGATATAAACAAAATTGAAATTCTGCGCTAGAATGAAAAGTAAATATATCGTGATAGTTTACACTAAAAATTCAATTTATTTCCTTTCATACTGTGTACCCATAGTAAACACAGAAAATATTCTTCTATATTTATTTTAGCTTGTAGAAGAGTGAGCAGAAAGGTGATGTGAATGTAAAACATCAGAACGTTTTTTTTCAGAACTCAAATGTTCCAGTTTATAAAACGAGGTCTGGCCACGTGGGAACAACATCCTTTCAGAGATATAGTTGCCCAAACGGCGAGAACAGCTGAATGAATAGGCACTTCAAAGTCAACATAAACAGCCCTCGAGGAAAAATTGTCTGGTAAATGATTCATCAGAAGTTGAGAAGCCTTTTTTTCAAGTATCAAGAGACTTTGTATGTCAATAAAAACATAATAAGGATATGTATGTATGTATAATTTCTGAAACTGTGAACCACAAAGATGCTTAAACAGATAGAGGCAGGTTGAAAACTTGTGTGTAAATAGCCCATCTCGCTGAATTAAAATAGTATATTGCGGACCAAGAACTGTAAGTGATACTTATCAGCATGAGAATGCATTTTGGGAATAGGAGACCCGCAGGGACGAGTTGGAGCAAGCATTCAAGATCCGATAAGTAACTTATAGTTACTTTTTACAGTACTGAGAAAACCCATTAAAAGCGATAATAAATGAAAATTGCTTTTCCATATTTTAACATAAAGCAAAATGAATTCTCTGTGTAAACAAATGAAAAGCTACACCTAAATTATATGGGCAAAGCCTTCTTATCCACTCTTTTGTTAATGAATGTCGTAATAGATGTTTTACTTGAAGTAGCACATGTCTTGATTTCTAGGTTATTTGTTTATGTAGCCGAATTGAATCTTTCAACCTTTGATAGTTATTATCAAGCAGTAAAATGTTATACAAATGAGCAACAAGAAGCTGCGGATCTAGCATGTGCATCACTTTTACCAGAGAAGTCGAAACAAAGATATTTTGAAGCTTACAATGCTTTCCGAAAGTGCTGCTTTGATGAACTTTAACAGTTATACCTATTTGTATATTTTGCTAAGCATACATTAACTTATGTTTAGGTTAGTATGCTGTTGGGTGTGACGCCATTTTCTCCTGGTAACAACAATTAAAGACCAGTTTTAGACTTCTTGCCATGGTAATTGATACATAAATTGTAAATTTAGCTTACACTACCAAATATGTGTTCGTAATGATTAACTTGTGTGTCAAGTATTGCAAAAACTAGGTTTTCGCCGTAAAGTGATATTTTGGATATTGTTAATAACTAGACAGTTTTTACTTTGTGCAATTAAGAAAGTGTTTAAATAATAATGGTATGCATTCCATAGGTCCTATAGGATAAGTACCCTGCGAGCTAGGAGAGTAACAGTTATAGTGCGTTACCGGTTACATGTAACAGTTAACTGTACAGTTTAAGTTATTTGTTTTCATGTTTATCACGCTTGCATTACATTAATAGTTTAGCAGTAAAGGTTGGGTGTAATTACGTTTTAATATGAACGATGCAGATACATGCTTGCTTTATTTGATACAATCGAATAATTAATTTCTCCTAATTACGTAATTACTTTGATTACGAGGGTGGTTTTAATCGCAAAAAGTATTCACACTAGTTACTTTCTGTACTCGTATACCAGCGATGTTTATCCATAAGATTTACTTTAAAACATTTTAATAATCTTATGTTCGTCTTGTATTTAATGAATATTTTGTAATAACGGTTTATAGAATACCTATGAAATTAAAATATTTGTGGATAGGGAATATCGCTATAATGATAATAAATGGAGCTTTTGAAGTATTTGGTCACCGAAATACCGATGAAATCATAGTGTTAGCCACATGTTGAAAACCCTACGATATATAAACATTCCTGGCACCTTCAGTCCGCAAACGCTAACCTGTATTGTCCGCGTGGTTTTGTGACTAGACACGAGAATTCTAACCTCTACCACCAAATCAATAGTGGCCAAATGAAAAGCAATAGCATCCAGTTATTAGCATTCCTCTGCAGTGTTCATCAATCCCGCCTACTCGCACGGAAACTCGAGGGCAATACGTGTACGCATGTACATTCTACACTGAAAACAGATGCTCTAAAAACTGAAATCTTTAAAAAAAACTAAGCAAAAACTTCTGACATTCAGTATCCGAACAAAAGAAAACTACAGAAAAATATAAAATAATCTGATTTGTTGCACTCGTATCACTTTCTCTACTAGTACTAATAATAAACTCCTACTTTTTCGCACACTATAATGCTTTGACGATTTTCGCGCGTTGAACCATTAATTCTCCTTCATGTCGATTTTTCAATTGGCATTGCGATTCTAACCTCAAACAATTAGGAAAATATATGACGATAGTTGTTTGTTATTGACACAGAGGACACTGTGATGCATAGACAAAGGCGCATCGGGGCACGTTCAAAACAAGTATGGATCGCTCACCGCCTTCTCGAATCTATTGGTCAGAGGTCTTTGATGTTAAAAACGTCTAACTAATAATGTTTTGTAAAAGCTTGATAAAATACAAAAGTTTGAACATATAATTAAAAGTTAAGAGTATTTTAACATCGGTTGCTGAAACCGGCCGTAAGCGTTTTCTGCTGTTAATATAGGTTACGTTCTTTGCACTGCTACTACATTTCATTTCTTGCTTCACATCAGAAGCAGCAATAAATCAGTAATATATGCCAGTAACCGGCAACACGAATCAACTCACTTAAGTGAACCCAATAAATCTGTTTGTGAAAGTAAGAAGCAGATCATGGGTAACCGAGATCATTCACTAAACCCTTGGAAAGTTTCTTAAGCGGCGATGTCAAGGGGCTCAAAGGAACTGACATGAAGGGCGATATAAAACGCCTCGGAAAATAGAAGAGAGAGAGAGAGAGAGAGAGAGAGAGAGAGAGTGCAAACCTCCTGGAATGCAAAATTGCCATACGCTTGCAATCGAGTTTCTTACAACTGGCGAAGATGTGTTATTTTATAATATGGTTACGAAAACTTGCTTCGATGACTTACACGTCTTAAACTCCCTATTCTATCAAGTTCAACATGTGTAAACAGCATAACTTAAAAGACCGCTAGCCGCGGTACAAAACAAAGCACAGGCGGAGCGAAACTACCACAGGCGCGTCGCGTATCAAAGGCACTCATGGTCAAACTGCGCCACACCACTCACGCGAGTGAACACATGACAACAATCAGAGCGGCAGAACCAAAAGGTGTTTCCAGATTATTCGAGAAATGTCCGGCAGCCGGCGTATTATAGCAGTTCGAAAAAGATGCATGTTACGTCATCCTCGCTATATACGGAGGCCAGGCAATGAGCTGAGGAGTGAGTTACAGACAGGGGTGAGTAGTTTTAATGTATGTGTGTGTCTTTATCAAGTAGCTGCTCAATTGACCCCTTCGGAACCTAACGAGGCTGAGTGCACCCCGTGCCAGACGTCCCAGCGAGGAAAAAAATCCCCATGCCGGTACCGGGATTGAACCTGGATACTCCACGGCAGAACCAGGTGCGCTACATTCCTCCATGGAATACAGTAGGCTTTGAGCGATAGTTAAATCTTTTAGAAGTTCAAATTCCGTTCTCTTTTGAGCTCATTTTTCTGGACATAAATCGTGTTTTAGCAAGGTCTACATTTTTGCATAGTAAGAATATCTAAATATCTGCACTTCCTCTACTTACTATACGTAGAAGAGAAAGTTAATTGTTGCCAGGAATAGAATATCTAACTTTGTAAATTATAAAACGTTTTTAGCATTTCGAAGGTTCGTAGGAGAAATGGAAGAGAAAAGCATTTTAATCACAACAATGAGCAGTTGTTAGTTCTTAGCAATATACATCACGCTATTTTTGTTGAATATGCCCAAAATAGTATCAAAACGCAGTAATTTCAAAGAAACTTTAATTATTATTCAAGTATTTTAAACATTTTTACTCCTTTGTGCTCCTAGAATATGCAAAGATGTTTAAAGAGACGAAAAGCTAAAACAGAGATAAAGATTTAAGCTTAAACAGGAGCGATCGACTTGAGAAGTCCACTGCTTCATCCAGATGGCGTATTTCCCATTATCACGGATCCCTTATTTAAGCAGATTTGTTTTATAAAGTAGTCGACGTGCAACTGTTTCTTCCCGGGCTTCAAGTCGCTTTAGCATTTGCCACTCCTCAGCCAACATCAGTTGCAGAACGGCGGCGTGGATTACAAATGGCCGAATTATGTACACATTGTGTGTCCACTCACTAGGTCGCTCGGCGGGCGAGGCGCACACACGAACTGTACGTCTTATTAATTCACAATCAGCCTCTCTCTCTCTCTCATTCTAGTTTGTTGTACTTGGCTCAAAAGCTGATATTCCAATAGTCAGATCTTTTAAAAAAAATCTGATGTGTTACATTCACATGACTTTCTCTACTCTTGAACTAACCATTCTTACAATCTCCTATTCCTATATCTTCTTTCTTGTTAGTTGAGACAAACATTTGTACAAATTATCTTATTGCTTATTTCCTTGTAGGTGCAAGGGGAATATTAGAATACAGTAGGCTTTGTGCGATAGTCAAATGTTTGAGATTCTGTTGTCTTTGCACACGTAACATATAAAAAATAAACAGCGATGATCCATTTCACGAAAGTTTTAAGTTTTCCGAAACTCACACACATAACAAGGAATATCTCCGAAATGGTTCACTCCACAAGAAAATTTATTGAGACATAAATTGTGTGTTTTAGCGAGATCTACATTTTTTGTACATTAATATTTCGTCTCTCTCTTACGGTTTAGCATTTATGCTTAAGTTATCCAGAGTAAATAGGACTTCATGGGCTTTAGTCAGAAAATTCAAGATATACGACACGGGACCACCAAGTTCACTTGTCTTCCGAAGGAAGACATGTGAACAAAGACCGAAAACATCCCTCCGCCAGGTTTGAAATCTTCTTGTCTGAACTGTTAGGGTAGGCATGGGAAATACTGATTGAACGTGCCTCACTCACCCCACATTCTCTTGCCGAGCGACGAAGGTTGTTTTGATATAACAGGCGCAGTGATGGTAGTAATCATTTCTACAGCTATTAACTATGCTTTTATATTAAACATATTTCGCATACAATAATCATTACATCTACCCACTGTGAGCCTTCCTAGATCTCACGCAGTAATATTCTTACACTCCCTTATGATTAACGTCCTAAATTTTTCTCTTTCACAATAAATAAAGCGTAAAGTTCCATTATTATTTATCTTTAAAATATTTTAAAACTATTTTATCAACATAATAAATTCTTTGGTTTCAAACATAATATTATGTTCAACTTTGAAGCATGAAATGCAATAGCTTACATTAAATAAACTAAGGCCCTAAAAAGCGCAATGATATCGTCTTTTATTTACGGAGTATCCAGAAAGCATATTTTTAAACTGTAAATAAATACCTGTAAGATCACCAAAGTTTACTTTGTGCTTCTGATGAAAGTGGCATTTCATATTGTAGCGTTTTATATTTCCAAATTGAAATCCGCATATTAAATAGCAAACTTTCCTGTTTTAGTAACTTACAAAAAATTCTCTACGCCAATCTTCAGTAACGGAGGCATACCGGGCACTGAATGAGGCGTTTCGCAAGCTGAATAGAAGTGAAGGGGAGGGATGGCCGGTGGAGTGAGGCAAGAACGTGTTTCATTGGAGTGGCAACTTTGACTCGATTTTGCCCATGTTAGCCACAATATTTATTTGTAGTCGCTCTGTGTAACCTAAACCTACACCCATAAAAAGTTTCTAAAATGGTGGTCTCTTTGTGGATTCTTTCCTTTGTTTTGTTTCTGCAGAAAGCTTAAGCTAGCTTTGCCTACAAGGAGAAAAAATTGCATTAAATGTGTTCATTAGTAAGAGGGTTACTGTTGCAATATTGGTGGGGAATGTTCCCAAAAGGAGCAGACCCACTTACAGCCTTGCTAGTGACAGCGTAAGTACAATAAATCCACTCTAACTAAAAACGCAAATTTGCAACAATGACACCCATCCATTTATCACGCTAGAAAAGAAACGCTTGCTGCTGAAAGAATTCCATATGAAGGGAGAAGCTAAGCTATAAGACAGGCCCGGTGGGAATCTTAACTGCAGCAATAATATTTCTGCTTTTCTTCTCCTTGCTGGCTCGCTCGCTCGGCGACGGCAATTCCTCCCTTTTCTCTTTTTGTGAGGTTATAAGGTTCAAGCGATAAAGAACCGTCCTTGTATGTAACAGTGGAACATCGAGCAAAAACAAAAGCTAATTAAAAACATAAATATACTCCGTTTCAAAACGTTATTTCGCCTAAAATTACGCGTAATTTACAACCACACACTAACACATTAGATGTTTAATTCTGAAGGAAGCTAAATAAGAACAGATTCTTATCCCTTGACTAATGGCTAGGAAATTAACCGCTATACATCTTCTATTCATAGACTATAATCTCTTAATAGAGCTAACTCAAGTAACATTAAGTTACATTACATATCAAATTTGTCATCTTTTATTACATTGGGTGTTGTACTCCACCCAAAAATTCAATGTCGCGAGGTCACCGGAAATATATTTTTAAGGCTCCCTGAATTCAAAAAGAAAAAAGCATTTTTAAAAAGAGGTCCGCGCGTGTGTGTGTGTGTGTGTGTGTGTGTGTGTGTGTCTGTCTGTGTGTCTGTCTGTCTGTCTGTGTCTGTCTGTGTCTATCTGTGTCTGTGTCTGTGTGTGTGTGTGAGAGAGAGATTTTGAAGAAAATTGATGTACCTTAAACTACCCTTTACATGGAAAATTTTTATTTTCGTGAAAATGGCTCTAACGATTTTGATTAAAATGTTATATGTTTAAGGTATTTTTATGACAAATGAAATGTATATCTTCAATTTTCTGGCTATAGCCTATGCAGTATTGTTTACTCTGGATGACTTCGGAATAACTCGTAAGAGGTAGACAAACTCTTAATATACAAAAATGTAGATCTCACTAAAACACACAATTTATGTCAAACTAAATTTTATAGTAGAATAAACCATTTTGGAGATATTCCTTATTATTTGTGTCAGATTCGGAAAACTTGAAACTTTTCTGAAATGCAACATCGTTGTTCATTTTTTATATGTTAAGTGTGCAAAGAGAACGGGATCTCAAAGCTTTAAAACATTTGACTATCGCTCAAAGCCTACTGTAGGTACTTCCCATTTGACGAAAGCTTAAATATTCCAAAACATATACTATTGTGCAATATATAGTTATTGGTGGTATAACTAAACATTGCAATTAGTAATAAAGACAACGTCACGAGTACTCGTTGGAATAGCGGATTGAAAGCTTGAGATGAAGTTTAATTAAACAGTTCTTTAGCAGACATTCCCTGCAACGTTCTCATTTTTCCATTCTCGGTGCAATTTCCTTCTGGTACTAGCAAACGGCGGACTGTGTGCCATCATCTGTTTTCTGTTCCTTTCAGAAAGTCTCTCCACTATCAGGTAATTTCATCTTAACACATCGCATCTGACAGAAGCTCTCCATTTTTGTAACATGACCATTAATTAAATGTGTACTTTAATTATAAATTAAATTCTATCACATATGGTAACATTAAATGTAATAACTTAAGCCCAGAAGTCAGTCGAAATGCCTATTTTTACTGGATGGTAATAAATCAAACACGGTGCCTTAATATTGTACTAAACACAATAAAAATCAGTCCAATTATTTTATCTTAGTTTATTTTCTTCTAACTGAATGCAAAATACACAGTTCTCGTTTACTAATGTTGACACAGCCTTCAGTCTTTCGTGATATTAAAACTCACAACTGTTTTCTTCTCGTATCCTTGACTCACTCCTTTCAGAGTCTTCACTTTCTCTGTCTCTCAAAGAATAACTGACGATACAATTACTCAACACTCATAACTGCTTCGCTATCTTCCTTCACCACACACACACACACAATAAAAAATAAATAACTGACTCCTGTCTGTAACTCACTTTGCTGGTTGCTTCGCCTCGTTATATTAGCGAGGGTGATGTAACACGGACCTTTCTCAAACTTCTACAAATACGCCGGCTGCCACACATTTCTCAATCTGGAAAACCGTCTTTTGTTCTAGCGCTCTGATATCGCATGTTCAGAACAGTCGCGAGAGGCAGCCTGACCTTGAGCACCTTTAATACAGCACCCCTAGTGAGAGGGCAGCCCGTCCCCGACCGTCCTTTGTTGTACGCCGCGGCTGGCGTCATAACATATCAACCTCAGTTTGTTAGTTACTTTCTTCTCTTCGACTAACATTTCCCCACAAATAAACCACATAATTTACTCCCTGATGTATTTACATTTTAATAACTGCTTTGCGAATCGAACAACGCCTATGCAATAGACTATCCTTTTTTATTCACACCTCAATACGCAGTCCACCGCCCTAAATAATGTAAGGTCGTTGACCTTAGAGAAAGTAAAAAGTCGAAGTTGTAACTACATAGCAGTAGAAACTATTTTAGTTTTACAGTAGCACTTTACAGCGAGGATTCCATGTGACTATTGTTACGTAAAGTACTTGATGCAAATATGGGCAATGCAGCTAATATGGCCAATTTGCTCCCCTGCTGGTAATTGTTATGTTTTCAAAGAGATGGCACCAGCATGTCAAATGACCAGGTATGTATCCTTAGACAGCGCCACTTGCGGAATAATTTGAAAACCCAGCCGATGGAACAAAGACATTCGAGCGAGGAGAGATTATAAACCTAGTGTTGGTAAGTCAGACACTATGGTCAACCAACTGTAAAAGAGAACATGGAGAAGTAAAAGAGAAACCATCATGTGACATGAAAAAGGGCCAGACAAAAGAAGATCAAAAGAAAAATTTCGTTTACAAGAGGGCAAGGATAGTTGGCTTTGTGCGATTCGTGGAATTGACAGTGTTGGATATGCGCATGCGCGCCGTTTGTGGTGTTTACATTCATGAGGAATGTGTTGAGAAGTATTTACATGTCCTACATACATATGACCAAAAGTAATCTTTTTCTGTTTCTTTTCATGTTGTGACTTTGATAGTTTAATAATTTTTCCAACTTTGTGTGTGGATGATGATTTATTTGTAATTCACGTCACAATAATTTCTAAGTAGACCAATATTAATCCAATAACTGTATTTAAGATAATGCTACTAACACTTAATTTCCAATCAGAATAAATTAAATATTCATTTTCCCTACAATAATACATTTTTATTTAACTTGGCCATATTGCCTTCACATGGGTTAATTGCACGCAGAATGCAATGTTCTTAAAAAATTGAAACTAAAAATAGCAGGGTTTAAAGTAAATCATTACATATTTTTATGTATAGCCAATTAGGTATAGTATATGCTTGACTGTATACTCCTTTTTAGTGAGTACCATAAACACGAAAATAAAAATTCAAACTAAGGTGGCCATATTTGCATCATCCACGTTAACTAAATCTCTAGCAGGTTAGCTGTATCATTAATACATAATATTTCTTCATTAGCGAACAGCCTCACCCAAGTTTTTGTAAAACAAAAGACATGTACCTAATATTCGTCTTCATGTGTTGGATTTCGCATGTTGCTGGAAGTGCACCATTACAGAATAATTGTGACAAATGAGCGCAAGTTACGTGACTTCTGCGACCACAACGCGGCCCTTCATTTAATTTGCTTCGCCTGGGGTTCGTCAGTGATCATTGCAGAGAGGATAAAAACACAAAGTGCTATAGACGAGCCATTGGAATCAGTAGCAATAATGATTGTATCCTAGATTAGTGTCGGCGATAAATGCAAGTCGATAAAATGTGAAAGAGCCCTATTTCATGCACATTTCGACGTAATAACCTCGTTTATAAGCAGCTAGTTTAACTTAAGTGCTCCAAAGATAGGTTTGGCAGAGGTACTTTACTAAAAATCAAGTTTTAATGGCTAATAACCCTCAAAGGTGTCGTTGCAAGGAAGTGTGTAATAAAACTGTTTGTGCAAAACGTGCATATTAACATGATTAAAAATCTGATGTACTGCACTCATATGACTTTCTCTACTCTTGTACTAACCACCCTTACAAACTCTTATTTCTATATCTTCTTCGTGTTAGTTGAGATAAACATTTGTATAAATTATCTTATTGCTAATTTCCTTGTAGGTACAAGGGGAATATTAGAATAGAGTAGGCTTTGTGCGATAGTCAAATCTTTTAAAGCTCTGACATTCCGTTCTCTTTGCACGCTTAACATATAAACGATGAACAACAATGTTCCATTTCACGAAAGTTTTAAAGTTTTCCGAAACTCACACACATAACAAGGAATATCTCCGAAATGGTTCACTCTACAAAAAACTTTATTTCGACATAAATTGTGTATTTTAGCAAGATCTACATTTTTTGTATATAGTATGATTTGGTCTGTCTCTAACGGTTTACTAGTTATGCAAAAGCAGTCCAAAGTAAATACAACTACAGGGGCTATAGCCAGAAAACTCAAGATATACATTTCATTTGTCATAAAAATATCTCAAACATATAACATTTTAATCAAAATCGTTAGAGCCATTTTCAAGAAAATAAAAATTTTCCAAAATTTTCCATGTAAAGGGTAGTTTAGGATGGGGCTATTTTCTTCAAAATCTTGGTGTCGTATCCTTGAAACGCATTAAACTTATATACCAACTTTGGTTTTTAACCGACTTTTCGTTTTTGAGTAAAAAAGAGTTTATAAGAATAGTTAGTATAAGAGTAGAGAAAGTCAAGCTTTAAGTACGAGAATATCATATCTAATTAACAAAAACATGAAAGTGACGTTTCAATGGAAACGCAGAACAGTATCAGTGTTGTGTATTTTGCAAATAGCCAATGCCTATCTTTCTCAGAACTATTATGAAGTGCTGAATGCTTCGAGCTCAATGGCTGCTGGTGCCTTCATTTTCTGCCATTGAATAGAGGATGTGCTAAGAACAGCCGTGTCTTTGATGTCCCCAAAACAAGAAAAAAGTAGCTAGAGACTTCTTTCCTCTAGAGGTAAGGCACATTATGTGTAGATGCCACGAGTCATGTGGACAGCATGAGACACGAGTCTAAGTCTTACCTTATCATTAAACTGCTGAACAGTTTAGCAGACAGTTTTCTAGAGTGCTTCCAGAATATATGATATTTGAGCTATTGACAGCGACCTTTGACGCTGCCGAGCGTAGGCCGAAATACAGTGTTTAAGCAAAGAAGACCGCCTGTCGCCAAGAATAGCGCATCAGTAACAACCACGGTATAAGAAATCACCAGATGAAGTGCATGCATACGTTTTTCGAAGTGATTAGCACAATGTGGTTTTAGAGGACTATTTTTACATGTAAAAGATTGTGGCAAGTAGCGCGCCTGCCTCTGGTGCGAAGGATCCGGTACTGGCATGCTGATTTTTCCCCCGCTGGGAGGTCTGGTAGGGGATGCACTCAGCCTCGTTCGGTCTCCCACTCATAGCACCTGTAGTGGGCAGAGGTGAGGGACGCAGCGGCCGGGCGGTAAGCCTAGGCCCGCTAGGGGTTAGTTAGATTGTAGCAAAATTGCTTAGAAATTTGTTTAAAGCGATTTATACGCGAGGCAAATAGTTCAAACCTCCACAACTTGGAACACGTGGCTGTTTATGATCATTGACGAACTCTTTAGCAATAGACTTTCTGTGAAGTATAATGCCTTTCGAAAGTCATTTCGAAGTTTAAATTATTATAAATATTGTAATATTTGAATTAGGAAAAACGGATGAGTTCCACTGTGTGGTCGAAACATTGCGGTTTGGTTTTCGTTTGTTTCCTTTTATATTCCATAGTGTAGTTACCATTTTGTTGAATAAGATACTAATGACGTGTAATTTGCAAGCCATGGCCCTATCACTGTTTAAATACAGCTACTGCGGTGTTATTATAAAGGCAGTAAATGTGTTTTCAACGTCTAAGACCATTTACAATTTGACGAATAACAGGTTTATGTTGAGTTCTTAATTATGGGGATAAATGAGAAAGCTTGAGGAACAGATCCTTGGTTAGAATGGCCTCCGCGATCACCAGATCTCTATCAGACCGACTTTCGGCTGGGGTTACCTTAAAGAAAGTGTTTCTCTGGCATATCAGTCAACCACATTTCCAGTGAAATACTCCATCTCTCAGATACTGCAATTTGCCCAAAATAATGAAGTTTTTGTTTCTTTACAATCTTAAATATTATAATATTTATAATACAAAGTTTCGGGTTGACTTTTCAAAGCCACTATACTATACAATGGGTTCTTTTATATCACAAAACAATTAACAAAATTTTCAGTTTAGCTAATGAAAAAATTAGAATGTGATGTATAACAGGGAATTTTCTCTACCAGCTAGAAATGTTCGATACCCCTTAAATATATGTGACTCTATTTTGCCTTGTATTTATCACAGTTACTGCTTGTCTAGAAATAGTTTCAACTGTTTTTATGACAAGATACCTTTTGTCAGTAATACATATATGCTAAATAAGAGAAGAATCATACCAAAGTAACTTTGAACGTGGTGAAACAAATAATACACGTATTATTTGGGTAATAGACAATACTACAAGAGTTAATTGACATACATTAGATATTTAAATGCGCTACACGCCTTGTTTTCCAGTTGAATATGCAATAAGAATGAATAGGCTATAGGACATTCACAAATATGCATTTTATGCCTTGCCTTGCATTATTAATATATCTTTAAAGTTGTTGTTTACAAGTTACGCTGCTCTGTCTCTCTCGCTCACTATTCTCCTTCCTTCTCTCATTGCTGACAGAAAAAGAGGAAATTTTGTGATATTGTGATTGTTGTTCTGCAGGTATACACATAGTCCTCAGTTGTGTATTTGCCTTCCTGTACTATATACGAGTTTTATATTTGTTTCTCAGTGTGTGGATGATTTGTTGGGTCATGGTACGGAAACCACGGGAAAATGGTTACATTCACATACCTTCTCTGACTATTCTTCAACAAAGTGTTCGTCTACTTCCTTATAGCCATTTGTAGCAAATACAAGGAGAATCTGGATGTACAGTAGGTTTAAGCGATAGTTAAATCTTTAAAGAGCAAATCGCAATGGAATGGCTTTGCATTGCCAGTACAAAAAATCTTCCTATTTGAGAAAAGTATAAGAGATGGAAATTAAACTAATAAAGAATATCTCGGAAATGGTTAAGTACAAAAAAGTTTTTTAATGACATCTACATTTTTGTGTAGTAATATTTTGCCTATTTCTTACGGTTTAGATGCAAAATTAATTTAGAATGAAGAGGATGTCCGAGAGTATTTCCCACAAAATTGAAGTTATACATTTCATTTGTCATGAAAATGTCTTAAACATATGATATTTTAATCATAATCTTTAGAGCGAGTTTAGAGAAAACAAGAATTTTCGACAAATTTTCCATGTAAAGGTAGTTTGGGGAGGGGCGCTTTTCTTGAGAATCTTTGTTGAATCCTTGGTATTTAACTGACTTCATTTTTGAGTTGTTGCTGTTCACACACACCCACTCTCTCACCCACCCACACTCGCTCTCACTCGCTCTCACTCACTCACTCTCTCACCCACACTCGCTCTCACTCGCTCTCACTCACTCACTTACTCTCACTCACCCACACTCACTCTCTCACTCTCACACACTCACTCTCTCACTCACCCACACTCACTCACTCGCTCTCACTCACTCACTCTCTCACTCTCACACACTCACTCTCTCACTCACCCACACTCACACACTCTCTCTCACACACTCACTCACACACTCACCCACACTCGCTCTCACTCGCTCTCACTCACTCACTTACTCTCACTCACCCACACTCACTCTCTCACTCTCACACACTCACTCTCTCACTCACCCACACTCGCTCTCTCACTCGCTCTCACTCACTCACTTACTCTCACTCACCCACACTCACTCTCTCACTCTCACACACTCACTCTCTCACTCACACACACTCACTCTCTCACTCACCCACACTCGCTCTCACTCGCTCTCACTCACTCACTTACTCTCACTCACCCACACTCACTCTCTCACTCTCACACACTCACTCTCTCACTCACACACACTCACTCTCTCACTCTCACACACTCACTCTCTCACTCACACACACTCACTCTCTCACTCTCACACACTCACTCTCTCACTCTCACACACTCACTCTCTCACTCTCACACACTCACTCTCTCACTCTCACACACTCACTCTCTCACTCACACACACTCACTCTCTCACTCACCCACACTCGCTCTCACTCGCTCTCACTCACTCACTTACTCTCACTCACCCACACTCACTCTCTCACTCTCACACACTCACTCTCTCACTCTCACACACTCACTCTCTCACTCTCACACTCACTCTCTCACTCTCACACACTCACTCTCTCACTCACCCACACTCGCTCTCTCACTCGCTCTCACTCACTCACTTACTCTCACTCACCCACACTCACTCTCTCACTCTCACACTCACTCTCTCACTCACACACACTCACTCTCACTCACCCACACTCGCTCTCACTCGCTCTCACTCACTCACTTACTCTCACTCACCCACACTCACTCTCTCACTCTCACACACTCACTCTCTCACTCTCACACACTCACTCTCTCACTCACCCACACTCACTCTCTCACTCTCACACACTCACTCTCTCACTCACCCACACTCGCTCTCACTCGCTCTCACTCACTCATTTACTCTCACTCACCCACACTCACTCTCTCACTCTCACACACTCACTCTCTCACTCACCCACACTCGCTCTCACTCGCTCTCACTCACTCACTTACTCTCTCTCACCCACACTCACTCACTCTCTCACTCATCCACACTCACACACACTCACTCTCTCACTCATCCACACTCACTCTCACTCGCTCTCACTCACTCACTTACTCTCTCTCACCCACACTCACTCACTCTCTCAATCATCCACACTCACACACACTCACTCTCTCACTCTCACACACTCACTCTCTCACTCACCCACACTCACACCTACACTCACTCACTATCTCACTCATCCACACTCACTCTCACTCGCTCTCACACTCACTCTCTCACTCTCACACACTCACTCTCTCACTCACCCACACTCACACCTACACTCACTCACTCTCACTCACCCACACTCACTCTCTCACTCTCACACACTCACTCTCTCACTCACCCACACTCGCTCTCACTCGCTCTCACTCACTCACTTACTCTCACTCACCCACACTCACTCTCTCACTCTCACACACTCACTCTCTCACTCACCCACACTCGCTCTCACTCGCTCTCACTCACTCACTCATCCACACTCACACACACACTCACTCTCTCACTCATCCACACTCACTCTCACTCGCTCTCACTCACTCACTTACTCTCTCACCCACACTCACTCACTCTCTCACTCATCCACACTCACACACACTCACTCTCTCACTCTCACTCACTCACTCTCTCTCACTCACTCTCTCACTCACCCACACTCGCTCTCACTCTCTCACTCTCTCTCTCACTCACCCACACTCGCTCTCACTCACTCACTCTCTCTCACTCACTCTCTCACTCACCCACACTCGCTCTCACTCGCTCACTCTCTCTCTCACTCACCCACACTCGCTCTCACTCGCTCTCACTCACTCACTCTCTCTCACTCACTCACTCTCTCTCACTCTCTCTCTCACTCACCCACACTCGGTCTCACTCGCTCACTCACTCTCTCACTCACCCACACTCGCTCTCACTCTCTCACTCACCCACACTCGCTCTCACTCGCTCACTCTCTCTCACTCACCCACACTTGCTCTCACTCGCTCTCACTCACTCTCTCTCTCTCACTCACCCACACTCGCTCTCACTCAGACACGGCCGTACATTTTTATTTTCTCTACTGGTAAGTAGGGGAAGTATTGTATTCCATCCAAAAATTCGATGTTGAGATTTCACCGGAAATATATGTTTTGAGGCCCCCTGAATCCAAAAAAAGCATTTTTAGAAAAAGGTGTGTGTGTGTGTCAGTCTGTGGACAGCATAACTCAAAAACGAAAATTAGCTTAGAAACCAATGTTGGCATTTAAGTTTAATGTCTTTCAAGGATGTGGCACGAAGATTTTGAGCAAAATAGCCCCACCCTAAACTACCCTTTGCATGGAAAATTTTTCGAAAATTTTGATTTTCTTGAAAATGGCTCTAACGATTTTGATTAAAATGTCATATGTTTGAGATATTTTGATGACAAATGAAATGTATATCTTGAATTTTCTGGCTATAGTCCCTGTAGTCGTATTTACTCTGGGCGACTTTTGCATAACTGGTAAACCTTTAGAGATAGACCAAATCATACTATACAAAAAATGTAGATCTTGCTAAAATACACAATTCATGTCGGAATATATTTTCTTGTAGGGTGAACCATTTCGGAGATATACCTTGTTATGTGTGAGTTTCGGAAAACTTTAAAACTTTCATGAAACGGAATATCGTTGTTTATTTTTTTATAATATAAGTGTGCAAAGAGAACGGAATCTCAAAGCTTTAAAAGATTTGACTATCGCTCAAAGCGTACTGTATTCTAATATTCCCCTTGTACCTACAAGGAAATAAGCAATAAGAATTTGTACAAATGTTTATCTTAACTAACACGAAGAAGATATAGGAATAAGAGTTTGTAAGAATGGTTAGGACAAGAGTAGAGAAAGTCATGTGAGTGCAACACATCAGATTTTTCTAAAATGGTTTTTATCCAGGGGCCTCAGAATGTGTATTGTTTGTAAAATATCTGTATATAATTTTTTAGTGGAATTCAATTTCTCTACCTAGTGAGTATGAAAGTAAAACGTGCGATGAAACCACGGAGTCTTACGCAGTTACGCGTTTCTCACAGTTACCAAACGTAAAACGTTATGATAGTAAGTAAACCTTGGTTGATGAGCAGAATTCTGACTTTAGTTGTGAAACAAGACGCTTAAAGCTCCTCCAGGAAGTTTGATTCCTGTGTGGATGCTGATGTGTTTTATTTTACAGTGCACTCCTCCTCGTTCATTCATCTGTTAGCCGTTCACTGTCTGCCACGTTGCGTCTATAACTAGCGACCGAACGTTCCTCAGTAATAGAGAAAGAAAAATCTCATGCGTTGCACTCACATGACTTTCTCTACTCTGGTACAAACTCTCATTCCTCTATCTTCTTCATGTTTATCTCGATTAACATTTGTACAAATTATCTTATCGTTAATTTTCTTGTAGGTGCAAGGGGAATACATAGGTTTTGAGCGATAGTCAAATATTTTAAAGCTGGTCGCTATAAGAAAGCTTTGAAATTCATTTCTCATTGCACGGCTAAAATATAAAACGTGAATAATGACCTTCCATTTGAGAAAAGTTTAAGTATTCCAAAACTCGCACAAATAACAAGGAATATCTCCGAAATGGTTCACTCTACAAAAAAAAAAAAAAGCATCAAGATTTACATTTTTTGTACAGTAAGATTTTGTCTATCTGTTACAGTTTACCAGTCATGCAAAAGTCGTCCAGAGTAAATACGACTACAGGGGCTATAGCCAGAAAATTCAAAGTATACACTTCATTTATCATAAAAGTATCTCAAACATATGGCATTTTAATCAAAATCGTTAGCCATTTTCGAGAAAATCATAATTTAAAAAAAAATTCAATGTAAAGGGTAGTTTAGGGTGGGGCTATTTTCTTCAAAATGTTTGTATCGCATTCTTGAAAGATATTAAACTTAAATACCAACTTTGATTTTTAACCGACTTTTCAGTTTTGGGTTATGCTGTCCCCCCCCCCCACACACACACACACACGCACACACGCACACGCACACACGCACGCACACACACACACTTACGCAATACACACACACGCACGCACGTACGTACACACACAAACAAACTCACACACGTACGCACATACACACACGCACGCACGTACGTACACACACACGCACGGACGTACGTACACACACACACGCACACACACGTACGCACATACACGCACGCACGTACGTACACACACGTTGGTGTTTTTAAACACACAAGCCTGGTAAGCGGAAGGTCTGTGGTTCAAATCCCAGCTGTGGCATTGGATTTTTAAGTTCCAGTTCTACCTCTCAGAGAAATGTGTATTTAGAATGTTACAAAAAATAAACGATTTAAATTTGCTCAACTTACTGCCATATAATTTTAAAGTTTGAAATTCATTTTACGCAAAATAACAAAAGAAGTGACATTCACATTTTGCAGTTGGTCTGGATGGCTCAGTTGGTTAGACGCTGACCTACTGATCCCAAGGTCGTGGGTTCAAATCCGGCCCAGACCGATGGTTTTTAAGTGTGTTTAAAGACAGCTCCATGGCAGTAGATTTACTGGCATGTAAAAGAACTCCTGCGGGACAAAATTCCGGCACACCGGCGACGCTAATGTATCCTAACAATTGACAGCGACGTTAAACAACAAAATAATTTTTTAATCCACTTTGTGCAGTGGACTCTTCATATCTTTCGTGGAATTAAATATTTTCCCTTCATTAGCAATATATAACAGATAAAATTGTTTCTGTTTTTAGAGGTTTTAGCTTACAGTTAGTAGTTTTTAACTAAGTTATAACTGGACTTCATTCAATAATTTGTTTCAGCTTGATTCAATTTAATTGGAATATGTTTGGTAACTATGTTCTTGAATGTATATTGTATAAGTACCTCTTGTTTGGTACACAAATACCCGCAAGTGACCACTTAGCTATAGATATCTCGATTTTGAAAAAGTGGAGCTTTCAACATGGGTTTTGCCAATTACTTGGACCAGACATGCAAGAGTTACATTCCACTACCAGCCGGTCTGCATGACATCTTGCTTATATGTCCGAGGTCAAACCGATAAAGTTTTGAAAATGTTAACGAGCCCACTCGGCGCATGCCTGTCTGCAAACCAACGCTTATCTCATTATTACTTTCTCTGGTACGAGTAGTAAGTAGAAGTATTGTATTGGATGTCGAGATTTCACCGGAAATACATGTTTTGAGACCCCTGAATCAAAACAAGCATTTTAGAAAAAGGTGTGTGTTTGTGTTTGTGTGTGTGTGTGTGTGTGTGTGTGTTTGTGTGTGTGTGTCTCTGTGTGTCTGTGTGTCAGTCTGTGGACAACATAACTAAAAAATGAAAAGTCGGTTAAAAACCAAAGTTAGTAATTAAGTTTAAGGGACACTGGGAGTGAAATTTGAAAGTTCCACAGTTCTTGATAGATTTTTCTGAAAGTTTTACTGTGTTTGTATTTGTATGAGAATAGGAGGTATACCAAATTTCATTAAAATTAGATAATTCGTTTATGATATATAAATTATTTTATGAATTTAAAAGGCACATTTTCAAAATGTAACTCGCGTCTATTGACTTTTGAAAATTAGTTTACATTGGCAGAACTGGTACTCTAAAACGTGGGTAACAATTGTATGAAGAGATATTTCAAATACGTTTGCTGATTATGCTGCACATACCTTTTTAATAACAAAGAAAATTTAATCTTAAAAATTATTGTTTTTTTCATACAAAAAAAATGTTTTTGGAATTCATGTTAATGATCACATCAATATTGAATCATAAAATTGTTTAGCTGCTATTTATGAATACTTTTGGAAATGTTCATTGAATTTGAAGCAAAACTCAGGCGCGACCTTCTTTTGGAATGTGCAGAAATGTAGTTTTGAGAAAAACAGGCTTTTATATAGGAACATCCTGTGTACGTTAAGGGAAGAGCGCTATTTGAAAGGGCCGTAATGACCACATGGAGTGGGGGGGGGATATGAAAAATGTTAGCTGATCCAAAATCACAGGTGTTCCAGGAACATTTTAAGGTAAAAAAAAAAAAAAAAAAAAAAAAAAAAAAAAAAAAAAAAAAAAAATCGACTTTTTGACAATTTTGACCAAAATTTGACTCCCAGTGTCCCTTAATATCTTTTAAGGATGCGACACGAAGATTTTGAAGAAAATTCTTCAACCCTAAACTACCTATTAAATGGATTTTTTTTTCGAAAATTTTGAATTTCTCTAAGATAATAATAATAATAATAATAATAATAATAATAATAATAATAATAATAATAATAATAATAATAATAATAATAATAATAATAATAATAATAACAATAATAATAACAATAATAATAATAACAATAATAATAATAACAATAATAATAATAACAATAACAATAACAATAATAATAACAATAATAATAATAACAATAATAATAATAATAATAATAACAATAATAATAATAATAATAATATTATTATTATTATTATTATTATTATTATTATTATTATTATTATTATTATTATTGTTATCGTTACTATCATCTTTATTATTATTATCATCATTATTATCATATCAGTGTCGCCGGCGTGCCGGAATTTCGTCCTGCAGTTCTTTTACATGCTAGTAAATCTACTGACATGGAGCTGTCGTTTTTAAGCACACTTAAAAATCATCGGTCTGAGCCGAGTTTGAACCCCTGACCTTGGGATCAATAGGCCAGCGTCTAACCAACTGAGCCACCCAGACCGACCCAACCTACATAATAAAATCATTATTTCTAACCTCAAATATCACTGTGTTAAAGTAACATGCTTTCAAACGATAATAGTACATGAACATGGCTACCAGACAACACATGATGAACGTACTCATCTTCGGCAGATCTTGTTCTGTAATAACACTTTTGGATAAAATCACTTCCGAGCGGTATATTTGATGTACTACTGTGTAGGGAACACAAAAATAAAAACAAACCGTAACTATAGGGTTATCAACAAGTCCCTCCGCACCGTGCTGGTCTATATTGGTATCCTGTTTACCTACATCATCTTTCATGAATTACGTATAGATTTCTTATTTCGCGGAACGTTCTAACCAAATGCTCGCAGCAGCCAGTGCTGCCACCGGAATCCCCTCTCTATGAATCTTGGGTTACACGAGAGCTGCGGAGCGACTTCTCGATAACTCTATGTAACTCTAAAACAATCCAAGACAAAAACATGCACACACGAGCAATACAATGGCGTCCACAGATTAATGCGCGTCTTAACAGGATATTGTTTTAAATGTATCGGTTGGCCTCTCTGCAACGGGTTAAACACCAGGGTTTCTGTGGCAACAACACCAACTATGGCCGTAGCTTTACCATGGTTATAGTTCACGAAGTTGGCGGTACTAATGCAACCTAACAGATGGAATATCACCAGACAGCAACATCACGGGGGGCGGGGGGCATGTCACGGTTGGTTTTTGGGGTACTCCAATACGCTGTTTCGTAATGGACAACGTGAACTCCCTGACGTAAATTGCGTAGGTATCGTATTCGTATTATATAAGTTCACAACAAACAAAAACTTTCACAAAAATGGTAATGTTATGAAGCTAAAATATGAACTAGAAATATGTGTAGGTATAGGTTAGAAAATGGGGTTCCTTGCTTTATTGTTTGTTGCGACACCAAGAAAAATTGACGGTGGTTCCGAGACATCTCCAATGTTCCCCTGAGCAGCTTTGAGCACCGTCGGAAATTTCTTAAGCTACTTTTCTTCCAATTAAATGGTGGAACAAGATTGTATCGTCGGAATCCATTTACTGAAATGCGGTGGATGTCAAAAAGGAACAAGATGTTGAAAAGAAGATGTAAATGAATAGAGAAAACAGCTGTAGTATCTCCAACACCCTCTCGCCCATGTCAGACGATAATGGAGGCGACATGATTAATGCCTTGCCGCATTTTTCCCAAAGTTTGGTGCTGTATCAAACACAGACACGCCTGTTTTAACACAATAATTCCAGCAAACACGTTGTTGGTGCATGCAAATTCCCAGACGGTCATTACGGTGTCCTAATGGAGATTGATTATCGACATTATGAGTAATTTCTGATGTAAATCAATTTGAAATGGTGCCTGACAGGTTTTCTGGTGTCGTTAGCTGTTTTTGGAGGCAGCAAGCAAACACTAAATGCGCATTTCAACTTCAGGGCCTTACTATGATGTCAACTGCAGGAAACTAGGAAAATGTTTCTCAGAAATTCACACCGAGAAAATGTTAGGTGAATTTAATATAATTACCTGGATATGTAATAACTGGGTGACACCCAAGCAAACGTGAATACGCATGCGCAGAGAGCACATGTCTTAACCTGGCAATACAACGAATGCTCCAATATCAATTAATTTATGACGAAAAAAAAGCAGGAATAGTATTACATTGTTTTCACTGGCCGGGAGGGATCGGGACGCTGACCACGTACCACCCTCCAGTACTACACCCCACCAATGACGCCGGTAGTGGGCCGAGGTGGGGGACACAGCGGCTGGGCGGTAAGGCTTCGCTCTTCGGCTTGGTTCTTCATGGGCTGTTGCGCCGGGGCCTAGTTCTGTTTATTACTCTCTTTTCTATGCACTATTGTTTGTTACTTTCTCTACTGGTAAGTAGGGGAAGTATTGTATTCCACCCAAAAATTCGATGTCGAGATTCCACCGGAAATACATGTTTTGAGGCCCCCTAAATCCAAAGAAGCATTTTTAGAAAAAGGTCCGTGTGTGTGTCTGTGTGTCAGTCTGTGTGTGTGTCAGTCTGTGGACAGCATAATTCAAAAATGAAAAGTCGGTTAAAAACCAAAGTTGGTAGTTAAGTTTAATGTCTTTCAAGGATGCGACACGAAGATTTTGAAGAAAATAGCCCCACCCTAAACTACCCTTTACATGGAAGATTTTTCGAAAATTTTGATTTTCTTGAAAATGGCTTTAACGATTTTGATTAAAATGCCATATGTTTGAGATATTTTTATGACAAATGAAATGTATATCTTGAATTTTCTGGCTATTGCCCCTGTAGTCGTATTTACTCTGGATGAATTTTGCATAACTGGTAAACCGTTAGAGATAGACCAAATCATACTATACAAAAAATGTAGATCCTGCTAAAATACACAATTTATGTCTCAATAAATTTTCTTGTAGGGTGAACCATTTCGGAGATATTCCTTGTTATTTGTGTGAGTTTCGGAAAACTTTGAACTTTCGTGAAATGGATCATCGTTGTTCGTTTTTTTATATGTCAAGTGTGCAAAGACAACAGAATCTCAAACATTTGACTATCGCACAAAGCCTACTGTGTTCTAATATTCCCCTTGTACCTACAAGGAAATAAGCAATAAGATAATTTGTACAAATGTTTATGTTAACTAAGACGAAGAAGATATAGGAATAAGAGTTTGTAAGAATGGTTAGTTCAAGAGTAGAGAAAGTCATGTGAGTGCAACACATCAGATTTTTTTATATAGCGTCTACAAAGCTTTCGTTTGGACGTGTGGCCGGTCTAACGGGAGTTTTTTTGGCACTGGGAGGTACAGTGTTTGCCGCCGGAATTTCATAGTTCCTTAGTCTTCTCATGGAAATTATAACTACAATAGCCACCAACATTTGTCCTTGTGTTGCCACACAACGCACACCTTTCAAGCAAATCTGCATTAACATTACCTACGTTCTGGTTTTGGAGAGGTCCGTTGAATAGAGAGAAACCACCAGGCCCTATGAATATCTATATAACATTTTCAGCTACAGCAGACCAAGCGATAAGGTCGATATGCTGCCCTTGGAATGTTAGTCTTGCCGTGACATCGCAGAAACAACTTTAACAATAGCAAAGGATTGAAAAATGTAAAGTAACAACAACGGATATACGGGAAATGGCTGATACCACAAACATGATATGAAATAAATTGTGGTTTACCAGCAATACAAAATTCCTTCCGAATAAAGACAATTTTAGTATGCGATACCTTTTATTTTTCATGTAAACATCTTACATTTGTGATGTTTCAATCAAAATCGTTAGTCATTTTTGAAAAATAAAAAGTAATCAATAAATGAATCAATGTATATATGTATATGTATATATAAATTCATACTCAATTAGAGTATATTCATTAAAATCATAACCGCGATAATAATTATATAAAAATAGGACAGTGTCAACAACAAAAAACATACATATATAAACACTCAATAGGGCATAGTCATTGGAATCATGAAGTACTTTAAAGGACGATTAGGGTGGGACGATTTTCTTTAAAATCTTCATTTCGCATCTTTACAAAATACTCAACTTAATTACCACGCTTGGTATATTTCATTTACACACACACACACACACACACACACACACACACACACACACACACACACACACACACACACACACACACACACACACACACACACACACACACACACACACGTACGACTTTTCTCTAAGAATACCTTTCTTGGATTCAGAGACCTCAAAATATGTATTTCGCTGAAATCCCGATATCGAATTTTTGGCTGGATAATACGGAGAACAGGCGCAACTAAAGCTTGCCAATTTGCAGGATGTGCAGAAGACTATTTGCGTACCGCACCGTTACACCTATTGCAGGGCGACATATCCCTATTACGGGCCCCAGTATCTAACAACGTCTCGAGGAGTGCATATCGCAGTAAATAAATGGACGGAGATTAAGCAGTGGGACCGGCAAATACAATGCGTGCAGTGGAAATGTCATGTGACCTTCAATCGAGTGAGGTAACCCGACTCTATCCGAGTAGTACCGAAGTTTCGCGCAGCTCTCGTTGGCAAGCTTTAGTTGCGTCACATCTACATACGAGGTAGAGAAGGTATAAAAAAAAAGATTGGAATAAAGTTGAAATGCAGTCAAATTATTCTTTAGCCTCTCTGGCCTCAACTTCAATAGGGGACCAAAAGATACTTCTACCACAATTTTACTGGAACATACACACATTTAGGTTTTATCGAAACCTGAATTCGAAATTCGTATAAAAATAGAACAAATTACACATATCCACTACAAAAATAATATGTAAAATATGCAGTAAAAGTCGTCAGACCCGATTTTGGGAGATGTAGGAAATATTAAAAAAAGGTTTCCATGTAAAGTTACACAGTCAACTTTCGTTTCTGAATTATACTGTCCACAGACACACGGCACTTTTCTGATTTTTGGGGGGTGGAGAAGTCTTAAGGGACCTCCAAATATGCATTTTGCCTGAAATTTTGATGCCTGTTGTTGAATGGAATGCCTTAATTCCTTTATACATAACAGTTACTTGCAGGAAAACAGAAAAATGCAATGCGTAGGGCCAGACGCCTGTCTGTCGGGGAGCAGAGGAACCTCTGGACCAGACAGAGTGAAGACCTGGAAGCGGGTGGTCAGCCAAGCACCAGATATGATAGTGAGGAAGAGGATGATATGAATTGCAGGCGAAATGAATGATTGGAAAGGTGATAATGGAGCAATTGGTGGAATGAATGGAGGGAGAAACCGGAGAACCCGGAGAAAACCCGCCCAGACGCCGCTTCGTCGACGACAAATACCACATGCGGGACCGCCTAGGTGGTAGGCGAGCGGTCTAACCACTCAGCCACGGCGCCAGACTCAGGGAAGGATGAGGAATGATTTAGGCTGGAGAAAAATTCCTACCCCCCTGCCGGGAATCGAACCCGGGACCCCTTGCACAGCAACTGCGGTACGGGGTCAGCCTCAAAAGTGCTCCTTAATGTAGACAATTATAAATACATTGGATAAGATATCCTGCTAAGCGTCTAAAACCAGAAAGCTCGTTTTAAGTCAATTGCTTCTTCAAAAACTAAAGGATTGAAAGCATGTTTGTTGCATGTACATAATAAGTAGAGAAGGCATTGTATTCCACTCAAAACTTCGATACACGTTTTGAAGTCCCCTGAATTAAAAATAAGCTTATTTTTAGAAAAACAAAAGTGTGTGTGTGTGTGTGTGTGTGTGTGTGTGTGTGTGTGTGTGTGTGTGTGTGTGTGTGTGTGAACAGCATAACCCAAAAACGAAAAGGTGGTTAAATACCAAACTTGGTATTGAAACTCATCTTCCAAGGATGCGACACGAAGATTTTCAAGAAAATCCCTCACCCCTAATTATCCCTTAAATTTTTCGAAATTTTTTATTTTTTCAAAAATTGATCTAATGATTTTGATTAATATGCCATATGTTTAAGATATTTTCATGACAAATGAACTGTGTATCTTGAACTTTGTGGAAATATTCCCAGAGCTCCTGTTCATTCTGATATAACTGGTAAACCGTAAGATATAAACAAAATCTTACTATACAGAAATGTAGATCTTGTTAAGACACAATTTATGTCAAATAAATTTTTTCGAGTGAAACTTTTTCGAAATATTCCTTATTTGTATGCATTTTAAGGCAATGTATCTGTGAAAATTAAAAAATGCACAGATGATTGCTTTAATTTTTTTCCCACACACTTAGAACATAAAGTAAACAGCATACATAAAATTTCAATGTCATATGTTAAACAATTTTTATATTATTAATATATTTATTAATAATTAATCACTTTTTGATATGCTCATATGAAATGATTCTTGGACCCTACAGTTTATTGTATCTCTCCTACATTTTTTATTTGAGTTCAGTATACAAATATATATAACTTGCCACACCAAAATTGCTTTCAATTAATCAGCTTAAGAGGGGAAAAATGTTTTGTATACAATTTTTCAATATTTTCAATTTTTTTCGGTATGATTTACGAAGAATATTTAATTTCAGCTCAATTATTTAATATTTTAGAGCATGACATATTTTAATACCTTAATTTCTGAAGGTCTCCTGAAAATTTCAAGCTAATAAGTTATAAAATACGGTCCAAGGAGCACCTTGAATAGTGAAAAATGCTGAAAAAACTGAGAAAAATTAATTTTAAAGTTAACACAGTTTCTGTAAATCCATTCAACTTAAAATTGCCTAGCACCATATGTGGGACCCTCTGCTTTCTTCTTGGCCTCGGTAGCAGTTTTTGAGAATTTTACGTTTGTTTGGTTGTGTCCGAAAAATCTGCTTGTTACAGCTTTACTATAAACTAACGAACAACATAAAACATTGCCAAACTCGAGCACTGAAATGGCAAGATTACAGGATTACAGAACACTGACTGCATTTCTCTGTTTGGAAGCAAAACATGTGTCAGTATCGCGGCATTTCAGTCCAGTATATCGAATTCACTTCAGCACAGCCAACTCACAACCTTTCTGAAGCAAAATTCCCTTCAGGATACCAAAATCAAAGCCAGTGAAAACGAAAAATGCATTTCAAAGCGAAGTTTAGCGAGGAATGCTCACCCGCACTAGGACATTTAAATGCCCTCCTGGAGCTTTAACACTGGTTGATATTGAGAAAACTAAAGTGTGCCCTTAAAGTACAAAGTATAGGCATAATAAAAAATGCAAAAAGTTATAACCTAGCGACCGGCTTTAAAGCATTTGACTATCACCCAAATCCTACTGTATTTCCATATTCCCTTTACAGCTACAAGAAAATTAGCTTCTTCTTCTTCTTCTTCTTCTTCTTCTTCTTCTTCTTCTTCTTCTCCACTTCATGGTGTAGGCAGACAAGTGCCTGTTCCGCCTTCAAAGCAATCCAGTCATCGTTTCCTGGGTCTGCCCACCGATCTCCTACCTTTAGGATGATAATGTATTATTTGCTTAAGAAATCTGGTATTCTTTCGACATGTTCCTTCCACTTTTGTTTGTAATCTTTTAGCCTGTCATTTATATTATAAATTCCTAACTCTTCTCTTATACTTTCATTTGTTATTACGTCTTTCCTGGTACATCCCTCCACACTTCTTAAGAATTTCATCTCTGAAGCGAGTATTTTACTCTGTTCCTTTTCAGTTAATGTCCAAGTCTCACTTCCATATGCTAGTATAGGTGCAGCTTTAACTTTGTAAAACTTTAATTTTGTTTCTTTGCGTACTTTGTTTCTGAATGTGCTATTTATTGTTCCATACACTCTTTGAAATTTGGATACTTTATTGTCCACGTCATAACTAACGTCACTTCCCAAATAGTTCTACGCAACGGTTATTTATAACTATCTTTGTTCTAATGGGTTCTTTCCCAATGAATGCCATTACCTTTGTTTTTATAGAAGAAATTTTCATATTATATTGTTCACATAGTTCAGTAAGTTTAAAAATAGATTTTTGCAGATCAGACTCGCTATTTCGTATAACAACCAAATCGTCGGCAAACAATAACATATAGAAAACTAGCAATAAGATATATTCTGCGAATGTTTATCTCGATTAATATGAAGTAGCTAGAGAAGTTAGCGTTTGTAAGAATGGTTGTAGAAGAGTAGGGAAATTCATGTGAGTGCATTACACAAGTGCTGTATAATCCGCACCTACAGTGGTATTTAAAACGAACGACAGATTGGGATAACCGGGTCCCATTTTGACCCTACTTAATTTCCGGGATGTCCGGGTTTCTCCACAGATGTCACTTGAGCGTTTCGCAAATGCACAAACACCAAACATAAGCACGCTTGCTTTGCTCGTGTATGTTCTTAATATATCGTACTTATGTGTCACTATATACCTAACTAATGTTTGTCATCTACGGGAGGTTAGGTTAGGTTTATATATACATATACATGTATCTACACTTAATTACTAACCACTGGTTACACCAAAACATGCTCACTGGCGTGCGTTCCTAGTATTGGTATGATTCCTGAAGAAGGAGAAGAAGAAGAAGAAGAAGAAGAAGAAGAAGAAGAAGAAGAAGAAGAAGAAGAAGAAGAAGAAGAAATCAAAACATCGCTAATTCAGCGAATTTCGCTTCTCGGTTAGGTTGGTAGTCTCCATCGCGCATGATCAGTGATGGGAAGGTGGCCATGTTTATTGTCCTTACGCGATAATTTTCCTCTATAACAATACGACCTAAAAAGAGCGGGTGTGCGGCTTCCGGGCTCTAAATGAAGTGTAGTTTTATTTATTGATGCTCTTTAATTGCTATGGTTCTCAACGTTCCATTCTTTTGGGCATGAAAGACCGCTTCATTTGCTCAGATGCCTCTTTTTCAGGCTTGCAATTCTTTTACGTGCTGTTTCGTCCGATATGACACAATGTTGGAGGACCTTAATTTAAAAAAAAAAAAAAAAAAAAAAAAAAAAATTACATGCTGTAAATCTACGACAGGAAACCAACGGCCTTACTTCCCTTCCGAGGGAAGCACTCCGCAGGTTTGAACCTGTTCTGGGCTCTAGAAACAACATTCCTAAGCTAATTCTGCAATTATACTTGATTTTTATCCGTTTTTTAGGGAAATCTAGTATATTTTCATCGTGTGGAGTGTTTTTAGAATTTTGTAAAGCAAATAAGTATAAATTAGAGCTTAAAATGAGCGTAGATATGGGTATAAAAAGTTTATGGGTAGTATCCCTGTACAAGTAAATCTATAATGCATTTAAAATAATTATAGTACTATTTTCAAAATGTATACATTTTGCCTTTAAGTTTTACCACACATATAAGTAGCCATTTCTGTCTTGCCATGGCCGCAGGGTTAAAAAGGAAGATTTATGTTTATTATTTTATTTATTTTTTAGTAACGTCCTCCAACGTAGTGTCATATCGGACAGTAGGAAGATTTGTGTGTGAATCCTGATCGAATGGTTGTAAGGTGAAATATGTAGGCATGTCTTTTATTGGATATCAAGAAGGTCACATATCTAACCGTAATTAACGTGCACGAGCACTATAACATGTGTAACATGACGTCAACTTTCTCGTTACGCTCGAGTTTATGGCTTTGAACAGAATTCCTGCAGTTAAGGCAACTAACAGTGGGATATGGACATAGGATAGTTACCTCTCGAATGTGTTTTGCAACAAGGAAGCGTAAGCCCAGTTGTGTAATTGCATAAGATCTCGCTAGTTGCATATATTTTATCTGCATCATTTGATAATGTTTACTTACCTTATGGACGTTGATTAACAAATAACTGCAACATCGCTTAATAAACACTGTTACTGTCTAATTCAAAGCCTATGTAGTGCAATTTAACCTATGAACATCACATGAAGAAACTAACTTGATAATAGAATTCGCACGCACCGTGTTCTGTTTTAATTTTCTTTTTCATGTTGGTACCACCATCGGAAAAAAAAGAGCTTTTGTTTTATTGTTGCAAAATCCTGTACAAAAAGAGTCACAATCAAGTAAATTGTATTTCTGTGTTGTATTTCATTAGTGCTTTCCTTGAAGAAAGAACGAAGAGCACTAATTAAAATTCGGAGACTGCTAGCAGAGTACACTTTTGGAAATTATCTACGATATTGGAGAATGAAGCTAGCAAGACCTACTAACCAGGCAAAAGAAGTTGAGAGTAGAGTAACGACAAGGAATCAAAATGTTCTCATTAATAATACCATTTTGGAGAGAGTAGATGAATCTTCCAAACGAAAAGCAGAAAGTTCCCCAGGACAAAAGGAACCGATGAAGCGATCAGCTTTCGGAGACGTACCTAACCCTCTTGCAAGGAAGATTGAGGAAGATGACCAAAGTTCGCTTGCAAAAGGTTTGGGTTCAGAAAATGTTTCCAAGGTAGAACCTTCTACAGCTTCAAGTCAAACAGCAAAGCTACCGGTTGTAATTAAGACAAGGGGAACAATAAACAAATTATCTCTTCCTTCTAAGCCAAAGATACAAGCAGAAAAAAAGAAACCAGTGAAGAGATCAGCTTTTGGAGACATAACTAACGCTCTAGAAAAGAAGAATGAGGGAGATGCTCAAAGCTTGCCTGCAAAATGTTTGAGTTTAAAAAATGTTTACAGTGGAAAACCTGCTACAGCTGCAAATCAGATAGTAAAGCGACACCCTGTAACTAAGACAAGGAGAACAATCAACAATTTATCTGCTCCTTCTAAGCCAAAGATGCAAGTAAAGCCAAAGTGTAATGCAAGCAGCGAAAAGTCATCAGTTCTAGAATCAGTAGCACAATTAACACGGGTCAGTAAGCTGGCAGAAGAACTAACATTGCTGACTAAAGAACCTGAACCAGAAGAAATCACAGTTAAGTGGAGTGTGTTGTACACAGAGCAGATTACGACCGTAAATGAAACCACAACAGTTGGTGATATAGCATCGCCAGTGGAGTCCGGTTCTGATAGTTCAAGTACTTTAGAACTCTCAGACCCATGCTCGGCAAATAAAGTGCAATCGAAGACTGATAAAGCTAAGGACAGAAGTGAAGTCAGGAGAGTTCCATATGGTGTTTGTGATTTCGATGATGAAAATATAAACGATCCTTCCCAAGTTTCTGTATATGCAATGGACATCTTCGAATACTTGAAGTCAAGAGAGTCGAAGTTTCAAATCAAAGACTACATGCCGACGCAGATTTGTCTCTCTCCCAGCATGCGTGCAATCCTGGTAGACTGGATGGTAGAGGCTCAGGAAAATTTTGAATTGGATCACGAAACACTCTACCTGGGTGTCAAGCTGGTTGATCATTACTTATCAAAGGTCACTGTTGCCAAAGAAACTATGCAACTCGTTGGAGCAGCCGCACTATTGATTGCAAGCAAATATGATGAACGGGTGCCGCCTTTGGTGGGTGACTTTATATTCTTATGTGATGGTGCATACACGAAAGAGGAACTTGTTAGAATGGAGTTTAAAGTGCTTGGAATGATCGGTTTTGACCTCGGCATTCCTCTTTCATATAGTTTTCTCCGGCGGTATGCTCGGTGTGCTAAAGTGGACTTCCAACTATTGACGCTAGCAAGATACATTCTTGAGACATCGTTAATGGACTACACTTTTGCTACGGTATCAGACTCCAAGCTAGCTTCAGCAGCTCTCTTGTTGGCCCTGAAAATGAAGAACAGAGTGGTTGGACACCTGCGTTAGAGTACTACTCAGGCTACAAGTTAGAAGACTTCAAACATCTTGTGTACCTTCTCAACTCAATGCTGCACCAGAATCCCTACACAAACCTTAAAACAATAAGGAGCAAATATTCCCATAAAATATTCTTCAAAGTGGCTCTGGTACCATTAATCCAAGATCTTGATCTGTAACCTACATGCAGTTCAGTGTTGTCAAGAACAGTAATACAACAGTACAATGAGAGAGAGAGAGAGAGGGGGGGGGGGGAGTGTGTATGTTTGTATGACCACTACGAAGTGTTGGAACACCAGAACTTAAAATATTTGGAATCTATGTGATGTGAATGTGAACATGGAGCAGTATGAGGAGTCACATTTAAATATTGCTTTAAATAATTTTTTAATTATTTTATCTTAAGCATCTGGCAATGTTAGGTTATACTTTACACGATGGTTATAGTTGCTCCATTTTATACCTATCTACTGACTTTTAAACACTTTTGCATCTATTTTTGACATATTGAGCATACGTTACGTTCATCAAGGTTTGTGGCCCTGACGTAGACGGAACGTCTGGGAAACAGTCTAGTACACCACAGTCCACAAGCTTCAGGCTCGTTTTCCAAGGAGAATTTAAAGTCAAAAACATCGTAGGAATGCTTATGGTAGTTTAAAAAGCTGTACTCTGCAATCCAGTCCATACAAATCTGTTTAACATGACGAATACTAGTACAAATTTGAAGTGGTCACTAACATTAACATTATTAGCTTGAATTTAGGAATGGAAGTCATGTAGAAAACTTAATTGGCAGTCTTTCTTTGCTTAGAATCAAAATTTGATATTAAAGATCTGGAATGATAGGCACAGTTAATTTTTAATGTTACTAGATAAACATCATGGAATAACAGTCATTTCTAGAATTCTAAAATTACGAATATTCAAACTCCAGATATAAGGATTAAAGTTTAGAATGTAGAATATATTCATGTTTAAACAAAAAAGAAAAAGAAAGGGGAAAAAAGTGAAACAGAAAACGGTTGCTGTGCGTTGAATCATCAGTTCATGTCTTCAATGTGTATAGGTTAAATTCATTACACGTACTTAATCTTATTAAATTGGTTGTGGTAAAATTGGTGAAGAAAGAATAAAAGTAATGTAACGATATTAATTTGTGTACAATAACTATAGATGTAACTGTAGAAGTATATTAAATATCAAGAAAACAATTGGACGTGTCACACTTATATAAATTTCTCTGCCTATTCTTCAACAAACAATTCTTACAAAGCCTTATTCTTGTGTCTACTATATGTTAATCGAGATAGGCATTTGTAGAAATTGTTTTATTACATATTTCCTTATAACGGGTGATCCAAGAGACTCCAAACCGACTGCGCTGTGTTTTGCCTGTACGTGACCTTGGCGCTCGTGTCGGTCTGGGTGGCTCAGTTGGCTAGACGCTGGCCTACTGATCACAAGGTCGCGGGTTCAAACCCGGCCCAGGTCGATGGTTTCTAAGTGTGCTTAAAACCGACAGCTCCATGTCAGTAGATTTACTGGCATGTAAAAGAACTCCTACGGGACAGAATTCCGGCACACCGGCGACGCTGATGTGATCCTGGCAATTGACAGCGTCGTTAAACAACAAATATTTTGGCGCTCGTCACCGACTGCCGCTCTCATAGAACAGCGCGGATGAAACCATATAACATTCTTAAAACTACCTTTAAAGGTTTTACTCACCAATGTTATTAAAGGGTGCTGAAACTGGCCACCGTCATTATCCATACATTTTGGCACCTCTTTAGGAAACTATCCATCACTCGCCGTAGTTCACGTTGAGAAATGCTGACAATTGCCTGACAGATATTTTGTTTTAATTATTCCAGAGTGTGTGGGTTTGTCTTGTACACTTAATGCTTTAAGTTACTCCAGGGATAAAAATCGCAGATCACTTGGAAATCTTTCTGCAAATCGCACTTTCACTTGGCGAGCTGACTGAGAGTTAACACATACGAATCATAAATATACACGCTGTGTAGTAGAAAACAAATGCTGAGCCATAATACACTTTGTGACTAAGTACAGGACAACATAATAAAGCACACTGGTAATAATTCAACCACACGAAAGTGCGTCAGCTCAATACTGTATTTTCAGAGCAGATAAAAACAAGTCAACCGCATGACCTTGTGTACTGCAGTTGCCTTATCGTGCTTCTGTGTGCGCAGTGGAAAACACCGCGCAGCGGTTCGGATGTTTTTCGGTCTCTGTAGTTAACGAGTATACTGTGGGCTTAAGTGATAGTCAAATAATTTAAGAGCTGGTCGTTATGTAATGACTTTGAAATACCATAATGTTTGTATGGCCAGGATATAACTACCCCCTTCCCCAAACCAATGACTTCCTGTTTGAGGAAAAAGTGTACTTCAGAATTCAATCCAATAACGAGGAATAACTCGAAATAATTATCCATACATATCATGTTTGTATTTGACATAATTTGTCTCGGAGTCGCCATGTTGCTTCTTGGAGGAAGTACAGTGTAAATCACGTTTAAATCCAATTACGTTGAGTGAATTCTCCGGTAGCGCTCGCTACCACCTAGGTTCGATTTCAGGGACCCACATGGCGTCTGGGCGGGTTTTATCCAGGTTCTCCGGTTTCCTCTGCCACTCATTCCACCAATTGCTCCATAATCACCTTTCCATTCATCGATTTCGCCTGCATTTCATATCATCCTCTTCCTCACTCTCATACTGACCACCCACTTCCAGGTGTTCACTCTGTCCGGTCCAAAGGTTCCTGTGCTCCCCGACAGATGTTTTACGAGATCTATATTTTTTCTGCAGTAAGACTTTTTCCCCTGTATCTTATAGTTTACCAGTTCTACAACAGTAATTCAGAATCAAGGGCACTATAGAGGCTATTCCCAAAAAATTCGAGGTATACATTTCATCAGTGAGTAGAGGAAGTATTGTATTCCACCCAAAAATTCGATGTTGAGATTTCACCGGAAATACTTGTTTTGAAGTCCTCTGAATTAAAAAAAAAAAAGCATTTTTAGAAAAAGGTCCGTCTCTCTCTCTTCCCGCGCCCGCGTGTGTCTGTGTGTGTCCGTACGTGCGTGTGTGCGTGCATGCGCAGCATAACTCAAAAACGAAAAGTCGGTTAAAAACCGAAGTTAGCACTTAAGTGTAATGTCTTTCAAGGATGCAACACGCAGATTTTGAACAAAAAATGTTGATTTTCTTGAAAATGGCTGTAACGATTTTGATTAAAATGACATGTTTGAGATATTTTTATGGCAAATGAAATGTATATTTTGAATTTTCTGGCAATAGCCCACGTAGTCCTGTTTACTATGGATGACTTTTGCATAACAGGTAAACCGTAAGAGATAGACCAAATCTTACTATACAAAAAGTGTAGATCTTGCTAAAACACACAATTTATGCCTAAATAAATTTTTTGTTGAGTGAACCTTTTCGGAGATATTCCTTGTTATTTGCGTGCGTTTTAGGGAGCACATACTTCTGTCAAATGGAACGTCGTTATTCATTTTTTATATGTTAACCGTGCAAAGAGAACAGAATTTGAAAGCTTTAAAAGATCTGACTATCGCACAAAGCCCATATTCCCATATTCCCCTTGTACCTACAAGGAAATAAGCATTAAGATAATTTCTGCAGATGTTTATCTCAACAAACACGCAGAAGATATAGGAATAAGAGTTTGTAAGAATGGTTAGTACAAGAGTAGAGAAAGTCATGTGAGTGCAACACATCAGATATCTGTATTAACATGAAGAAGATATAGCAATAAGAGTTTGTAAGAATGGTTAGTACAAGAGTAGAGAAAGTCATGTGAGTGCAACACATCAGATATCTGTATTAACATGAAGAAGATATAGTAATAAGAGTTTGTAAGAATGGTTAGTGCAAGAGTAGAGAAAGTCATGTGAGTGTAACACATCAGATATCTGTATTAACATGAAGAAGATATAGTAATAAGGGTTTGTAAGTATGGTTGGTACAAGAGTAGAGAAAGTCATGTGAGTGTAACACATCAGATATCTGTATTAACATGAAGAAGATATAGTAATAAGGGTTTGTAAGTATGGTTGGTACAAGAGTAGAGAAAGTCATGTGAATGTAACACATCGGATATCTGTATTAACATGAAGAAGATATGGTAATAAGAGTTTGTAAGTATGGTTAGTACAAGAGTAGAGAAAGTCATGTGAGTGTAACACATCAGATATCTGTATTAACATGAAGAAGATATAGTAATAAGGGTTTGTAAGTATGGTTGGTACAAGAGTAGAGAAAGTCATGTGAGTGTAACACATCAGATATCTGTATTAACATGAAGAAGATATAGTAATAAGGGTTTGTAGGTATGGTTGGTACAAGAGTAGAGAAAGTCATGTGAGTGTAACACATCAGATATCTGTATTAACATGAAGAAGATATAGGAATAAGAGTTTGTAAGAATGGTTAGTACAAGAGTAGAGAAAGTCATGTGAGTGTAACACATCAGATATCTGTATTAACATGAAGAAGATATAGTAATAAGGGTTTGTAAGTATGGTTGGTACAAGAGTAGAGAAAGTCATGTGAGTGTAACACATCAGATATCTGTATTAACTTGAAGAAGATATAGGAATAAGAGTTTGTAAGTATGGTTGGTACAAGAGTAGAGAAAGTCATGTGAGTGCAACACATCAGATGTCTTAGTATCTTCTGTTGATGTTGAAAGAAGTTTCTCTATTTGTAAGTCCCTATAAGTTGACAAAAGACAGTTCAAATTTGAGAACGTTCAAAAGGCGTTCTAATTCAGTATTCAGTGATAAATAATAAGTTAAATGTACAAGATCATCTAACGAAGCCAATTTTTAGGTCGTTTTTTGTTCTTTTAGGCCATTTGAATACCTTTTTAAGGTCATAAAGACATCATTTTAAGCTCATATTTAAATAGTCTTTGGGCCATTAAAATCCGGGCCCTACTTATAACGATGGGCATGTAGCCATTATTAAGTGAAGTAAACGATACTTGCTTGAGACTGTAAGAAGGGAAAGTCCTAACATATTTTACCGGTGCATCAGTCATTTTATATGGTAGGTATGTTGATGAAGATATTGCATCTTTAAGATGATGGTGGTTTCATAAGCTATCGTGCCTTTTATGTGCAGCCTCTCTCCTGAAGATACAAACACAGCTTACCTTGATTGTCAGGATAAATTGCAGCAGGTCAGGGTTCGATCCCTCCGACATTTTTCTGGATTCCAGCGAAAAGATGGCTATCGGCTGCAAACCTTGGGAGTGAACACAATCGGCTTGTTCTCGAAGGTCTTTCAGTCGACATGCAACATTACTGCATCTACAGCTTATTAAATAAAGGAACTCGGTCGAGCAGACATATCCAACCTGGGGCACGCGAAGACTTCTTAGGGGTACTCTCTGTATGTTGAGTATTTGGGTAGGTTCACGCGCACATGTTTTCTGATGATCACAAGTGAGGAAAAATAGTACAATTCAAAGCTCCTGAGAAAGTAAAGGGGTTTTATGAGAAAACGTTATCTTGGATTGATTGCGCTAATAAAGGGAATGTTGCAAATTTGCCAACTGTGTTGGTACATACTGGCCAAAATGAAGTTGATATTGATAATGGACCTTTGGAGATAATCAAATTCCCCTACAAAATCTTACGTTATTGCTTTTGAATTACTTTCTACAAACTGAGAAAGTTGATAACAGGTAAAAATGGATTACAAATCCCATTTAATTCTTTTGATCTTCCTATAACATAAAAAAATCTTCTGGGAATACCATGGGTACCCACTAACGTAGATTTAGCCACGAATAGAGAAGTTGATGTTCAGAAAACAATCACATTAATCGGCCAGAAACATAAATAAATCCATTTAGTGTTTTTGTGTGTGTGCGCCACTTATAACGTAATTCCTGTATTTATTTTATACATTTACACCATAATCTTCCTTTTTGTAGTATTTAATAAGTTATAAATGTTAATCTATTTTAGATATGGTTGTGTATAATTTGAGATAAGAATAACTTTAGTGCTAGGCCTAGAGGTAGTACAGGCTGAAATGGAAAATTGTCCTTGGGGATACGCGGAGAAAAAAGGGCTGAATACCACTGATCTAGAGTTTTAGCAGACCGGCTGCGCAGCGGTCTTGGGCTGAGCCAGTGATACCGCAGCCAGAGCCAGCAATTCACGGATAACTTCAGTGAAATTCACATCGGCTCTTCAGATCCATTTGGCATTTACACTAATCAGTTTAAATGAACGAACCGCTTGTCTCAAAGTGAACATCGAACTGCTTGTGTGTTCGACTTAAAACATTTTACTAGGACATTTTGTGTTGCGATAGATATTTGAAAGATTTACTCCGTTCTTTCCCATGATTTAATCAAGCCCCAGGACAAAATATGACAAAAAGGATTCAAAGACTAGACATACCTAAGATTAATAGTCTGAAGTTAAATTTTCATGTAGGAATTTCAATATCTATTATGCGTTGATCAGTAGTTATATCCATTTTTCCGAGACTCACAAGTAAGCTTGCACTTCTCGCAATAAACCTGGTGATTTTATTTCTCTTTATGCCGGTGTCCCATGGTCCAACTTTTTGACCAAACTTTTTGTATCCAATGGAATTACACACAAAAGAAACAGTGTCTGTCACACTTTGATGCATTTTGCTCCGAAACAAATGGCAGTTCACGCAGCAAGCGAGAGAAATAAACATGGCGGACACATTAATATTACGAGTAATTCAGCAATTGTTATACTAAGTATAAGTTTGGGATATATTTCCACGAGTCTGTCTCAGTAGGAAGAAAAGATGTATTAGAAGTAAAAGACGTTGATGGACACGGTCAAGAGAACAGGACACGGGCCGAGGTATATTGGGTCTGCTACAAAACGAATTGAGGTTAGAGGAACCGGAAAACTATCGCAATTTTCTACGAATTGGCTTATTTCTCAGCCTTTTACATCGTGTCGAAGGCAAAATTACACACCAGGACACAAATATGAGACAATCTATACAATGGACACAATGACCTCCTGAGTCCAGTTTTTGATTTCTAGAATGCTGCAAAACACACAAACGCAAAGCCGTACATACACAACAGCTTACTACATGTTCGTGCTCAGTCCGCCATATTGTTGCGTTACAGACACTGATTGGCTATTTTCATGTTGTTGGTTGAAACAGGCGCAACTCAATCGCGTTGGATACAAAAATAGGATAGAAATTGTACGGAACAAAATTGTATTCAACTCTCGATGTCTCACTATGCACTTTTGTTGTGCACAACGTTTTGGACCAAAAAGTTGGACCGCGGGGCATTGGCATTACTTTCTGTTACGCACACCCATATAGGATTATACAACTGAAGGGAACACCTTGCGCACTGCAATCTACATAGGTCTATTGTGGTTACCGTCCGCTAAGGATGAAAGCATAAAGTAAAGGAACCAGGGGAAGGTACAAGTTGCTGACAGAGACGCGCGGATGTTGCAGACTCGACAGCCCGTTGCACTGCTATTGCTGCCTAGAGAGGGTGACGAATGACTCCAAGACCAGGCAGCCCTCTGTTGTCTACGGAGAGTATTCTTTCCTTTGAGCAAGCATCCGCGCCATCTGTCCGGCACAGCCATACGCCACGAAACCTAGAAGTGCATGTGAAAATTGAGAAGGAAACAATGAAGGATAGAAGGGAAACTTGAGCACGGACCAAGGAAAACCACGAAAAATCCAAGGTCAGAGAGGAGAATTGAACCGGTAACCTCCCGAGAATTGAACCGGAAACCTCCCGAACGCGAGCCCCGCCACGGAGCCATCACATTCTGTGCCCATGATAGATGAAGTATCACATAATGTATTCCATCCCCAACTATTTTATGTAGTAATCAGAAGGGAGAATTTGAAAAGTACTCAGTTTGCACGTAGCCTGTATAATGTTGTTGGATGTGAGTCTTGTGTAAGTTATGTACTGCGACGTGAAAGAAACGCTCTATCAATACAGTGAGGCATGCAAAATGTTGAGCTGTCATACTGCTTCCTTTCAGTAGACCTGCCGGCTCGTAAACAATACACAACCAACCAGACATCATCCACTGGATAGCTACTTGCCGACTGCTGCCTGCAATCAGGGTTACCAGACGTCCGGGGGGAGTTTCTGAAAACTCTCTAATGCCCTACATTTTCAGAAACAAGCAGTGATCATTAGAAAATGAACTGGCAACTGGAAGAATAAAAGCGAATAATTGTGGCAACTACAACGCACTGTGGCAACATGGCTGCATCGCCTACAGTCAAGCAATAACACGAAATAGAGCATTTGCACTCCAAAGCAAAAGGTTGGTATTCTGTAGAGACAAAACAAAGCGATGATTTACTCTCACTCTTCCGTTTGCACTTCGGTTATCGAAAAATAAGGTAGTGGAACATTAACAGAAGATTGACACTGCTTTTGTTACAAGACGAAATGTCAAAAGCAAAATGCTAATTCGATTATTGTCGTTAAAGTGTGTTTCAACGCAGGAAGAAGCGATCGTATTTAACATTTTACGTTTTAGGATTTTAAGAAAATGTAAATGTATGTACCTGTGGGTGTATATAAATAACAATATATGTAATAATATATAAACAACATTTAAATTTCAACTTTACATTATTGTTGCAAATTATTGCATTAACCGATGTGTTTAATTTTTGTCAGATGCCCTACATCTTTAGCATTGTGTCCTACATTTACATAAAATAATGTGGTAACGCTAGTGAGGACGCCATTGAGCTGCGAATGCATTAAGAGTGACAATTGCAAACATTAACAATCAGCCAACCGATATTTTATAACTAAGGCCCGGACTTTGATGACGTAAAGAATATTAAAATGACCTTAAAACGATGTCTTTATGACCTTAAGCGTATTGAAAGGACCCAAAAGAGCAAATGCTGACTTAATAATTACCTCTACTAGCCCTTGTTCATCGAGGGAGTAATTCTTACCTCACAGCTAGGATAAACACATGCGCTTGAGCCAAAATAGATTTGCTCCAAATTTCTGGAAGGGAAAGATGTTGGCTAGTTTACTATTGTTGCACCAAAAATTCGGGAAAGAGCGGAACGCAGTTTAGCACAAGATCGTACAATTACTTTAAATGATCCGGAGCTGCCGACAAATAGGCATAATCGAAAAGTGAACTGGTGAAATAGAGGAATTCCGATCGAAGTACGTACTCCGCCTTATATAAGCGGCGCGCATCGACAACACGGGTAGTGTTCTAACGACCATAGAAGTGCTATGTGACACTGACTAGTGATTATGAACCATTTCTAAAGTGATAAAATAAAAGCAGGAATATTTCTTGTTAAATCAGAACGGCGGTTATTTTATTTCTGGTCTGATGCCACTCACTTCCTTATTGAGGAAAAATCCATTCTCTTCCTAGTTGAATATTACAGCTAGCCGAAGACATAGAAAGAATAGACTGAGACGTGGTAACCCAGAACCCAGGGATACCTCCAAGGTAAACCGCAATTTGTTGGAACAACATATCCTCAGCAAATGCAGCCATTCTTCCTGGTTGTTGCCATTTGAAGATTTTCTTCGGTCATCTGTAGTCGAACATTCTCTGTAGACATACTCTACTCTCTAATGTTTTTATTATGGAGCATGCTATTTATATTCGTCTCCGTAATTGCTCATTTTACACTTTATCTTGTCTTATAAGTTGTAAACATGGGCTCAGATACTCCATCTCCACTGTTTTGATTCTATCTCTGATTTTCTTTGTTTGCGGCCACATTTCGGCTACTTATAAAGCTATACGCATTTCCACCCGTTATGGAATATTCTTCTCTGAATGTTTGGTTGCATATTACTAATCCAGTATCATTCCATTTGGGCAAGTTAAGATGCTCCTCTTTCACTGGAGGCTGTGTAACATTCGCGAGCAGTGTAGAGTCTGTTTAGTGCAGTTCGACCGCCTTCTTTGAAGAGCTTTAATAATCGTCTTACAACACGGGCCCTTCTGCAGAGTTGGGACTTCTTAACATGAACCTTTGCAGCTAATGAAACAGGAAAAAAAAACAAAAAGAAAACTAATGCACATTTTGGCAACTGAGACTCTACATGTAACTATCACTCCCTTAAACTCAGGGTTGCTATTGGTCTTCAAGGACAGGGATAGAGATTGAGGCGTGGAGATGGATTTATGAGTCATTAGATGTGGCTAGCGCGCATGTCCAAGTGCACACGCGTTGACTAAATAGACTTTACGGCCAGTAGGCTAGACTACCTTGTTCGGTGTTACCCCAGTACTCGTGAATACGCCGACCTCCCCAAAGTAGCAGAGAAGTGTTTGTAAGCTGCATCCATGGTTTGAAATGATAGTTACAGAGACCAATGTCAGTGTACTTGTAACACATTTCGGCAACATCACACCACTTTACTGGTTTATACCTTTCATTGGTCCCTTCTGGCTCCAAATTGCTGCTACTTCCCTCTTCTCCTAGGTCTTCCCTTGTTTCTTCATCCTCGTGGTGAAAGTTGTATGCTGCCTTTGGTATTCTGTTTTCAGTCATCCTTCTTGAGTGTTGCTTCCAGTTTGTTCCATACTTCACTATTGCATTTAGTATTGAACAAGTTGTGATCCAAATTTCGGTGCAAGTGCGCTGGTAAACGCGATCCTGGTGGGACCCGGTGACCCTGCATGTATTTTGCGCATCTCTCTCGCTTTGCCATGACCTTCACTCTTTCTTTGTCGTCCCAGGTCACGGAGTTGACGCTTTCTCCCGTTTACCTGCGTATTCTCTCCAGTGGAACATGCTATCCGTGACCTTCCAGCAGATTGTGCAACATGGAAATGGGTGTCTTATTGCTTGTAGATGGGCGGATAACACTCAAACAAACATGTAATTCACTCAAGGACATCTATAATACTGATAACCTCTGAGCTCCAATCACTTTATTTTAATCACTCCCATAAAAATAAATTAACACAAGAGTTTCAATTACCGATGCATCTTATTTGTCTTTTTAAATCAAATGTAAATGTTTTAAAAAGTAGAAACATTAATTACACTGGTCGACAAGATTTTTTTCACAAGAAATCTGAATAGTGAATCTAGTGCATTTTTTCATCCTGAATTCAGATATGTAGTCAGAATTTTCCCATCAGGCATAGTTTTTCTGTGAAAGCTACTTTTCAAAATATGATTTTAGCGTTTTCTTTGACCTGTCATATGAACCTTTACCTCATATGTAGCTATTTTACTCAAGCCGTATTTATTGAAACTATTTGTAATATCACGCTGAAGCACCACAAAACAAGACTGTGCAGGTTCATTCATGTTTAGACATGCTCAGACCTGTCTGGCATTGTGATGTGTCAGTATTGAGCTGACTGTGACATTGTTCACTAGTGAAATATTTCCTTCCTTTCTGTTTAGAAGTGTATTGTGTATGTTGTGCATGTTGTATTTCAGTGCTTAATGTTTTCATCATGCCAAGAAAGTGTGTAAATCATGCAGATAATTTCTGCTATATTTGTGGTGAGCTGACCTTCAAGTCTCAGAGGCGAAATATGACCCCACTTGTAAAGAAGTGTTATCATCTTTACTTTGGCTGTCAAGTTGGTGATTTTGATAAGAGCTGGGCCCCAAATACATGCTGTGTTTCGTGTGTTAGACTGCTGACTGGGTGGAAAAATGGTACACATCATATGCCATTTGCAATTCCCATGATTTGGAGGGAACCGAAGGATCATTCAACTGACTGTTATTTTTGTTTGACAAATATTAAAGGAACCACATCTAAAACAAAATATACAGTTAAGTATCCGAATTTGCAATCTGCATTGAGACCTGTCTTACACAGTGAAGAGTTCCCCGTACCAGTATATGTAGATACAACCTTAAGTGATAACTCTGATTCTGACCTAACTGAAACTCAAAATGATTCAGATGAAAATAAAAATGATCTTACATATGAAGCCAGAAGCTGTTCATCAGAACCATACTTTCCCAATCAGCAAGACCTTAATGACCTGATTCGGGATTTAAATCTGTCTAAACTGCAAGCTGAAGTTTTAACTTCCAGACTCAAAGGGTGGAATTTACTCCAAAAAGATGTAAGAATAAGTAGTTATCGTAGCCGCCATAGTGTTTTCAAAGAATACTTCTCTGAAGAATATGGTGTTGTGTTTTGTAATAATATTTGTTCACTTATGGAAACTCTTGGGCATCAACATGAACCAGATGAGTGGCGATTGTTCATAGACTCCTCTAAAGTAAGTTTGAAGGCTGTGCTGCTACATATTGGCAATGAACATCCATCAATACCAGTAGCGCATGCCGCTATGAAAGAGACATATCAAAATATGAAACTAATTTTAGAGAAAATACAATATGGAAAATATGAATGGAATATCTGTGGTGATTTAAAGGTCATTGCTTTATTGCTTGGTTTGCAACTTGGGTTCACCAAATTTTGCTGTTTTTTGTGCGAGTGGGACAGCAGAGATAAGAAGTCTCACTACGTTAGAAAGTCATGGCCAAAACGTGAATCTCTTCTCCCTGGCCAGAAAAATGTGGCATGTGTCCCTTTAGTGAATCCTGAAAAAATATTTTTACCTCCATTGTATATTAAGTTAGGAATTATGAAAAATTTCGTCAAAGCTATGGATAAACTTTCTGATGGATTCGTGTACTTGAAATCGAAATTTCCCAAAGTCAGTGATGCTAAATTGAAAGAAGAGTTTTTATAGGACCACAAATCCGATCATTAATGGCTGATGAACATTTCGTGGGACTGTTAAATCCACTGGAGAGAGCAGCCTGGCAGTCTTTCAAAAGTTTATGTTGCAATTTTCTTGGAAACCATAAAGCAGAAAACTATCGTGACATAGTGGCTGATCTTCTGCATTCTTATAAAGCTATGGGATGCAACATGTCTTTAAAAATTCACTTCTTGGACTCTCACTTGGACTTCTTCCCCGAAAACCTTGGAGCTGTCAGCGATGAACACGGTGAGCGTTTTCATCAGCAAATTTCTACGATAGAGAAGAGGTACCAAGGCAAGTGGAGTTCCAATATGCTGCCTGACTACTGTTGGACTAAAATGAGAGACGTTCCAGATGCAAAATATACCCGAAAATCACTATCTACCACTTTCTAGGTAAGTCAGAATCAGTAGTTATAATTTTGAGTTAGATAGCTAGTTACGGATTTTTTAGAATATTATAAAAATTCAAATGAATATCACACAAAACTCCTGCCTGATGCGGACAACCTGTAATTATATTTGAATTCAGCACGAAAAATACTTTTAGAATCTGTTATTTTAATTCTTGTGAAAGAGAAAAAGTTAATTTTTGTAGACCAGTGTTATCTGCATATGCAAGAGCCAAAACTCGAGTCGAATGTAAACTGGAATACAGGGTGTCCCACTCGCTGCCAAATAATGCCGAAACGCTCCAAGAAGGAACCAAAAATATAGTTTTTGCTCAAGAACTTGACCCAATGTGTGGGACACACGGACGTAATTATGTTTCTTTTAGCCAGGCGACAGATTTAAATATACTTGGAGGATGTTCATTTGTGTAGGCATGTCTTTTTTACCAGGACGTGCTCCTTTTTACAAGAACATCTTAAAATATTGTACAAAAAAGCGAGAAAATCCAGTCCATTTACTTTTCTGTCACTTTATTCTCCTTCAACAACTTTAGCACAAATACACAGTTCTGTTTTACCGACGTTAAAACAGAAGTTTTAGCTTTTATCTTCTCAAGTTTCGTATGGAGTTTATCATTCTAGTACCTGTGATCATCTTATTGCATTTTTATTATCACGTACCCACAGAAATCACTTAAATCTAAAGAAGTGTAATTTCAAATTATATTTTCAGGAGTTCATCACAATATTTAACACTGCAAATATTTGTTAATTTTATAGGTACACTAGTTGAAATGTCGAGATTGGCTGTGGTTTGGCTCTTTATCACTACAAAAAGGCGGTGCCTTGGCCGAGCGGTTAGACCGGGTTCGATCCCAGGGACTCGCATGTGATATTCGTGGTGGAGGAAGCAACGTCTTCGGTTTCCCCTGCCATTCAGTCCACCAATTGCTCCATTATCATCTCTCACTTTCCTCTGTCCGGTCCATAGGTTCCTGTGCTCCCCGATAGGCGTCTGACCCTAGACACTCACTTGTAAGTCCTACATAAGGGGAGGATAATCAGGTAAATAAAGAAAAAAATATCCCTACAAAAAAGATAAAGTATGGCATTTCCAATGACTTCCGGTTAATGTAGACGAGTGACTTTGCATTTGGCTACCTCGTCGCTGCTTACGGAGAAAATAACACTGGCAAAAAATACCTAACATCCAATATAACCTCGTTTATTCTATAGCCTGCATAAGCAAAACTACTAAGAAAAACACAAGAAAGTCATAATCACAGAAAGATGAAAGTTGACTGTGTTATTACTCTATGATCGATGTGAGAGAGGAAATAAACGAATCCACGACCTCCCGAATGCGAGTCGCACACTTTACCACGGCGCTACCTTGCTCCGTCAATTAGAATATAAACAAAGAGCTCAAACTGATTGGAATATGAAAGTTGCATAATGGAGAGACTTGTGGCAGTTGTTTTACGTTTTGACACCAGCAGACACTGTTGCTGACAGGAGATTGTTGCATGGAAGTGCACAAGGCTGTATCAGACAGAAAAAGTTACGGAACGTTTTTTCGATCATACGTTTACTGTCTTTAAATCGATTCAAATCAGGAGAAAGAAAAGTGCTCTGTAAAACATGTGTATTTATAAAACAGTTATCTTGATAGGTATACGTACATGGGAACAATTTCTTAGTGTAGTATAATTATAGTTATAATGGATACCATTCCTTTGTTTTTACTTTCTGTACTACAGTAGAGGAAGTATTGCATTTCACACAAAAATTCAGTTTCGAGATTTCACGATTTGAGGTCCCTTAAAACACAAGCCTTTTATAAAAATCCTATGTGTTACACTCACATGACTTTCTCTACTCTTGTAATCGCCATTCTTACAAACTCTTATGCAGTAGGCTTTGTACAGTAGTCATTGACGAAAATTATGTTTTGCAAATCTCACGCAAATAACAAAGAATATCTCTGAAATGATTAATTGTATAAAAACAAATTTATTGGAACATAAATTGTGTGTTTTAGCAAGATCTACTTTTTTGTATAGTAAGATTTGGCCTTTCACTTATGGTTTACCAGCTACGCAAAAGTCATCCAGAGTAAACAGGACTTCATGGGCTATAGCCAGGAAATTCAAAATATATATTTCATTAGCCATAAAAATATCTGAATGATATGTCATTTTAATCAAAATCGTGAGAGCCATTTTCAAGAAAATCAACATTTTCGAAAAATCTTCGTGTCACGTGCTTGAAATACATTAAACTTAAATTACAACTTTGGTTTTTAACCGACTTTTCGTTTTTGAGTTATGCTGTCCACAGACTGACACACACACGCGCACACACACACGCACACGCACACACACGCACACACACACGCGCACACACACACGCACACACACGCACACACACACGCACACACACACGCACACACACACGCACACACACACGCGCACACACACGCGCACACACACGCACACACACACGCGCACACACACGCACACGCACGCACACGCACACACACACGCGCACACACACGCACACACACGCACACACGCACACACACGCACACACACGCGCACACACACACACGCACACACACACGCACACACACGCACACACACACGCACACACACACGCACACACACACACACACGCGCACACACACACACGCACACGCACACACACACGCACACACACACGCACACACACACACGCACACGCACACACACACGATATTCAGTTGTTTCTCCCCTTGGGGACTCTACAACGGACTGTCAGACTTGCAGAGGTCCTGTCGGAAGATAAACAAGCGGTCGAAAGAATTTTGGAGTTTTTAGGAATGGTAACCATAAACCTAACCTTAGAGTCAGTAGGCCGGCGTTTAACCAGCTGAGCCACTCAGGCTGCATTTGTTTCCCCTATCTAGACTACTGTTATACTTGCATGTTGGAAACTTTCAGCTCCTTTGCAAGAGAAGTTTGATAGGCGTGGCTATATTTAAAACGGCGTGCTTTATTAATTTAACCTGAACTGTTTCCTTAATTTTGTCTACAATATTACTATAACGATTGGTAGCTTCCGTAACCATATAAATAATTTCATGGCCTTCCCTTCAGACACCGTTACCTACGTGTGTACGTTAGGAAACCTGTGCCAGCAATTAGGGAAATGAAGAGACCATAAAAGTAATGTGCTACCTTTTATACTTGCAAAACAGAAGGTTAAATGGCAAACAGTGAAGTTGATGGCATTTCATTTTTCATGCGAGCTTATTAATGCAGAACAACATGTCATACACTTTGGAGGTCTGAATTAATAAACATTCATATCTCTGTAAAACTCTACTGTAAGAGCGAATTTGGACGTTTCTCCTGGCGACACCATTAGTTCACACTGGCATCCCTGTGACGTCATTCTGTCATTAATCATAAGTGCTAGTGGTTGTTAACAAATATATCTGCCAGGTCCAGTTTCACTCCACCTCTACCAGATATCCAAAAATTCGATATTTCTTCGGAAATATGCGACTTGAAATTCCCTAAATAAAAATCTGATGTGTTGTACTCACATGACTTTCTCTACTCTTGTACTAACCGTTTTTTACAAACTCTTATTTCTAATCTTCTTCGTGTTAGTTGAGATAAACGTTTGCAGAAATTCTTATTACCTATTTTCTTATAGGTTAGTTTATTTCTTATTACAATATCTAGCATATACAGATTCATACATATATAACCTATATAGTATATAACAAATACAAAATCTTACATAGACCTTTTAGAGTTGAATTTTCCCATGCCCCATTATAATTAACCTGGGTTGTGCTCCTTATAGGTACAAGGGGAATATGCGGATACAGTAGGCTTTGGGCGTTAGTCAAATCTTTCAAAGCTTTCGACTTCCGTTCTCTTTTTATGTGTTATAAAAATGAATAACGATGTTCCATTTGACAGAAGTTAAAATTTTCCAAAACTTACACAAATAACAAGGAATATCTCCGAAATGGTTCACTCTACAAAGAGTAAACAGGACTACATAGGCTATAGCCAGAGAGTTAAAAATATACATTTCATTTGTCATAAAAGTATCTAAACACATATCATTTTAATAAAAATCGTTAGCCATTTTCGAGAAAATCAAAATGTTCGAACAATTTTCTATGTAAAGGGTAGTTTAGGGTGGGGTAATTTTCTTCAAAATCTTCGTGTCGCATCCTTAAACGATGTTAAACTTAAATAGCAACTTCAGTTTTTAACTGACTTTTGAATTTTTAGAAAAAGGGTGTGTGTCAGTCTGTGGACATCATAACTTAAAAATTGTGTGTGTGTGTGTGTGTGTGTGTGTGTGTGTGTGTGTGTGTGTGTGTGTGTTTAAAAGATTTGACTATCGCTCAAAGCCTACTGTATTCTAATATTCCCCTTGTACCTACAAGGAAATAAACAAAATAATTTGTACAAATGTTTATCTCAACTAACATGAAGAAGATATAGGAATAAGAGTTTGTAAGAATGGTTAGTACAAGAGCAGAGAAAGTCATGAAAGTCATGCCTTCCTACTTCTCATTCTTTTATCGCATTTATTTCTAGTGCTTCTAGCACGAGTGATTTCCTTTGATCAACAAAAGCTTCCCTTCTAATGCTAATAATTCTCCTTGATTAATTAACATCGTCAAATTTATAATAAAATGTCCTCACCAGGGTCTGGATGTTTGACATATCATGTAGTGGCTTGGGCAGACCGCGGGGTTGCTTCCGGGGACGTATGCCGGTCCAGGTGCTACGTACCCCTCCCCGTACCCTCCTATCTATCTTGAATCCTAAATGCCTTAGTCTACCTACTTATAATGTTATATTTGTTTGCAGCGAGGATGATTGAGTGGCACACGATGTCCTGCAGGACAATATCGCTCCTGCTGGTGCTTCTGGTAATCGTCCTGGGCCAGGAAACCGCCACCACCTCCCTAGCACAACAACCCCGTCTCCAAAAGGTAAGGACTCTCATTTCCTGCTATAATCATCACTTAAACAAGGCGCCGTGTTAGCACTTGTCCACTAGCGAGTGGCTTCATTTTCCTTTGTCACTTTAATGTTTTCTCTGATGGGCTGCATTGATACTTCTCAACTCACTGCTCTACACACTATTCGCACAAACGTTTATTTTTTATCCACTTCTTGATAGTGAAGATAAAACTTCATTACACATTTCCATATTTCCTTGCAGATAAAAGGACACAGTAGACTGAAGCAATAATCAGATTTTATAACCTCGACTTACATTTTTTGTTGGAATACAATACTGCCTCTATTTACTATATGTAGCACAGAAAGTAATGCCGCCGTTAAGCGAGTGAACATCATTGCATTTGTTGTTAAGGTTAGAAGCCGCCGACATGACCTTCATGTTAAATGGGACATAAAGAAATGGCTCAATAGCTGAGCCATACGCGAGTGAGCCAAGTTTTATTTGAGAAGAATACTGAATGCATTTCAACTATTATATGCATGCAACTAGTGGTATGCACGTCTTTAGGTTTTCAGTTGTTTTTATCAGATTTCACAATTTACTGCTTTTCCATTTGAGTAGTATAGAAAGCGAATTTATTAAATTGCAGTTTAACTAGACCTTCGAGGGTTCCTCTTTGCGGATACCCATCTGTGAAATTTTGAAAATCTACAGTTTTCATTGGATTGATTTGAAATTTCAACACAACAATCACTGTATAGTGAGGAGTAACTGTGCTAAATTTCATACATTTAGTCAGATTAGTTGCTAACATATTAATATTTTATTATATTTTTTAAAAATATTTGTATAAATGGTTCCCCATGATGCAATTTTAATTTGAAAAACTTAATAATTTTCAGTTATGTCCTGTAATAGAATGTTACCAAATTGATGAGATAATTTTTTAATATTGTGATTAGTTTGGATAAAAATAAATTTTAAAGTTTAAATTCATTTTTTTTTTTCATTTAAGTTTCGAAATGTAAACTTTAATATTTAATTACTCAGCAGTTACTCACGTTATGAAAAAATTATCTCATTATTTCTTTTTAATGTTATTTCTAAGCAGATACACCAAATTTCATCCATAAGTACTGAAAATTGCATCGTGTGGAGTATTTTAAAGAGCAAATAGTGTTAAAAATAAAAACATGGAAAAACTAGGTTTGAAGTCATAGCAAGGATAATGGAACTGTATGGATTTAAATGGACATGACCACTTACAGGCAATCAGTTAGGCGGCCACGTGACATAGTTAAAAAGGCCGTAAGGCTATAAAAAGCATATCAAAATAAAGCAGAAGATTTAAACTATTTGATAAAACAAAAATCCATTTTTGACAATTTTTTAAATTTTTAGCCTTTTTACACAGATGGGTATCCTTAACTAGACCTTCGAGGGTTCCTCTCTTTGCCCCTCTCCATCAACAAATGCAGTTGATACTTTGTGTGTGCTGAACAAATGCTTTTACAATTAAAGCAGACATAGTCTATCTTCAGGACACGTTTAAGTTTAAAGGAGAGAAAAGTTGACTAGTCACTGATATATAGAATGTGGTTAAATAAGTGCAATTAGCAGTCAGTAAGGGCGTGTGTATGTGTGTACATCTATTTTGTTTCGTTAGTGCTTGTGTTTAACGACAGGCAGTGCTTCCTAAGTGATCCGAGAATATATTGGCAAGTGTTCAGCTCTGCTAGTCGATATCTCACTCTACTGGGAATAGGTGCTTAATCCACGTCCACATACATGATGTTCCCTTCCAGGAAGCAACTCCTAACAAAATACAGATTGTTGCTTTGGGAGAGGTATACAAATATTTGTGTGGTGACAATCTGTGGTATAGAAGGAGGTAAACCCACACTCCCCTCTTTTGGCAAACATTGCCCATCACTGGTATAGAAGCAATGATGCTGTGACCAATTGACAACTCTAATTACTTTTTCTGTCACTTTATTTTCTTCTAAGCTGAAGCACAAAACACGGTCCTCTTAACCTTAACACAATATACAGTACTTCGTGACCTTACAACTCACAGCTGTTCTGTCCTCTCGTAACCTTGACACACACTTTTCTGTCTTCCAGTTCTCCCTCTCTAACAAGCTACTGGCTTCGATGATCATATTTACTAAAACGGCTTCTGACAACAACTCCAACGTAACGTTAAATGTCCCCAAATGTCTCTGTCGACACACACACACACACACACACACACACACACACACACACACACACACACACACACACACACACACATTTTCTAAAAATGCTTTTCTTGGATTCAGTGTATTCAGTATATTTCCGGTAAAATCTCGACATCGAATTTTTGGGTGGAATACAATACTTCCCCTACTTATACGTGGTAGAGAAAGTAAAACTGCAGAGATTTTTACGTCAATAAATTGAATCACTACATTGTTTGAGAAAATCGTAGCACCTTCTTTACCGCTACAGTCAAAATAGTGCAAAGGGTATCTTAATGTTTATACGCGTCTTTCGTTAAATGTTGGTGCTCCGACCAAGTATGTTGACTCAATATTTCAACGATACTACTTTGCGCACTGGACTCCTGAAATTAAAGCAAATATCTACATATATGTAGTTACACACAAGCTACCTACTGATTCAAAAGTTCTAAATTTTATGTGCTTAATCCTGAAATAGCAAAAATATTTAAATATGTATTTACCTATTCCAATTCTTGATCACTATGATCTCGATCTTAGATATTGTAATGCTGGTGTAAAACAACCATGTTATCATCGAGCCCACGTGTTTGAAAGAAAAGTATTCCGAACTTAAAATTAGGTAGTGGAGTGAAAGATTTTTCTGATAGCTTCTGTCTGTAGTTCTTGTTATAAAACTTAAAATATGGACTAGAACTCTGTGTGTAGCCTAGGAAGTGATGTTCTTTGGTTTAATATGTGTTTATTGTGGTATTATGTCGCTTTCTAGGGTCTTTTGAGGCGTGAGCTTGAGCACTCATCAAGTTTCCCCCTTAAACTTTAACCCCTTCAAAGGCCTGTCCTGTAGTAGCCAATAAGGTATAGTTACCAATCATGATAAAAGATCTGTATAGTGCACCCACTCTCTTTTAGCCAACACGATGCAGAGTGTGGACATATACTTAATTTCTAGGCCATTTTGTAAACTTTATTGTGATTATTGCCATAACTATTCGCCAGGTGTACCACACCCTGGCGCCATGGCCTAAAGCAACCAATGAACAACGATAAATTAGGTGACATAGACGTGAGTGCAGAAAAATTTTCTTTGGCACTCTTTGTACCAGGAAGAATCTAGCGGAATAGTACTACCAGGTCTTCTTATAATATGGAATCCCCATTTATGCACCTACATGTAGTTTTTGTATATTTATTGCAATGAACAGTTTAATTTCACGTTATTGCAAGATGATTACCTGCTGTTTGATGGCAGAGGAGGAACGTTTCAATGTCAGGACGTTGACAATGTCCTGAGGACACAAAGAGGATAGCGAAAGGAAGCTTGGTTTGTGATGAAGGACCTGACCTTGATGATTTATTTTAATGTTCATCTGTGAAATCAAAGTTAAAGCAGATGGTATATTTTGCATCCTTTTACTTTTGTTGTAGGTATTGTAAGTAAGGGCTTATATAGTTTAATAACCGTGCAACATGTGCGAGTGAAGAGCCTGAAGATAATAAAAGCAGTGATTCCGCTGATGGAACATCGGAACGTCGGGGAAAGGAATTCTTCCAACAACCTGTTGGCCTAAAATCAACCGACCTTGAGAGGTTCTCCAAACAGACAGCAACCATTACGTCACCTGTTATTATCACATTCAGTTCTCTTGCTACCTATAGGTAACAATTTATTTTACTTCCAGAAATCTTACAATTAAGACGTAAAAAGCCCGACTTTTGTATTTTAAACGGGAATCCCGAAACTCCGTGTTTGCGTGTTCTGTTTTAAAGAGGAAACGATTTTCATGTTTTAAATTAGTAGTACAATAGCAAAAATCTGATGTGTTGCACTCACATACTTTCTCTACTCTTTTACTAACCATTCTTACAAACTCTTATTCCTATATCTTCTTCGTGTTAGTTGAGATAAACATTTGTACAAATTATCTTATTGCTTATTTCCTTGTAGGTACAAGGGGAATGTTAGAATACAGTAGGCTTTGTGCGATAGGCAAATGTTTGAGATTCTGTTGTCTTTGCACACTTAACATATAAAATAATGAACAGCGATGATCCATTTCACGAAAGTTCTAAGTTTTCCGAAACTCACACACATAACAAGGAATATCTCCGAAATGGTTCACCCTACAAGAAAATTTATTGAGACATAAATTGTGTATTTTAGCAAGATCTACATTTTTTGTATAGTATGATTTGGTCTATCCCTAACGGTTTACTAGTTATGCAAAATTCATCCAGACTAAATACGACTACAGGGGCTATAGCCAGAAAATTCAAGATATACATTTCATTTATCATCAAAATATCTCAAACACATGAAATTTTAATCAAAATCGTTAGAGCCATTTTCAAGAAAATCAAAATTTTCGACAAATTTTCTATGTAAAGGGTAGTTTAGGGTGGGGCTATTTTCTTCAAAATCTTCGTGTCGCATCCTTAAAAGACATTAAACGTAAATACCAACTTTGGTTTTTAACCGACTTTTCGTTCTTGAGTTATGCTGTCCACAGACTGACAGACACACACACGGACCTTTTTCTAAAAATGCTTTTTTTTGGATTCAGGGGGCCTCAAAACATATTTCCGGTGAAATCTTGACATCGAATTTTTGGGTGGACTACAATACTTCACTACTTACCAGTAGAGAAAGTAAAAATTTGATGTATTGGACTCACATGACTTTCTCTACTCTTGTACTAACCATTCTTACAAACTCTTATTCCTATATCTTCTTCGTGTTAGTTAAGATAAACATTTGCAGAAATTATTTTATTGCTTGTAGGTACAAGGGGAATATGGGAATAGTCAAATCTTTTAAAGCTTTCAAATTCCGTTCTCTTTGCGCGGTTAAGAAATAATTAATTGAATAACCATGTTCCCTTTGACGAAAATTTAAGTATTCCAGAACTCACACAAATAAAAACGAATATCTCCGAAATGGCTCACTCTATAAAAAATGTATTTGGTTGTAAATTCTATGTTTTAGCCAGACCTACCTTTTTGTACAGTAAGATTTGATCTATCTCTTACGGTTTACTAATTGTGCTAAAGTCATCCAGAGTAAATAAGACTACATGGACTATAACCAAAAAATTCAAAATACTCATTTCATTTTCCATTAAAATATTTTAAATATACAGCATTCTAACCTACATCATTAGATAGTTTTGAGAAAATACATTTTCGAAACAATTTCCATGTAAAGGGTAGTAGAATTTTCTTCAAAATTTTCCTGCCGCATCCTTGAAAGATATTACACCTAAATACTAACTTTGGTTTCTAACCGACTTTTGTTTTTGACTTATGCTGTCCACACACGAGCGCTTTTTTGGATTCGTGGATTAAGGGGGCCTCAAAAGATGTGCTTTCGGTGAAATCTCGACGTCGAATTTTTGGGTGGAGAACAATACTTCCCCCTCTTATTCCACGTAGTAGAAAAAGTAGCCTACGTAGTCCTGTTTACTCTGGAGCACTTTTGCATAACTGGTAAACCGTAACAGATAGACCAAATCGTACTATACAAAAAGTGTAGAGCTTGCTAAAAGTCTTTTTTCCCCTTGTTATTTGTGTGAGTTTTGGAAAACTTTCGTGAAATAGAACATCGTTATTCATTTTTATATGTTGCCCGTGCAAAGATAACGTTATTTGAAAACTTTAAAAGATTTGACTATCACGCAAAGTACATATTCCCACATTCCCCTTGTACCTACTGAGAAATAAACAATGAAATAATTTGTGCAAATGTTTATCTCAACTAACACAAAGAAGATATAGGAATGCATTTGTAAGAATGGTTAGTACAAGAGTAGAGAAAGTCATGTGAGTGCAACACATCAGATTTTTATTTTATTTATTTATTTATTATTGTTATTTTTTTTTTTTTTTTTTTGTGGAACGGGCCGTTTACTATGTATTCCTTCTGTATGTTGGAATTCCCTAATGCTTATATTTTCATCAAATACGTAGTCGTCATTCGACCTTTTTATATCCTGGACATGCAAGGAGAACTGAATGTTAAAACTATCACGTAGTGACCAATTCTTAAAACAATTGTTACCCTGAAGCGAGCTGTATTCTGTTGTCATTGTACCTCTAGCTGAACCACTTCTACCGACGTGTACTAGGAGAGGGTTGCTTTAAGAACAGTGTGAACAAGCATAGCAGGGAAAGTCATGTGAGTACATAACAGTTTGCTATTCCTGGCCTTGCAAAGACAACGGAATTTCAAAGCTATCACATAGCGACAAGCTCTAAAAGAGTCGGGTGTCGCTTAAGCCAGTTTTCCCCTATACCTCTTGTACTGATATGCTCCAGTTCAAATGTTACTTAAATTCCTAGTTCAACTTTCAGTGACACTTCACTTACCTCGCTCACATCAATCGTGTGAACCAGCTCCAATTGTCAGTCACAACTATCCGGACCCAACCCACCGGACCGGACCCGCCAGACCGAACAATCGGACCGAACCCGCCAGACCGAACCCCCGGACCGAACAATCGGACCGAACCCGCCAGACCGAACCCGCCGGACCGGCGGAGCACACCAACGGAACACACCGGCGGCACACACCGACGGAGCACACCGGCGGAACACACGAACGGAACACAGGTGTAGCACGCCCACGAAACACCGGTGGAACACACCGGCGGAACACACCAACGGAGCACACCGGCGGAACACACCGGCGGAACACACCGGCGGAACACACCGGCGGAGCACACCGGCGGAGCACACCGGCGGAGCACACCGGCGGAACCCACCGGCGGAACACACCGGCGGAACACACCGGCGGAACACACTGGCGGAACACATCGGCGGAGCACACCGACGGAGCACACCGGCGGAACACACCGGAGGAACTTACCGACGGAGCACACCGGCGGAACACACCGGCGAAACACACCGGCGGAGCACACCGGCGGAACACACCGACGGAGCACACCGGCGGAACACACCGGTGGAGCACACCGGCGGAGCACACCGGTGGAACACACCGGCGGAGCACACCGGCGGAACACACCGGCGGAACACACCGGCGGAGCACACCGACGAAGCACACCGGCGGAACAAACCGGCGGAACAAACCGGTGGAACGCACCGACGGAGCACACCGGCGGAGCACACCGGCGGAACACACCGGCGGAACACACCGGCGGAACACACCGGCGGAACACACCGGCGGAACCCACCGGCGGAACACACCGGCGGAACACACCGGCGGAACACACCGGCGGAACACACCGGCGGAGCACACCGGCGGAACACACCGGCGGAACAAACCGGTGGAACGCACCGACGGAGCACACCGGCGGAGCACACCGGCGGAACACACCGGCGGAACACACCGGCGGAACACACCGGCGGAACACACCGACGGAGCACACCGGCGGAACACACCGGCGAAACACACCGGCGGAGCACACCGGCGGAACACACCGACGGAGCACACCGGCGGAACACACCGGCGGAACACACCGGCGGAACACACCGGCGGAACACACCGACGGAGCACACCGGCGGAACACACGAACGGAACACAGGTGTAGCACGCCCACGAAACACACCAGTGGAACACACCGGCTGAACACACCAACGGAGCACACCGGCGGAACCCACCGGCAGAACACACCGGCGGAACACACCGGCGGAGCACACCGGCGGAACCCACCGGCGGAACACAACGGCGGAATACACCGGCGGAACACACCGGCGGAACCCACCGGCGGAGCACACCGACGGAACACACCGGCGGAACACACCGGCGGAACCCACCGGCGGAGCACACCGACAGAGCACACCGGCGGAACACACAGGCGGAACACACCGTCGGAACACACCGGCGGAACACACCGGCGGAACACACCGACGGAACCCACCGGCGGAGCACACCGACGGAGCACACCGGCAGAACACACCGGCGGAACACACCGGCGGAGCACACCGACGGAGCACACCGGCGGAACGTACCAACGGAACACACCGGCGGCAGACACCGACGGAGCACACCGGCGGAACACACGAACGGAACACAGGTGTAGCACGCCCACGAAACACACCGGTGGAACACACCGGCGGAGCACACCGGCGGAACCCACCGGCGGAACACACCGACGGAACACACCGGCGGAACACCAACGGAACACACCGGTGGAACAAACCGACGGAACACACCGGCGGAACACACCGACGAAACACACCGGCGGAACACACCGGTGGAACACTACGACGAAACACACCGGTGGAACACACCGGCGGAACACCAACGGAACACACCGGCGGAGCACACCGACGGAACACACCGGCGGAGCACACCGGCGGAAAACACGAACGGAACACACCAACGGAGCACACCGGCGGAACACACCAACGGAGCACACCGGCGGAACCCACCGGCGGAACACACCGGCGGAGCACACCGACGGAACACACCGGTGGAACACACCGGCGGAACACACCAACGGAGCACACCGGCGGAACCCACCGGCGGAACACACCGGCGGAGCACACCGACGGACCACACCGGCGGAACACCAACGGAACACACCGGTGGAACAAACCGACGGAACACACCGGCGGAACACACCGACGAAACACACCGCCGGAACACACCGGTGGAACACTACGACGAAACACACCGGTGGAACACACCGGCGGAACACCAACGGAACACACCGGCGGAGCACACCGACGGAACACACCGGCGGAACACCAACGGAACACACCGGTGGAACAAACCGACGGAACACACCGGCGGAACACACCGACGAAACACACCGGCGGAACACACCGGCGGAACACACCGACCAAACACACCGGCGGAACACACCGGCGGCACACACCGACGAAACACACCGGTGGAACACACCGGCGGAACACACCAACGGAGCACACCGGCGGAACACCAACGGAACACACCGGTGGAACAAACCGACGGAACACACCGGCGGAACACACCGACGAAACACACCGGCGGAACACACCGGTGGAACACACCGACGAAACACACCGGTGGAACACACCGGCGGAACACCGACGGAACACACCGGCGGAGCACACCGACGGAACACACCGGCGGAACACCAACGGAACACACCGGTGGAACAAACCGACGGAACACACCGGCGGAACACACCGACATAACACACCGGTGAAACACACCGGCGGAACACACCGACGAAACACACCGGCGGAACACACCGGCGGCACACACCGACGAAACACACAGGTGGAACACACCGGCGGAACACACCAACGGAGCACACCGGCGGAACCCACCGGCGGAACACACCGGCGGAGCACACCGACGGAACACACCGGCGGAACACCAACGGAACACACCGGTGGAACACACCGACGGAACACACCGGCGGAACACACCGGCAGAACACACCGGTGGAACACCAACGGAACACCGGCGGAACACACCGGTTGAACACACCGACGGAGCACACCGGCGGAACACACCAACGGAACACACCGGCGGAACACCAACGGAACACACCGGCGGAACACACCGGTTGAACACACCGACGGAGCACACCGACGGAACACACCGGCGGAACACACCGGCGGAACACACCGGTGGAACACCAACGGAACACCGGCGGAACACACCGGTGGAACACACCGACGGAACACACCGGCGGAACACACCAACGGAACACACCGGCGGAACACCAACGGAACACACCGGCGGAACACACCGGTTGAACACACCGACGGAGCACACCGACGGAACACACCGGCGGAACACACCGGCAGAACACACCGGTGGAACACCAACGGAACACCGGCGGAACACACCGGTGGAACACACCGACGGAACACACCGGCGGAACACACCAACGGAACACACCGGCGGAACACCAACGGAACACACCGGCGGAACACACCGGTTGAACACACCGACGGAGCACACCGACGGAACACACCGGCGGAACACACCGGCGGAACACACCGGCGGAGCACACCGGCGGAACACACCGGTGGAGCACTCCGGCGGAACACACCGACGGAGCACACCGGCGGAACACACCGACGGAGCACACCGGCGGAACACACCGGCGGAGCATACCGGCGGAACACACCGGCGGAGCATACCGGCGGAACACACCGGCGGAGCACACCGGCGGAACACCAACGGAACACCGGCGGAACACACCGATGGAGCACACCAGCGGAACACACCGGCGGAACACACCGGCGGAACACACCAGCGGAGCACACCGGCGGAACACACCGGCGGAACACACCGGCGGAGCACACCGGCGGAGCACACCGGCGGAACCCACCGGCGGAACACACCGGCGGAACACACCGGCGGAACACACCGGCAGTACACACCGGCGGAACACACCGGCAGAACACACCGGCGGAACCCACCGGCGGAACACACCGGCGGAACCCACCGGCGGAGCACACCGACGGAACACACCGGCGGAATACACCGGCGGAACACACCGACGGAGCACACCAGCGGAACACACCGGCGGAACACACCAGCGGAACACACCAACGGAACACACCGGCGGCACACACCGACGGAGCACACCGGCGGAACACACGAACGGAACACAGGTGTAGCACGCCCACGAAACACACCGGTGGAACACACCGGCGGTGCACACCGGCGGAGCACACCGGCGGAACCCACCGGCAGAACACACCGTCGGAACACACCGGCGGAGCACACCGGCGGAACACACCGGCGGAACACACCGGCAGAACACACCGGCGGAACACACCGACGGAACACACCGGCGGAACACACCGATGGAGCACACCGGCGGAACACACCGGTGGAGCACACCGGCGGAACCCACCGGCGGAACACACCAACGGAGCACACCGGCGGAACCCACCGGCGGAACACACCGGCGGAACACACCGGCGGAACACACCGGCGGAGCACACCGGCGGAACCCACTGGCGGAACACACCGGCGGAACACACCGGCGGAACACACCAGCGGAACCCACCGACGGAGCACACCGGCGGAACACACCGGCGGAACACACCGGCGGAACACCAATGGAACACACCGGCGGAACACACCGGCGGAACACACCGGCGGAACACACCGGCAGAACACACCGGTGGAACACACCGGCGGAGCACACCGGCGGAGCACACCGGCGGAACACACCGGCGGAACACACCGGCGGAGCACACCGGCGGAGCACACCGGCGGAACACACCGGCGGAACACACCGGCGGAGCACACCGGCGGAACCCACCGGCGGAACACACCGGCGGAACACACCGGCGGAACACACCGACGGAACACACCGGCTGAACACACCGACGGAACACACGAACGGAACACAGGTGTAGCACGCCCACGAAACACACCGGTGGAACACGCTGGCGGAACACACCGGCGTAACACGCCGACGGATCACGCCGGGGAACACCGATGGATCATGCCGGGGGAACACCGATGGATCACGCCGGCGAACACCGATGGATCACGCCGGGGAACACCGATGGATCACGCCGGCGTAACACGCCGACGGATCACGCCGGGGAACACCGATGGATCACGCCGGCGAACACCGATGGATCACGCCGGGGAACACCGATGGAACACACCGGCGTAACACGCCGACGGATCACGCCGGGGAACACCGATGGATCACGCCGGGGAACACCGATGGATCACGCCGGCGAACACCGATGGATCATGCCGGGGGAACGCCGATGGATCACGCCGGGGAACACCGATGGATCACGCCCGGGAACGCCGATGGATCACGCCGGCGAACACCGATGGATCACGCCCGGGAACACCGATGGATCACGCCGGGGAACACCGATGGATCACGCCGGCGAACACCGATGGATCACGCCGGGGAACACCGATGGAATACGCCGGCGAACACCGATGGATCACGCCGGCGAACACCGATGGATCACGCCGGCGAACACCGATGGATCACGCCGGGGAACACCGATGGATCACGCCGGGGAACACCGATGGATCACGCTGGGGGAACACCGATGGATCATGCCGTTCCAAGTCGTTTGGGAGCGCGGTTTACACAAATTGATATTTCCAACGTGTAGTTGAGTTTATTAATATAAATTATTAGCCTCTGCCGTATGTTATTCCTGTAGGACTGTGTCTGCAATCACCAGGCGCATTTGTATTTACAGCAGCTTGTTGATAAGCAGGGCGAGGCGTTTGAGTACGTGTCCTGTACTGCAGGTTACGATCAAGGTCGGGCACTGGCTGTATTACGCACAGCCGCTGCAGGGTGCATAGCCCTGTACAGTGCAGTAGTTGTGAATGGGGAATATACATAACTCGTGTTTATTTTGCACGTCGCTGTACGTCGTTTTATTGAGGCAGCTTTGTTTATGTTGCCGCTGCCCGGTATTTCGTGGGCTACGTCCGTGTGCACTAAGCTTGAAGAGGCAGGGCTTGTCCTGTTGACAATATCATGCAAGAAATCACAAGGATTGTCGGTTTCCTCGGACAGTGCATAAAGCTCGGGGAACGATGTTTTCAAGATCGTATATTACTACATGGAATTGCCACGACTCAGATTGACAATACAGATGTGATAACAGTAATGTATAAACATGTGAATCTATTAGCAGCAAAAGAGAAGATGCACTATGTAAATTACCTACAGGAGCGTAACTTCAGGGTTGCGAATGGTAAACACATCACAGTAAACAACATTAATTTGTAGAGATGCGAGCAATTGGAATTCACAAAAAGTCAACTGTGACACCTTATAGTGTTCTCTGATTACTTTTGGTGACATTCCTTCGGTTCATAAATACCAACAACTGTTTCTAAGATACCCCTGGTAAAGATACGACCACGACTATGCCTATTAAGTTGGTAATACAGGTCTTATCTTGCAGGTAGGTAAAAGGTTATGCAGATGTGTTTCATGTGTGCATATAAATATAAAGTATTGCTTTAATGTTTGCACTTCTTAATGCTCAACACAATTCGCATTAGTAAATGCAGTACGATATATTTAACCTGGAAAATGTGGTTTCAAAACAAGATTCTCGTTTACTGCCCACTTTTTCTGGTTTTTCCTGGTCGGTAGGCGAATGCTGGAGTGATTTCTCATGTACAACGTGTGCTCTGTGATTCCTTCACTTCATCCCTTCCTCCATGGAAGTGATAGCCACAATAGATCCCACGTAGATTAGATCGCAGCGCACGAGGTGTTCCCCTAAATTGTATACCTATATGTGTAAACAGCATAGAAAAAAAAGCAAGCGTAAGCGGTTCACCTTGACAGAATAATAATACCAATACAACCAAAGTGACGCACGTTGTTTTAAAGATACCCATTAGAGAATTAGATGTCGCTATATTATGAAACACTTTATGTGGAAACAGCGTGATCTAATGCAGAAGAAAACTAATTATCATGCACCTAATAGCCTGCAAAGAGAACGGAATTTGAAAGTTTTATCGCTCAAAGTCTACTGTATTCCCATATTCCCGTTGTACTTACCAGGAAATACGCAATAATTTGTACAAATGTTTACCTTAAATAACACGAAGATATAGGAATAAGTGTTTGCAGCAATGGTTTGTACCAGAGTAGAGAAAGTCATGTGAGTGCAACACATCAGAATTTTTTTCGTACTAAATAATACAACAAATTCACTTACTCCATGATTAATGCAATATGTTAAAATGGTTGACATATTTTCTCTTAAAAAGACGTTTTGAGCTGTCTGTTTTATACTCTAGCCTAAAAATGTGAAAAAGTATGTTTCTCAGAAAATTAGATTTAAATATACACATGCCTGTTATGTCTATTGTTTGTGGCTTTAATATGGGGTCTCGTTAAGCTCTATTATAGCCATGGTTGGAGAAGAGCATGCCATAATGTGTTGCTATAGACTTCAAAATATTAAAATATGCACCAACAAAAAAGTGTGACATCTCACCATCGGAGTGCCTTAAAGTTGTAGTTACTTATTCAGTTGTCAAAATATACATCTCGAGATCAAAATGCTCTCAAAGTAAAATTTATCACGAGTAATATAATAGACGACTGACCTAGCCTATAAATTCTCGGGCGGAGCTAGTTAGACCGTATAATGCCATTTATCTGGACTATTTCATAAATAAAATATGAATTTAAATGCTATATCGCAAAGATTTGACCATAAAATGTATATTTGTTTCCAATAGTGTAGTTGATTTACTCAGCACTGCCAATTGAGGAAAACGAAACCGAAGGATTAATGTATTTCGATCTGTTTTTGTAATAGAAAACCGGTTTTTTATTTTCAAGTACGGAAATGTCACTTTATTTTTGACATTAACAAATAACTGTTCTTCTGAAAAAACACATTAATTATTAAAATAACAATTGTTTTGTCAAACTGAAGCGTAGTGTTATTTTGATTGTTAATCGATTTTAATCGATTGTTCTTCAGCGATTTATGCGTTAAGAGTTGGTGACACTGATTAAACAAACGAATGACTAGATGTTGATTCTCATGTGTATGCATGAAATAGTCAATACAATGCGCAGCTCTGCTTATACGTACTGCCGGTGAAAATTCTTTTTCTTGCCAGTTTGCAGATCCTGAATAAGAAATGAGATTCCGTAAGGTGTGTTCTGAAAGTGAATGTCTGTCGAAGAGGCAGGTAGATCAAAAATTGGCCGGGTTGTGGAGAAGGTCGTCATCTAAACACACCTTGTACACCCTGGAGCACTTGGAGGCAGATTTTATCTTACTCATCTATATTGTGTCGAGTCCTTCAACGAACTGGGCCGCTTTTGAAATCCACAGCAAAATATACCTCTACTTGACACAATGGAAATTTATGGCCATTAACTTGAGAATGGAAAGGTTTTGTTTGTTACCTGCGTCCGTCACAGAAGACAGACAGTTGAGAGTGTATTGTGTTGCAAAGTGTTTTGTTTAAATCGCCCCGAAAGCGTTCTGTTCCCATGGTCTGCTGGACGTCCAACACAACTTGGAAGCAAACACGACGTGTGTAATGTAGAAAACTGGTGCATTGTGATCACTGCAGAGAACCTATCAAATGTTGAACCGTTCCCACGTGCGGAAGTTAGGTGTTATAAACCACAGTTTGAGGGATAAGAGGAGAACGACAGCGTTGTGCACTTTCACCATTGCTCTTTAGCACTTGAATGTACTTTATACGTAACCCAGTTGTACGTAATTCACATTTATACGTAAATTTTTGTAGGTCCCGGCAAAATGTAATTTAGAAACGTGTTAATAAAACGTTATTTATACGTAATTCACAGTTCTACTTATTAAATTTCAGTGAAATACAACTGAGTTTTACGTAATTATAATGAGCATATGAAATTCGTTACCTTAAAAGGAACTCGAGGCGTATTTTCCTTATCTCTGTTAACAAAGACCCAACCTGAGCGGGCAGCTTTCGGCGCGACAATGTCGGTATCTGGTGTTCACTGTTGAACAGCGGTTTTGCCTTTCAGTTCTCAGCTGTTTTTAATCAGCCATGGAGAACAGAAAACGGAAATGGTACACAGTAGATCAGAAAGTGAAATTCATACGAGAGGTGGAACTTAATCCACACAAAACCAAAATTGCCCAGACTTAGGAATTGCTTATACCACGCTACGTACATAGTCATCAGTAACAAAATAAGGTATATGCACTTAATGCAAGGAAAGTGAAACAAGCCAAATTAACTGATTTCTTTAAAGCAGGACCAAGTTCAAATAGTGTTTCCTTCATACATACCTTTGCTGTTTGTAAAATTTTACACATGTAGCCCCTCTGTATTTTTTTTTTTTTTTTTTTTTTTTAAGTAATTCCGAGTTATAAGTAATATTCCTTCTTCCCCATATATATAATGGAAGGCCAACTTTGATCATGGAATAAAAATTAATCGATGTATAAAATTAAATACATTACTATTTTCTGATGATCACATTCTCGTATGATCCTTATAGCAGTATTGAGAAAACCAAATGCCTTGCCATCCCCTGCAGTAGGCTTTGAGCGACAGTCAAATCTTTTAAAGCTGGTTGCTATATGAAGGCTTTGGAATTCCGTTCTCTTCGCACAGCTAAGATATAAAATAGTGAATTATGCCTTCGATTTGAGTAAAGCATAAGTATTGGAAATCTCACACAAATAATAAGAATATCTCCAAAATAATTCTCTACAAAAGAGTATTTGGACGTAAATTGTGTGTTTTAGCAAGATATACTTTCTTGTATAGTAAGATTTGGTGTATCGCTTACGCTTTACCAGTTATGCAAAAGTTATGGAGAATAAGCAGGACGACATGGCTAATTTATGTAAAGCGTAGCTTAGAGTTGAGGAATTTTCTTCAAAATCTTTGTGTCGCATCCTTGAAAGACATTAAATTTAAATAGTAACTTTGGTTTTTAACCGACTTTTGCCTTTTGAGCTATGCTGTCTACAGGCAGACAGACAGGCAGAGAGACAGACAGACAGGCACACAGACAGGCAGACAGACAGGCAGACAGACAGGCAGACAGACAGACAGGCAGACAGGCAGGCAGACACAGGCAGAGAGACAGGCAGGCAGATAGACAGGCAGGCAGACAGACAGACAGACAGACAGACAGGCAGACACAGGCAGACAGGCAGAGAGACAGACAGACAGGCAGAGAGACAGGCAGACAGACAGACAGGCAGGCAGACACAGGCAGACAGGCACACAGACAGGCAGACAGACAGGCAGACAGACAGACAGGCAGACACAGGCAGAGAGACAGGCACACAGACAGGCAGACAGACAGGCAGACAGACAGACAGGCAGACAGGCAGGCAGACACAGGCAGACAGGCAGAGAGACAGACAGACAGGCAGAGAGACAGGCAGGCAGATAGACAGACAGGCAGAGAGACAGACAGGCAGAGAGACAGACAGACAGGCAGAGATACAGGCAGGCAGATAGACAGACAGGCAGAGAGACAGGCAGGCAGATAGACAGACAGGCAGAGAGACAGGCACACAGACAGGCAGACAGACAGGCAGACAGACAGACAGGCAGACAGGCAGGCAGACAGACACAGACAGACAGGCAGAGAGACAGACAGGCAGAGAGACAGGCAGGCAGATAGACAGACAGGCAGAGAGACAGGCAGACAGACACAGACAGACAGGCAGAGAGACAGACAGGCAGGCAGGCACAGACAGACAGGCAGAGAGACAGACAGACAGGCAGACAGACAGACAGGCAGAGAGACAGGCAGGCAGATAGACAGACAGGCAGAGAGACAGGCAGACAGACACAGACAGACAGGCAGACAGACAGACAGGCAGACAGGCAGACACAGACAGACAGGCAGAGAGACAGACAGACAGGCAGAGAGACAGGCAGGCAGATAGACAGACAGGCAGAGAGACAGGCAGGCAGACACAGACAGACAGGCAGAGAGACAGACAGGCAGATAGACAGACAGGCAGAGAGACAGGCTCACAGATAGGCAGACAGACAGGCAGACAGACAGACAGGCAGACAGGCAGGCAGACACAGACAGACAGGCAGAGAGACAGACAGACAGGCAGAGAGACAGGCAGGCAGATAGACAGACAGGCAGAGAGACAGGCAGACAGACAGACAGGCAGGCACAGAGATTGACACAGACACACACGCGCGCTTGGGCGGACCTTTTTCTAAAACTGTTTTTTTTTTTTTTTTTTTTTTCAGGAAGCCTCAAAACATATATTTTCGATGAAATCTCGATATCGAATTTTTGGGTGGAATGATATACTTCCCCTACTTACTATACGTAGTAGACAAAGTAATAACATTTCTTATGAATATCTAGTTTGTATACTTACTAATAACTAGTAGGTGAGTGAATTTAAGACATTGGATTTTGTTAAAGGTTGAAATGTGTAGGTATGTAGTTAACAGCAAGTATGCAGGCAGTTCTCTGCTAGGACATGTTGGATAATGGTCCATACATCAACTCATTAAGACGCCCACGCGAAAATGTAAAGTTTCTTGGAAAGTCATCTGTATCTCTGTAGCCTGGCTGTCACTCTCTAAGTACAACGTAATAAAGCAAATATTAGCCTCAAGATATTTTCATTATTTTTTCTCCAACGGCAGAACACAAAGGGAAGACTGTAAGAAGTGTTTTAATCAAAAGTAATTAGATAGCTTTGTGTTCTAGAAGTTCCTGATATTTTTGCAATGGTCTCTAGTTTTTGGACCAAGTTTACAAGGAGAGATTATTTACAAATTAGAATGATTCACTAATAATATCTATTTCCATGCAACTATTAAAAGAGAACGTAAAATACTGTGCAATTTTCATCTGTTCTGTTTTCTTTTTCTCTCTCTCTCTCTCTGCTAGTCATGCACGCCAATTTTCACGGTGAACGATCAACCGATACTGGAGTTTATCTACTTCATACAGACACACACACACACACACACACACACACACACACACACACACACACACACACACACACACACACACACACACACACATACACACCGATTCTATGAATTATACGTTACAGAGAACATATGAATTGCGACGTAAAGCAAAAGCAAGTAGAGAAAACAGTGTGAAAGTAATGCACATTTCTATTTCAATCACAGAAAATTGTGTGAATTTTATGTTGAAGGGGAAGTAGAGAAGCATATGTGAATGTTACGTAAAAGAAAACTGAGTAGAAGAAACCATGGTTGGTTGTAGTGTTTAACGCCCGCTTTTACTACTACGGCACCGCAGGCGGTGACACTGATGACACATGGAATGAAGATGGAGCACCGGTGGAATGAGATGGCGGAGGAAACCGGAGCACCCGGAGAAAACCCGCCCTGACGCCGCTTCGTCCACCACGAATAGAGGAAGAAACCATGTGAATGTAACACATTGCATAGTAAAATGGATAGCATGGAAACCTTTTCGGTGAAAATGTACATATACGTGGCAAATTTCGCGGTTTAGTTACGCATAAAGGATATTCATTTTTACCTTCTACTTCTATCGAATTGTTCGTTGGAATGCAATACTTCCGCTAGGCAGGTATCTATAATTCCACTCAAAAGGCCCAAACCTTGCGAACGCAGTCTATTGTTTTGGATGATGACGCCCACTGCTATTGTTGCACAAGTGGGGTTGAGAGACACTAGAACTTTCACCATACTCTCCCAATATATCGCCTTGTCACTTGTTTCGGAAAATGGAGGAGCTTTAGCGAGATTGAAATTTTCCATCAGACATTATTTCAGACGTAATCTCCTAAATTGCTATGTTGGCCTTGAAGATACTAATGTACTTCAAATCTGAAAACAGAATCTGCGTTTGGATCTGCAAAGCCACAAACCTAATTTCCAGCTTTCCATTACCCTACGAGTGAAGAATCATAACCTCAACTTGTTAAATTCTTTATTCAAACATCTAGGTATTGTTAAAATAAAATTATATTCAAAACATCGCTTCAGCTTCCATTGTCTGCTATTTCATCTATATCACTACAAGCACTGCATTCAAAATAATCCATCATATTAGCTGTTTCAGCTAATTTTTCTTAGGTATATATTATATGCGCCATTTTCATTGACTGATTTTAAACAGGTTTGCCACTCTTCTGTTCTACACACCTAACCTCAAAAAGCATTCGTTTGTTTTCCTTCACAAAATGAAAACACGACTGTCAAAGTGCTATCTATTGACAGAACGAGATATGTATACAAATACGGTGTTGCAAAACCCAAAACGTATTAGCAACAGCCCGCCAATTTTAAACCAAGTAAATGTTGGGAGGCCGTAGAAATGTTGGGCTAGGTAAGTTTTGGAGGAACGCCTGCCCGTCAAATATACGGGCTAGCGACAGTGTGACATTTTGTATTCTCACGATTTTAATTAAAATACAAATATTTAAGATATTTTCATGACATGAAATATAAAGTTTCAATTTCTGAGAAAAACTTCTGAAGTTCTCTTCATTCCACTTGCCTTTTGCAAAACTGGAAAACCATAAAATCTTACTGCGTTTGTATTTTAAAATACCATTTTATCGTTAATACTTACTGATTCCCTTATTGCTCTTGTACCTACAATGAAATATGCAATAATATAATTATCTGTAGGTCATTCTCTTACTTTGTGTCGCCAACTGTATCTAATAAATCACTGTAAAAATAATTTGTTACAAATTACAATAGATTAACAATCAAAATAATACACGCTGTGTTTTAGCAATTGTTGCTTTAACAATTAATGTATCTTTCAAGATAAAAAGGTTATTTATTACCTAATCTTAGAAATAAAGCGAGATATATAAACTAATTTTCTGTTATAACAAGAGAAGATCAAAATAATGTGATTCTAGTGTTTCGATTTCCTCAGTTGCAGTGTAAGGTATTAATATAAATATGAATGTATTGAATACCAAAGCATATACATCTTGAGTTGTCCATGAACTTGGGCCCTAAACCCTCTATCATTGAACAGCCCTCCGAAATTCCCTACATATAGTTTTTGACGTTTGATGTTTATTCTCCGCTACTGTTAGTTAACCTTATTCAAATTTGCCTTTTCTTTTAATTTTCATATTTTAAGTTTCTTATTCTCTTATACTTTCCATTTCCCTAAGTTCATTATTTTAAATTACACATTCCATTTTAAAATTACTTTCCTCTTCATTTTTTCTTGCTTCATGACATTGGTTAATAATTTCGTACACCTCACTGATTCACTTGCCTTCTATCCCTTTGTCATTTCCGCTTCCTATCCCTAAACTTTTATTTCCATCCAACCAATCCTGAACATAATCGCTTGTTTTTCCTTGTTACATGCTGAAGGATGCCATTTTCCCCTCTTTTTCGGTTTCTTATATAATAACACTTTAGCACTATCTGATAGCCAATTTGCGAATTTTTGTCTTTCCAAATACGTACCTAGTGGTCTTTTCTGTTATGTCTAGATAAAGGTTATTTGATGGTCAAGAGCTCCGCTCGAGAATTTATAGGTTACGTCAGATGCCTTATATTACTTGTAATAAACTCGAAGTTTATAGAAGTTCAACGTTCGTAAGAATGGTTTGTACAAGAGTGCAAGTCCACAATCGTGAATAACGAAGCCCTTTGTCGGCCTGTTTTAGAAATGCGCGCGGATTTCTATTCCTAGAATACAAACCATAGTAAATACTGTGTTTTCGAAGACGCCACTTGAGTATGCAGAAGATAAGCTATCATCACAGTCTTCCGGAGCACCTCCGGAGCATCATAGATCACATTTTCAATGCATAACGATTTACCAAGTTCGATGAGATTATTGCTCGAAAACATGCAATCGTCTGTTCTCTCCACACACAAACATAACCTCAAAGGAGACACGTGTTTGCATCTCTATTGGAGGGCATTCCCTAAGGTAAAGGTCTACTCAAGGTTTATTGCTATATAAATCGCACAATATTCATAAATGGAAAATCCTGGCCTTCTCTACTCATTCTGATACTATCAAAACAAATATAATTGACATAGTAATATTTGCTACAATTACCTTAACCACTGGAAGCCAGCGGTTATTCTGACTGGTTGCTTATTTCTATTACTTTCCCTTATATTTAACATGTAGGGGTTACTTACTTAAAACAGGCGTTTTAGTGTATCTTCAAATTTAATTAATTTCTTCTTAGAGAATAAACTGTCGATATTTATTTTACTGTAAGCAAGTTAGAACAAATTTTTTCGAATCGCAAAAATAATTTTAGAGGTGTACTATATCCACCATTTACTTTTACACCTTATTACCCTTTTCCGTCTCCTATACCCATTCATAATTCTTTTAACCATTTTAACTTTATTTTTACTTTCACCCAAATATTCGTTGTGAGATTTCAACGGAAATATGGTGATTTTCATTTTTGTGCTGCAAGAGTATTTTAGTTAATTCAGCAATTAATGTTAATGCGTGTGGATTATTACGCGAATCAATTTTGTAATGAACAGAAGTGATATATCACATGTCCTGTTTGATTATAACTTTAGAGGATTCCATTTATATTGTTTATTTTGCCGTGTTTTGTAATATTTGGGTGCGGGGGCCGTTCTTTGTCCATACTGGCCTCCTTATTTGCCCAATAATACGATCCGAACATTTGCTAGTGTTGATACCTCCGTTGTTGTAACTCAAAATGTGAGTAAAGATAACTTTAATACAGTAATGTAAGTTGTTAAACCTATATATTCGGTGCAGAAAAGCCACAGTAGAGTAGAAAAGTAACGTTTGTAGGCCACATTCGAGAAGCCGCGGGTTCGATTCCTGACCCATGGGTTATTTCGGCGTTTCCCTTGATCACTAGAAGAATGCTGAGAGGATAATTACATCCCCTGCTGTTCTCGACGTAGTGGTGGCATTGTAATTGCTTAACCTGCTGAAAGGAGAGACCGATGTCGAAAGCCATATGACTGGTGGCTGCTTGGCGAACCCTACTGTCCAGATGAAGTTATTCCACGGGACGCCCGTGGGACGTTCTCATCTCATCCCTTCCTTCCAGAGGTCTGATATTCAATTGCAATTACAATTACCCTAAGCAATTTGAGGTTAGGAGTAAGAAGTCGCAGATGCAGAATTTCAACAAGAGCGCTGCACGAACATAATTGAAATCTATTTCACTCCCAGTCAAAATGAAGAAACTGTTCACAAATGTATGTAGAACTATACTCACTCTTATACACACTATTATACTTGTAAATGTTTATTTCTCTATTTCATGTTAAGGGGACACTCTGGTACCAAAACGGCCAAAAAAGCTACTTTTTTCAGAAAATATTTTTTTGAATAAATGTCTTTAACATGTCCAGAATATGGCCATTAAATATATGTCAAATCCACCTGAAAATTTTGTGTACTTCAAATTTATTTAGACTCTTGCAATATTTCCAGCAAGTGTATTCGAAAACTTTAAATAGCCTTTTCTCCATATAACAGTTTTTGTGCTTTGGGGTAAACCTTTTGTAATAAATATTGATGGATAAAGTTGAAATACTTTAGAAATGGAAGCGAGTGTACAAGAATATTTTTGCCCATAATGCCACAATCAAAGACACTAACACGGTCGACTTTGGTGCATGTAACACAGTAAAACTTCTGTTCCTAACCTCAAAGTGCTTATTTAGGTACTGTTCACTGCTTTACTATTTCCGCACCTGTACACCTACTCTGACGAAATAACCTCTATGGGAAAGAACGTCTTCCATAAGTGCAGCTAATATCTCTCTATTACCAGAAATAATTGAAAGAAGTGATGTGACTTAAGTAGTTCTTGCTCTATAGAAACTTGCCTAACTTAATGTTTCTTAGACGTCCACTCCTGGGTTAATCTCACACAAGTTTGTTCCTTATGTCATAAGTTTATGAAGTGTGGGAGGTAGTTGCTGGACACTGATAATAAATCAGCTCTTTCAACTTAGATATGGCTAAGATGAGGTTTTATTTCAACAATCTGTCACTGAAAGTCCTACTTTTCCGTGTATTTGCAATGTTAAACTCTAACACCAGCCATTACGTTCAAATACGCTCCACATATTTCATTTTGCCTTAGGAGTTCAAGTGTGTAACAATTTATTCGCCACATCCATTGAAATTTGTATAATTTAATTATATAATGAAATTGTTTTAATTCTGTTTACATAATAAAAATAACCCCAATATACTATGTATAAAATAGGATTTAATTTGTGGAATAAATAAAAAAATCTGATGTGTTACACTCACATGTCTTTCTCTACTCTTGTACTAACCATTCTTACAAACTCTTATTACTATATCTTCTTCATGTTAATACAGATATCTGATGTGTTACACTCACATGACTTTCTCTACTCTTGTACTAACCATTCTTACAAACTCTTATTGCTATATCTTCTTCATGTTAATACAGATATCTGATGTGTTACATTCACATGACTTTCTCTACTCCTGTACTAACCATACTTACAAACTCTTATTACTATATCTTCTTCATGTTAATACAGATATCTGATGTGTTGCACTCACATGACTTTCTCTACTCTTGTACTAACCATACTTACAAACTCTTATTGCTATATCTTCTTCATGTTAATACAGATATCTGATGTGTTACATTCACATGACTTTCTCTACTCCTGTACTAACCATACTTACAAACTCTTATTACTATATCTTCTTCATGTTAATACAGATATCTGATGTGTTGCACTCACATGACTTTCTCTACTCTTGTACTAACCATACTTACAAACTCTTATTCCTATATCTTCTTCATGTTAATACAGATATCTGATGTGTTGCACTCACATGACTTTCTCCACTCTTGTACTAACCATTCTTACAAACTCTTATTACTATATCTTCTTCAAGTTAATACAGATATCTGATGTGTTACACTAACATGACTTTCTCCACTCTTGTACTAACCATTCTTACAAACTCTTATTACTATATCTTCTTCATGTTAATACAGATATCTGATGTGTTGCACTCACATGACTTTCTCTACTCTTGTACTAACCATACTTACAAACTCTTATTACTATATCTTCTTCATGTTAATACAGATATCTGATGTGTTGCACTCACATGACTTTCTCTGCTCTTGTACTAACCATTCTTACAAACTCTTATTACTATATCTTCTTCATGTTAATACAGATATCTGATGTGTTACATTCACATGACTTTCTCTACTCTTGTACTAACCATACTTACAAACTCTTATTACTATATCTTCTTCATGTTAATACAGATATCTGATGTGTTACACCGGAACTCACACACATAACTAGCAATATCTCCGAAATGGTTCACCTTACAAGACAATTTATTTGGACATAAATTGTGTATTTTAGCAAGATCTACGTTTTTTATATACTATGATTTGGTCTATCTCTAACAGTTTACCAGTTATGCAAAAGTCGTCCAGAGTAAATACGACTACAGGGGCTATAGCCAGAAAATTCAAAATATACATTTCATTTGTCATCAAAATATCTCAAACATATGACATTTTAATCAAAATCGTTAGAGCCATTTTCAAGAAAATCAAAATTCTCGAAAAATTTTCCATGTAAATGGTAGTTTAGGGTGGGGCTATTTTCTTCAAAATCTTCGAGTCGCATCCCTAAAAGACATTAAACTTAAATACCAAGTTTGGTTTTTAACCAACTTTTCGTTTTTGAGTTATGCTGTCCACAATCTCTCTCTCTCTCTCTCTCTCTCTCTCTCTCTCTCTCTCTCTCTCTCTCTCATACACACACACACACACGGACCTTTTTCTAAAAATGCTTCTTTTTTTGGATTCAGGGGGTCTCAAAACATATTTCCGATGAAATCTCGACATCGAATTTTTGGGTGGAATACAATAGTTCCCCTACTTGGCAGCAGAGAAACTAAAAAGATATTTCATTTTACACAACTCTGAAACTATTATAGCAAAACATCTATTCCTCGCTAGAATAATCAAAGCACACTCCATAACAAACAGCACTTATAGCGTTTAGTTATATTAACAATAAATGACATTTGAAAAATAAAGTTCGCTTCGAAGTTCTGTAATGAAATGCGAGAGTTATGCATTCTTTCCAAATGACCCTTCCATTTTTCTCTGTTTGCTTGTATCTTTTCTTTTAACGTAAATATGTCTAATTCTCTCCTTATTTCTTCATTTCTAATATCATCTTGTTTTTTACAACCTTTAACTGCTTGGAAATATTTAATTTCCGCCGCTTGTATTTGGCTCCAAGCAATAAGATTCGTAATTTCTGCAAATGTTTATCTCAACTAACACGAAGAAGATACAGGAATAAGAGTTTGTAAGAATGGTTAGTACAAGAGTAGAGAAAGTCATGTGAGTGTAACACATCAGATATCTGTATTAACATGAAGAAGATATAGTAATAAGAGTTTGTAAGAATGGTTAGTACAAGAGTAGAGAAAGTCATGTGAGTGTAACACATCAGATATATGTATTAACATGAAGAAGATATAGGAATAAGAGTTTGTAAGAGTGGTTAGTACAAGAGTAGAGAAAGTCATGTGAATGTAACACATCAGATATCTGTATTAACATGAAGAAGATATAGTAATAAGAGTTTGTAAGAATGGTTAGTACAAGAGTAGAGAAAGTAATGTGAATGTAACACATCAGATATATGTATTAACATGAAGAAGATATAGTAATAAGAGTTTGTAAGAATGTTAGTACAAGAGTAGAGAATGTCATGTGAGTGTAACACATCAGATATCTGTATTATCATGAAGAAGACATAGCAATAAGAGTTTGTAAGAATGGTTAGTACAAGAGTAGAGAATGTCATGTGAGTGTAACACATCAGATATCTGTATTAACATGAAGAAGATATAGTAATAAGAGTTTGTAAGAATGGTTAGTACAACAGTAGAGAAAGCCATGTGAGTGTAACACATCAGATATCTGTATTAACATGAAGAAGATATAGTAATAAGAGTTTGTATGAATGGTTAGTACAAGAGTAGAGAATGTCATGTGAGTGTAACACATCAGATATCTGTATTAACATGAAGAAGATATAGTAATAAGAGTTTGTATGAATGGTTAGTACAAGAGTAGAGAATGTCATGTGAGTGTAACACATCAGATATCTGTATTAACATGAAGAAGATATAGGAATAAGAGTTTGTATGAATGGTTAGTACAAGAGTAGAGAATGTCATGTGAGTGTAACACATCAGATATCTGTATTAACATGAAGAAGATATAGTAATAAGAGTTTGTAAGAATGGTTAGTACAACAGTAGAGAAAGCCATGTGAGTGTAACACATCAGATATCTGTATTATCATGAAGAAGACATAGCAATAAGAGTTTGTAAGAATGGTTAGTACAAGAGTAGAGAAAGTCATGTGAGTGTAACACATCAGATATCTGTATTAACATGAAGAAGATATAGGAATAAGAGTTTGTAAGAATGGTTAGTACAAGAGTAGAGAAAGTCATGTGAGTGTAACACATCAGATATCTGTATTAACATGAAGAAGATATAGGAATAAGAGTTTGTAAGAATGGTTAGTACAACAGTAGAGAAAGTCATGTGAGTGTAACACATCAGATATCTGTATTAACATGAAGAAGATATAGGAATAAGAGTTTGTAAGAGTGGTTAGTACAAGAGTAGAGAAAGTCATGTGAATGTAACACATCAGATATCTGTATTAACATGAAGAAGATATAGTAATAAGAGTTTGTAAGAATGGTTAGTACAAGAGTAGAGAAAGTAATGTGAATGTAACACATCAGATATATGTATTAACATGAAGAAGATATAGTAATAAGAGTTTGTAAGAATGTTAGTACAAGAGTAGAGAATGTCATGTGAGTGTAACACATCAGATATCTGTATTATCATGAAGAAGACATAGCAATAAGAGTTTGTAAGAATGGTTAGTACAAGAGTAGAGAATGTCATGTGAGTGTAACACATCAGATATCTGTATTAACATGAAGAAGATATAGTAATAAGAGTTTGTATGAATGGTTAGTACAAGAGTAGAGAAAGTCATGTGAGTGTAACACATTAGATATCTGTATTAACATGAAGAAGATATAGTAATAAGAGTTTGTAAGAATGGTTAGTACAAGAGTAGAGAAAGTCATGTGAGTGTAACACATTAGATATCTGTATTAACACGAAGAAGATATAGTAATAAGAGTTTGTAAGAATGGTTAGTTCAAGAGTAGAGAATGTCATGTGAGTGTAACACATTAGATATCTGTATTAACATGAAGAAGATATAGTAATAAGAGTTTGTAAGAATGGTTAGTACAACAGTAGAGAAAGCCATGTGAGTGTAACACATCAGATATCTGTATTAACATGAAGAAGATATAGTAATAAGAGTTTGTATGAATGGTTAGTACAAGAGTAGAGAATGTCATGTGAGTGTAACACATCAGATATCTGTATTAACATGAAGAAGATATAGTAATAAGAGTTTGTATGAATGGTTAGTACAAGAGTAGAGAATGTCATGTGAGTGTAACACATCAGATATCTGTATTAACATGAAGAAGATATAGGAATAAGAGTTTGTATGAATGGTTAGTACAAGAGTAGAGAATGTCATGTGAGTGTAACACATCAGATATCTGTATTAACATGAAGAAGATATAGTAATAAGAGTTTGTAAGAATGGTTAGTGCAAGAGTAGAGAAAGCCATGTGAGTGTAACACATCAGATATCTGTATTATCATGAAGAAGACATAGCAATAAGAGTTTGTAAGAATGGTTAGTACAAGAGTAGAGAAAGTCATGTGAGTGTAACACATCAGATATCTGTATTAACATGAAGAAGATATAGGAATAAGAGTTTGTAAGAATGGTTAGTACAACAGTAGAGAAAGCCATGTGAGTGTAACACATCAGATATCTGTATTATCATGAAGAAGACATAGCAATAAGAGTTTGTAAGAATGGTTAGTACAAGAGTAGAGAAAGTCATGTGAGTGTAACACATCAGATATCTGTATTAACATGAAGAAGATATAGTAATAAGAGTTTGTAAGAATGGTTAGTACAAGAGTAGAGAAAGTCATGTGAGTGCAACACATCAGATATCTGTATTAACATGAAGAAGATATAGGAATAAGAGTTTGTAAGAATGGTTAGTACAAGAGTAGAGAAAGTCATGTGAGTGTAACACATCAGATATCTGTATTAACATGAAGAAGATATAGTAATAAGAGTTTGTAAGAATGGTTAGTACAAGAGTAGAGAAAGTCATGTGAGTGTAACACATCAGGTTTGTTTCAGCAATTGCTAAACAAGAAGTTAACAGCACTGCAGTTGTAGAAATTAATAGTTATTGTGCATATTCAGTTAGTTTCTGTGGGTTTGAAGTTCACCTTGATAGAGCGTAAAATTAACAGACGAGAGAGTGAGAGAGGGAGGAAATGTAATCGGTAGGTAGGTACATGGGAGATATTTAGGAGAGCAGCGGGAAAAATATAACACGAGGATGTTTAGAGCGCAAATTAGGATAACAGCGGGGCATCCGCGGAAGTAGTCAGATAAGAGGAATATTTACCTGAAGAGAGAGAGAGAGGGGGAGGGAGAGACTGCGGTGCCCTGTAATTTGCTGCATCAATAACAAGCCTGCTGCTTTGGTTATTTTAGAGTGACCGCCACAAATGGTTCCTTCGTTCTGTGCAGAGTTATTGCAACACTGGGAATATAATGTAACATTGCTGAAGACTTCTATGGAGAAAGCTTGCCATGTGGTAGAGACTCTATGGAGGTTGATAGTTCTTAAGACTGTGTTATAAAGGTTAAGAGCTAAATATAAAGAAATATTATGTTGTTTAACGACGCTGGCAATTGCCAGGATCACATCAGCGTCGCCGTTGTGCCGAAATTTTGTACCGCAGGAGTTTAAGTCAACCTACATGGAGCTTAAAAACCATCGGTTTGGGTCGGATTTGAGGAGTTAACAGTGAGTGTAAAGTTTGAGTGTAATTGTGAGGACGCACCAATTGGAAAAGCTTATGAAATAAATAATTTTAAAAGGTAATAGTGTTGCAATAATGTATCTTTATGAACCATGTTTACGTTAAATTGTGTTTGAGCTGCATAAGGGTTTAAATAAAATTAAGGAGCTGGAATAGCTAAATACACTTCTTCGGACTAGCATATGTAATTCGTTCTTTTTAATTTGTTTTCATTTTTCATTATTGCCTTATTCTTCTTTGACTATATCGGAGTATTGGAAAAAAATTATTTTTGTTATTTAACGACGCTGTCAATTGTCAGGATCACATCAGCGTCGCCGGTGTGCCGGAATTTCGTCCCGCAGGAGTTCTTTTACACGCCAGTAAATCTACTGACATGGAGCTGTCGTTTTTGAGCACACTTAAAAACCATCGGCCTGGGCCGGGTTTGAACCCGCGACCTTGGGATCAGTAGACCAGCGTCTAACCAACTGAGCCACCCAGACCGACATCGGAGTTTTGGCTTGAAATAGATTCCTTGAGCTTATGCCTTTTTAGCGTCAGAGTTTAACTTTTCCTAATCCCTTATATGTACAAAGTACTGCACTTAACCCAAAAATTTGAATCGAAAAATGTAATGGAAATACACGTTTCGAGATCCCATATATCCAAAAAAGTATTTCCTAAAAGAGGCGCGCGCGCGTGTGTGTGTGTGTGCGCGCGCGAGCTTGTGAACACCATAACTTAAAAAGAAAAAAAAAACTATTAAATACTAAGTTGGCATTTTAGTTCACCATACTCCAATAATACGACACGAAAATTTCTAACAAAATCCAGCCAACTGCAGACGTTTAACGTGGAACATTTTTCGAAAACTTAGATGTCTTCAAAAATGGTTCTAAAGATTTTGTTTAAAATACCGTAAGTTTAACATATTTTCATATATGAAATGCATATCCTGAATTTTCTGGGAGTGTTCTCAGAAGTCGTCATATGACATATGACATTTTTAATCAAAATCGTTAGAGCCATTTTCAAGAAAAACAAAATTTCCGAAAAATTTTCCATGTAAAGGGTAGTTGAGGGTGGGGATATTTTCTTCAAAATCTTCGTTTTGCATTCTTGAAAGATAAATTTAAATACCAACTTTGGTTTTTAACCGACTTTCCGTTTTTGAGTTATGCTGTCCACAAACTGACACACGCGCGCGCACGGGCCTTTTTCCAAAAATGATTTATTCAGGGGGCTTTAAAACACATAGAGAACTAGTAAAGAAAGTAAAAAATGACTGAATTTAACATGACTGCCTATTTAAACCACAAACTCCAAAAAAAGTAAGAATCTCAGTGTCCAATACCTTTTAATTAAAAAACACCGAAAGACCCACAAGGAAACATGAAATAAAATAATTTCTACAAACATTTACCTCAACCTGAAATAGAAGAATAGCCTTTGGAAGAAAAAAAAATTGTTCAAGAGTGAGTAGATACTCTCACATGAGAGTTAATCTCTTCTCTCGGGTGGCAAATACCATTTACGTGCCAACTGGAGTTTGTTTGGACTATATGCTAAATTAAAGTCATTAATCATCGCTAGAACTACGCAACCTGAGAATTTTAGAAGCAGTTTTAAAACAAAGAAGCCGCTAAAATTGCAAACATTGGAGAAAAGAGGAGATGTTAAATCATCGTGTAATGGGTTTTCTACTCGTTTTGAAACTCGTGGTTGTGATGCCCTACTTCTGGCAGATCAGGTTTACCAATGCACTGGAAATTGGATGTGTTGATACGTGAAAGGATTGTACACGAATCTGCTGTAATTATTTCATGCGTAACATTTACACGTAGGCACGCCAGTTTACATTTAATTTCACTATAGTGACTGTTTGCATGAAGGGTATATTAATCAGAATTTTTAATTAATTTTTTAGTTTAATCTTCCTTAAATGGATAGGTTATACCTAACAATGAATGAGCGAAATGCTTGAAATGATCTTCAAAGGTACCCGAGCTCAGAGTTACTGAACGACCATAATATCATCAGCATTACAAAATCAGTCCGGTTAATTTCCTATCACTTTATAATCTTCCAAAGTTTTATCACAAATACATAGTTTTCCTCTCGTTAACACAGTCTGCAGTCTTTCGGGCTATCACAACTCACAATTTGTACTTCTAATAACCTTGCTCATTCCTTTTAGTGTCTTTCTTCACTTACTCTGTCTCTAATGCACGAATTACTACGATATAATCACTCGCGACGCTCGTTGAATCTTCTTACGAGGTTCCAACATGACGATACGTGCACAGCTGGCTTACACTCACTGACCGACTCGTGTCTGTGAATAACTCTTCTATGGCCTAGTTATATACTGGGGATGACGTCACAGTTTTTCAATAATTTCTGTCATTTCTCATTCCAAATATTATCCCTACACCCACCGAATTTGTTCCTTTAGAACAAAAAGTGAATTATTGTTCCTATTATAACTTTAATGGCTTGGATTACGTTCCCAGTAAATGGCTGATCTAAATTGCATGGTTTCATTGATCCTCAAATCTTCTGAAAATTTCTGTCCTAAGAACAAAGCCTAATATATTTTTGGTTTGAACTGTACAAAAGGAAACTAATGGTGTTCCCTTCTCAAAACTGTGTATTCGCTTGGGCATGTTTACGTAAAGCATCTAGGGATGATAAAGTGCTCTTTACATTGGAACGCAAACCGCAGCGTATGTTGCAAGTCAGTGGTCAGCTATAGAACACGAGCTACGGGGCTAAACCTGCTCCTTGAGGCAAGGCCAACGCACCTACCTCAGATTATAGACTCGCAATTAGGATCCACTATTACTCGTACAATTCAGGTTGCAATTTATTAAAGTGGACTTGAGAGGCCCAGGAATTCAAATATGGCCATCTGTAATAATTTTCAATATCTTTCAGTGCACTCAGTGAGAATTGTGGTTCTCAAATCCATCCTTCGGTATTTTCTCATTGTAATATATTAGCATAATTAAGTTTTATATTAAGGATAGAATGCAAAACTTGTCAGAAAACGAAATGTATAGTTTTTATCCAGTCTTATATATTATACTTTTTTCTTTAATTATTATATCTAAACTTTATTTTATACAATTCTAGTATTAAAACCACTGATTATGTCCATATAAATCGTGCGAAATTACCCTTTTACTGACACCAGTGCCAAAAATTAATAACGTAATGGCCATGGCCTCAAGGCAGCAATAACATCACCAATACAACATAACTTCCTTTAATGTGTACGTTAAGGAAGCCTGAAATACATACTGTCGCAAACTAACGCATTTTTCGTTTCTCCATCCACAAAGCTATTCATATTCTCTTCCGTGAACTTTTCTAGAATTAATAAACTCTCAGTAGCCTTGGCTTCATTAAATGTCAAGCACAATATAATTCATATTTTCAATAGTTTAGTCATAACCTTCCATTTTTCTCCATAAGTGTCGAAACAAATGAAGCAACACCTGCTTAGCAACCATATTACGTATACCTACATCTGATCTGTTACACGTTATAATTTTACTTATACATTTACTAATGTATTTTAATGCATTAATTAAATAAAACGTTGTATATAACACGTAGGTATATAATATTTTCATTGGAACTCTCGTAACGTTCGCTTTCGCTCACAGTCAGATTATAAACTAGTTACACAAATGACTATTATATGTAATTATTGCAGGTCACGATATTCATATTGTAAGTATATTTTTACAGATGGTACTGTATCTGCTATTTTGTATTGTGAATTCTGCACCACTTCACCGATAATGAAGGAGAGCTAAACTTAGCCCATTTTTAGGCTTTTTTTCCTCCATAAATTGATATTATAATGCTCAAGTCACGTGGTTTCTTTTTTGTATATGCAAACATCGAGCAACAAATTCACATACTATATGTGCGAGCTTTTGCTCCATTTTTGCTTTGAACAGCTTCTTCTGTGAATGATATTTTCTAAAATAGTGACCCATTTTCTCAAAAATAATCGAAGACAGCCGAATTAACCTTAGGGTAAAGAAAATAATCTCCAAGTTGTCAAAGACTATGTAATAAAGTAAATAATTAGTAAACAAGCTCATTGTGTAAAAAGTCAGTGAAACAATAACAATTTATCTATAACTTCAGTGCTTTTTGAGATAATAGGTCTGAATTAGCAGGAAAGGACCTTTAATCCCCGCCTTAAAGTATCCATATGACAGCGCTACATTTGAGAAAATCCAACATGTTTATCTCGTACTGAATACATTTTCAGTCGTTAAAGACAGTTTTTCTATAGGGATAGACGATCATAAAATAGATAGCTAATTGTCATTGCAGCTGTGAATGCATAATTAATGTATTCCTTTTAAAGGCTTCTTCACTTCCATATGATCCCTGTCCACTTAGTACAAAGAGATAAGCAAAACTGTCAGAAAGGGAGGTTCTTTGTTTAAAACTTCAATGTCGGAAAGTATTAGTACCAAATAAGAGCCCTTTAAAGCAGGTATTGACAAATTTGCTCAAAAGAGCCACTCCACTGCAATGTGTTCTTGCCTCACTCCACTGTCCGTCCCTCCCCTTCACTGCTATTCAGTTATACCTTTGCTTCCGACACCCCTCAGTGGCGGGTATGGCTTATCGGGATATCTATTTCATGAAGAGTGGCAAAGAGAAGTTTCTGTAAGTTACAAAAACAAGAATATGTGGATTTTTATTTGGACGTCCCTTCTTCTTACGTCCAGGAGGGGACCAATAGATCTCTTTCTTAGGCAATCTCTCCTGTGACACACGCTGTACACGCCCATACTCCTGTGGACATTTACTCTCTAACCAATCCATCACAGTTACTTCAATATTTAACCTTACCTTTCCAGAATGGTGCTATTCCCGATCGTTTTTCCTATATGCGAATTGATGTATTCTTAGGACAGCAAGATACCCAAATGAGCTCTCAGTTTGGGAGAAACATCCACATCACAAAAAATCTGATGTGTTGCACTCACATGACTTTCTCTACTCTTGTACTAACCATTCTTACAAACTCTTATTACTATATCTTCTTCGTGTTAGTTGAGATAAACATTTGTCATATTGCTTATTTCCATGTAGGTACAAGGGGAATATGGGAATAAGTGGGCTTTGATCGATAGTCATATCTTTTAAAGCTTTAACATTCCGTCCTCTTTGCACGCTTAACATAAAAAATGAACAACAATGTTGCATTTCACGAAAATTTATTTTCCGAAACTGACACAAACAACAAGGAATGTCTACGAAATGGTTCACTCTACAAAAATTGTATTTGGACATAAATTGTGTTTTAGCAAGATGTACTTTTTTGTATAGCAAAATTTTGTCCATCTCTTACTGTTTACCAGTTACGCAGAAGTCATCCAGAGTAAAGACGACTACATGGGCTATAGCCAGAAAATTCAAAATATACATTTCATTTGTCATAACATGTCAAACATATGGTATTTTAATCAAAATCGTTAGAGCCATTTTCGAAAACTTTTCCATGTAAAGGGTAGTTTAGGGTGGAGGAATTTTCTTCAAATACTTCGTGTCGCATGCTTGAATGACATTACACTTAAATGCCAACTTTGGTTTTTAACCGACTTTTCGTTTTTGAGTTATGCTATCCAAAGACTGACAGACACACACGGATCTTTTTCTATAAATGCTTTTATTTGGATTCAGGGGACCTCAAAACATATTTCCGGTGAAATCTCGACAGCGAATTTTTGGATGGAATACAGTACTTTCTCGGTTTACTATACGTAGTGAGAAAATAAAAATCAAGAATAGAAGTATTATGAATTCCGATTTCCCCACAATGCATCAGTCTGATATGTTCATACTACTACCACCAGAGACCACCACGATCAATGGTCAGTCAGTCTGTCTATCACTGTCTGTCTGTCTCTCATTCTGACAGTCTGACAGTCAGTCAGTCAGCCAGTTGTTAGCTGAAGATGGGAACAATTGTTTTTCGAAGCATGTCTTAATTCTGTAAAGTCATGAGCAAAGTATAAATAAAACATCTTTAATGTGCAATCGTTTTTGTTACATTGTTGGAAGTTGAATTAAAACAAGCTGACGACTTTCATATGAACTTAGTAAATATACATATACAAAAATCGTTTAATTAAAATATCGGAAGCTGCTCTTATTTTCACATAACATTGGAAAGAAATAATTGCGTAAATGAAAATTATATTCAACATGGAGCTTAAAACATATCTAATTTCTGATTCTGAACTGAAGACGCCTTTCATTACGAATCGGTGACAACCTCTACCTTATTGATTTTCATTAAGTGATTGTCTGTGACAGTCACCAAGAACTTTATCTGCGAGCGACCCTGGATTCAATACTTTCAAATGAATTAGGTTAACCTCATTTTTTGTCGCAATTCTTCTAATATTATTTTACTTTCTTCCAGAAATAGCTCGGTAATTCGATAATCGCATCTGTCATAGCTGCCTCAGTTGGACGTCTTAAAATTGCTGTTTTGAGAAATGCCTTTCAAACATAACACTGAAATGTATTGTGCCAGGGGCCGACAGGAGCAAAATTGTTCGTTTTATTTCATTATAAGTAAGCACAGTGAGTGTTCGAAAACTTACCCATACGCCTGTTTTCTCGTAGTGTATTTCCTTTTCGAGGTTTGGCGGAACGTCATTTGCTGTCCAGGGTAGCCCTTTGGTGAATCGCTTTGTTATTGTTTTGAAGTAAATTCCATTTTGAAGTAAATTCCACCAATCAAACACAAACCTGTTAACAAAAGCCAGTCAGTTCTAGTAGAAAAAAGAAATGAAGTTGTAGAATGAGTGGCAGGAAGGTACTGCTTTGTAAAGGCTGTTTTTACACCAACAGTGTTTATTTCATCAGGTGAACTATGATACTGTTCATGGGAAAGATACAGTACTGAGGTGAGAGTAGATGTAAAAGTACAGAATTAGTATTATTGAACTTTTGTATAATTATGTTGAAAGGAGTTAACCATATATGGCCAAGAAATGTAACTATTTTGCTTGAAATTTCTTCCCTGGCTTTTTTCTAATTTATTTTCACGCTTTCAGCAATAAAATACAAGTATTTACAACTTTTCTATATTTCTTTTAAGAATAACAAGCAGAATCGATGCAACTGAAGTCAAACATAACCTCAAAGTGTGCCATGAGACAGGTTATTTTACGTGGGCTCTCTCCGTCCTTTACCACAAACAGCAGTTGCTGGGATTCAAACTAGTGACGTTAGGTTTTGAGTCGATGGTCAATCAGTTGGTATCCTTTAATGATCACGGCCATTCGAACCGCTTTGGTTCTGGTACCCTCGAAGTGGATACGAAAATCGGTTTAGTAAACAAAGGAAGAACAAAATAATTACGTCCATGGGAATTTAAAATTAGTTCTATACACTTTCCTCGCCTTCTTTTCTATTCTCACTCAATTTACATTAAAATTAAAATAAATAAAAATTCTGCACCTATATTTTCATAAAAAAATTCACTGCCTTACCATTACACTCCTAATTTTATTTATTTTATAAGATCTTAGTCACCTAGCACTCTGTGTGATTTTAATGGCGTGGTTCCAAATAAGCCTAATTATGTCCAGTTTCATAGCATAATATTTAATGAACGCCATTTTCATAAAAATGAATTTCTATAAGCATCTCAATGACGTGGAAAAGATTCAAATATATGCATTCAGTGTTAAAACATCACGCAACAAGCAGCAGTTGCGAACTATGTATTAATAAAGCAATAAGGATGAAATTTACAGCTAAAAATCGCTACACATAATAAAACATTATTAATATAATTAATTAAAAAACAACTATTATAAACTTTAAATGAAACAAATAATGTACGTTAACGCATTTCTCTAAAATAAGGTTAAAAGATTAAAGTTTAACAAAATTAGAAATTACAACGTTAAAAGACGATTAAAACAAATGAAATTCATACGACTGAGGAATAAACAGAGCAATAAAATTAAAATTGGATTATATAGATACCATGCGAATAAACTGTCTTCGATGGAACTCTTGATGTTTGGATTTAGAATATGTGTTCACTATAGTGTTAAATACACCCCAAAGTCTCCTGTTGAAGTGAAAGCAACACTGGTGCCATAAGCAGAGGTAGGTACTAAAAGGAGTTACTACTTAAGTGCAAGGAACTTGCGTTGCTGGTGTCTCGGCCAAAATTATACGCCAGAGGTAATAAAGATTAACTTTGATAAAGAAATTCTCGCGACTAAATTTGGCAAGACGCCAAAGAGTCTAACTTTTGCCAGTTGGAAACACTTTTATGGGACAGCTAAAAGACAGAACAACACAATAAATAAAGGAGATAAAAAGTCTTAATAGATTATCGTGCATGGTATTCCTGGTTTCTGGTTGTTTCCATATCGCTTACAAGGCATTCCTTGCTGCTAGAGGCAGGCAAGAATTAAGAGAACTCCTGGGTTCAGGCTGAATTCAATCTGAAGTACTGAGTAAGTGTGTTTTGGCTCCTTATTATGTTTACATTCAGTAATTTCACTCCGTATTATTGATTCTGATAAGATTTCACGTCATTCTAATTGTAAATTTGCTTTCTCCACCCAAAGTCACGTTTTAACACACTTTCTTGTGTACGAAATCAATCGTGCAATGTAAATAAAGAACGCCATTTTGTTACAACTGCTCTTGCGCGAAAATATTGCTATATTTCACTTCCAAACTCACTACCAAGTTATCAGTTATTTAAATCCAAGCTCCTTCCCCTGGCATTAGGGTGGAGCCTCACGGCTATGCTGAGTCTTCTTCGCAGGTGCTGCACCCCTCTTTTCATAAAAAAACATCCCTTGTTTACGGTTTGGCACTTATAGACCTCAACCATAGGTTACGCTTTCAACGCATATCTAAATTTCGAACATGTTTCTTATTGAAGATGAAAGGATATTTATTAACATATTCATAAAACGAGTTTGATGCAAGGTTAGGTTAGGTTAGGTTATGTTATATTAGGACTACATAAGCTGTTTCAACAAAACTATCTTTTTAGATATTGCAGTCCACCAAGAACTAAGCGACGGGAGCAAAGAGAGCGTCGCTAACACCTTTTTTACTAATGTATTCGTAAAATAATTTAGAGGTGAGGTAAGGTTAGGTTAGTTCTACATAAGCTGTTTTAACAATGTTATGCCTACTTCTATCGTCTTCGGAGTTCAATACATTCCCTCTCGCTCTATTTTTCCTTCAAATGTTGGCAGCGCTTCCTTTTAAACAGCTGAGCCACAAACTGCTGTCTGTCGGCTAAATAGCGAATCTGAATTTCAACGTAAGTGTAATTTACCCAAAAGAGAATATTTTTTCCGAACTTCGAAATGGATATTTATATTATTAACGTGAGTGGATTTCAAACAAGTTACAGTCCTGAACATTGGTTTGACATTTATTAACATTTACTTAGCACTTTCACTTGTTTTCTCGACATCAAAGTACAAACATAACCAATATGTTTCATTGCATAAATCAATGTGAACTAATAAAGTTTCTCATTAGGTTATCTGATGGGATATATAAGCTTTCATTTACTTTTAATGGTATCTTTTATAGGTGCATAACTTTAATTTTTGTAAACATCATAATAAGTACGCAAAAAAAAACGTGGTACATCCGGACGCATGCGCGGAATGTTCTTAAAAGATCTAAACGAAAAAACATTTCTAAGTAGGTGTGTGGATGTAAGATAGCTTCAAAAACCGCAACAGAATTTGATACTGCTTTTACATTGAATAGTCCAAGTTATTCTGACCGATATGGAGCGATAAAACCACCTAATTCATTTAAAAAAAATTACTAAAATATTAAAAAGGATTTACAAAGCTCCTGTACTTAATTTGAGCACATATAAATTATAAAAGATCATGTTTGTAAGGAAAGCTTCTATTTTTAGTTGAGAATGTCGCGCGCGTGTGTAATTAAGTACTGCATAATTCAAAAATGAAAAGTGGAATAAATGCCAAATTGTTATTCAAGTTCACTGCTTGCAAAGATGTGACACATGGATTTTTAACAAGTTGTTCTTATACCTCTTATATGAAAAATGTCTCCGTATTTATTTTATTTTCTCGAAATTACTAGAATAATAGGTAAAGAAACTTATGTGAATATTACGCATCAGTACCTAGTTTTTCATTCTTTCGTATGTTCGGATTGGATAGTTCCTTTAGGCACTGATAAACTTCAGTCTAAGATTCTCAACAGCACAAGTTTCTGAAACACTGCAAATAGACAGTCGCGCTACAGAGGTTCATTTGTTTCCCTGTCAGTGTCGCCCTCTAGGTGTGCCAACCCTCGTCGAGGTGGAGTGCTATCACCTTTAAACACAGGAAGTCGTTTAAAGCTGTTTCCTTTCAGAGCGCACAGGAAATCCAGGTCGTCTTTGATGAAAACCAAATGAATTTCAAAAAGAGCACCAGACTGTCGCAATATTCCGATACGAAGGAACACTAAACGGATTTCGCCATACAGAGTTGATGAATGCGGATGTCCTCGAAAGCCGTTATTAATGAAGAATAGTGCCACACAAAATTCCGAGGGTCGTGCAAAATTATTCAGCTGCATATGACAGCAAAAAATAAAAATGGAATATCTGGGTGAGCTCGGTTTTAGAGAGGGAGAACCTACAAATGCTTACTTCAGTCATGGAAGAATGTTCATTCTAGTCGCACTGCGCCTCATCGTTAACGTCATGGCATCACCAAGGAAGAATACCATGTGTTGCACACTCTCACGACTTTCTCTACTCTTGTACAAACTATTCTCGCAAAAACTTATTCTTCTATCTACTTAATGTTAATCGAAATAAACATTTTCGGAAATTATTTTATTGTTAATTTTCTTGCAATAGAAAGTTTTTATTCATTTTTTCCTCTCTTGGTCATGCAAAGAGAACGGGATTTCAAAGTCACCATATAGCGACCACTCTTAAAACATTTGACTGTCGCTTAAAGCCTAATTCCTTTTGCAGCTACAAGAAAATTAGCAATAACATAATTTCTGATCATCAAAAAGGATGGATAGAAAACATTCAACGAATGCCAGTAGGAACTGTAACTAAAGCTGCCTATACTTGCAATCCACGAGGAAAGATGTTTAGGCAGACCCAGGAAACGATGGCAGGATCAACTTTTTGGAGTTCAAACGGTCCAGTGGGCCTAAGCATGAGGAAGAAGAAGAGCAAGATTTCTGCAAACGTTTATCTTGACTAACATTAATAGGGCACGTACTTTTACCTAAATGCACATTTTGTTTGTGTCCTTGAAACTGAGTTTAATGTTCTGGGTATTCACAGCGGAGCAAATATTTTAAGTATTACTGCACATAAAACCGTGCTTTCTGTTTTTTGTAAATAAATATTTTGGGATATTCACATAAATTACATAAAAATGGCATAAATGAAACATATTCACATAAAGTCGCATAAAAGAATTATTTTTAGCAAATCGCCATTCAACTATTTAATGCTCAATTACATAGGCCACACACCGCAAAATATTAATACTGGAAGGACTGATATGTCAGCTATAGTACCCTTTCATTTGGAAGAAAATGCAGGATGCTTTTAAAAAAGTGAGTTCGGATTGGTTAAAACTAGAAAAAGTGTGCCTACAAACATATGTCCGGAAACAAATACTTGTTGAAATATGAGGAATGTTAGAAAAATGTGTAAAGTATGCACATTTTCGGTAGCTTTGCCATACACCAATGTGTTTAAATGTCCCCATAGTTAGAAACCCAACGGATTGAGGTCCGGCGAACGGGGAGGCTACACTACTGGACCTCCTAGACCAATCCATCGTCCATTAAATGTTTGGTTTAAGTATTGTCGTACCATGCGTACAAAATGGGGTGGTGTTCCATCGTGCATAAAACAGACACGTCGTCTTTCTACAAGCACGACTACTCCAAAATCAAGAGTAACTCATCGCGCCGGAATCGATGTTACATAGCACCTATTAATCTGTTCTATAAAATGTATGGTGCCACAATTCCTGCCTAAACATTGGGACTAAAGCGTCATGAGTTGCAAATAAATCATGCACACACAAAGTTGAAAAATTATTAAACTGTCAAACTTACAGCTTGAAAACAACAGAAAAAGATTACTTTTGGTTACATTTAAGACATAAATACGCCTTTATCACCTTTAGTAAGATCAACACATTCCTCATGAATGTAAACGTCACAAACTGCACACATGCGCATATCCAATACTTTGTCAATTTCACAAATTACACAAAACCAACTATCCTTGTCCTCTTGTGAACGAAATTTTTCTTTCGAAGGATTGAAGGACTTGCTTTAGTGTGGCCCTTTTTCATATCACATGCTGTTTTTTTGCAGGTAAGACAATCAACATTGTTTTAATAAATGTTTTGAACAATTTATTAACACTTAAAAATCATTATCCTTCTCAGGAAAGACTTTTACAATTTTCTCGCTAAATATGGCGAACTTCTTCGCTAACAAACAAAATGGCTAGGCGCAGTCAATGATTGTGAAAAGTCAATGTTCTCTTCTAAGCTCCCCCACTCGACTGATCTCAATCAATTATTGACGATATAGTTCCTTTTTATGAATATCACAAAACTTCACAATTAATTATTCACTTTTCGATTTAGGATTATTATTTCTCGTCCTTATAATATCGATCAAAATCACTTCTTCCTCCTTGGTTGTATCACACATGAACAAAAGAAGTCAGCCTACGCTGCCTATAATTTAACATGGTTATTTCAGGGGGCTGGGTTTTCTGTTGCATCTATATGTATTTCCCAAGTTGTTTAGCACCTAAAAGTCCGAGCGTTAAACATGAAGTAGATAAAGAATAAGAATAGTTTGTAGAAATGTTTATCAAATTTCAGTTACGAATAGCCGTAATTCTGAGCATCAGGGAAGTGGAGTGCTTATTTTCCGACACTGTATGGGGAGGAGGGTCGAGTTAATCGTATGGCTGACAGGTAGATATACTACTGAGAGGAATTGGACCGAAAAGCGGATAACACAGTCTTGTAATTTACTGGCCCCTCTTGGGATCGATCCTGTACTCTGTGGTGATGATTCCTTAGAGGAACAGCACGCTTTTCTCGTCTACTTGCGCAACTGTCCCAACAAAGGAAGCCAACTTGAATGCGTATCTAACCCGTAACGCTCCCGACTGTGTCCATTAATCCGTCCATTGAAAAACCTTATCCAACCTCTATTCAATTTCTCTACCTACTTAGCCAACGTTAACAAAAGAAGTGCATTGATTGGCAGACCACATCGGCTTTAAGAAGCTAGGCACGGCGGGCATGATGATTACAGATGTCTGTCTGTCTGTCTGTCTCTGGCTGGGCATAAAATCTCTATTGTGATATTCCTAACCATAAAAGCAAAGCAATCCTTGGAGGCTGTGTCAGTTGGATCGATGCTCGTCTGTTTTCGCACTGCTCACAGTAAAAAGTCCCTTTACGTTCTCTTCCTTTTCTACAATTCAGTTAACGAAAATGTAATGAAAGTGCATGCTCATGTTTTCTTGGAATGGGGGCTGCATTAGGGGTAAAAACTTTACTTCCTATCAGGATTTACCAAGCAGGAAGGGAGGAAGGTCTCTCATAGAGTCTTGAGACTCAGGTAAATGGCTACTTTTTGTCAAGTCAATTTTCTTGATTGCCAGAGAGCAAGTTGTTGATGCAAGCTATTCATAGGGCACTTGTTGTCCCATTTGCTAATTTGGTGTAGCTACTTAAGAAATTCGAGTCCCCCGTATGTGCGATAAGCAATACCTATTCAGGGTGGAATTAGGGTTCATGCATTAACAATGAAGTCAGCGGTCTGAAAGCCCGCGCAAGAGCAATACCGCATAATGCAAGCAACTGCTCCAAGGCATAGCTTCGCCCCATAACGAGTATTAAACTTTTTGACCGTAGCTTAACCTTTGCCTCAGATATGCTTCAACCGCACACGTCAGTTTTTCCTCAAAAGTCTGATTTACTTTCGCATGACTGACTTCTCTAACCATTCAACAAACTTCTTAAAAAATGGAAATTAATTTTTCTTTCACACTAACCGTGTGTAGGACAAGGGTGGAAATTTTCTGGTGGTAGTGGTTTAATGGTGATCAACTAATTTATCAGCGCTCTTATAAAGTCCATAATGGCAAAAGCCTCATAAAATTAAATGATTTTGTTGTTTATCGACGCAGTCAATTGCCAGGATCACAACAGCGTCGCCACTGATATCGTGCACACTAAATACTATTGGGCTGGACCAGATTTGAACCCTCGACCTTAGATCAGAAGGCCAGCGTCTAACCATCTGAGTCACCCAGACCGATGCAAAAGCCAGAGCTCAACTTGAATATAAAATTTAAAAATAAATCTGATGTGTTGCACTCACATGACTTTCTCTACTCTTGCACTAACCATTCTTACAAACTCTTATTCCTATATCTTCTTCGTGTTAGTTGAGATAAACATTTGTACAAATTATCTTATTGCTTATTTCCTTGTAGGTGAAAGGGGAATATTAGAATACAGTAGGCTTTGTGCGATAGTCAAATATTTTAAAGCTTTGAGATTCTGTTCTCTTTGCACACTTAACATATAAAAAATTAACAACGATGATCCATTTCACGAAAGTTTAAAGTTTTCCGAAACTCACACACATAACAAGGAATATCTCCGAAATGGTTTACCCAACAAGAACATTTATTGAGACATAAATTGTGTATTTTAGCAAGATCTACATTTTTTGTATAGTATGATTTGGTCTATCTCTAACAGTTTACCAGTTATGCAAAAGTCGTCCAGAGTAAATACGACTACAGGGGCTATAGGCAGAAAATTCAAGATATGCATTTCATTTGGCATAAAAATATCTCAAAAATACGACATTTCAATCAAAATCGTTAGAGCCATTTTCAAGAAAATCAAAATTTTCGAAAAAATGTAAATGTAAAGGGTAGTTTACGGTGACGCTATTTTCTTCAATATCTTCGTTTCGCATTCTTGGATGACAAAGTTAATAACTAATTTTTTTAACGTTTTTAAGTTACTTTTTGTTGTTGAGTTATGCTGTCCACAGACTCACAGACACACATAGATATACACATGGACCTTTTAATAAAAATGCTTGTTTTGGATTCAGGGGGTCTCAAAACATATATTTCCGGTGAAATCTCGACATCGAATTTTTGGGTGGGATACAATACTTCCCATACCTACCGGTAGAGACAGTAAAATGTAGATCTTGCTTTATTTCCAAATAAATTCTTGTAGAGTGAACCATTTCGGAGATATTCCTTGTTACTTGGCGAGTTTTGCAATTCTTAAACTTTTCTCAGATGGACGATTGTATTCATCTCTTCATATCTTAGCTGTGCAAAGACAACGGAATATCAAAGCCTTCATATAGCGACTAGCTGTAAAAGATTTGACTATCGCTCAAAGTCTACTATATTCTAATATTCCCCTTGTACCTACAAGGAAATAAGCAACAATTTCTAAAAATGTTTATCTCAACACAAAGAAGATAAAGAATAAGAGTTTGTAAGAATGGCTAATATAAGGGTAGAGAAAATCATGTGAGTGCTATAATTATGTAGTTACATATACCGCGACAGATCTGCTACGAGGTACTCCTGGAACGCTCTCATGCCGATACCACGCCACCTTGTTTCGTCACGAGACCATAGAGAGAGCAGTGCTAGGCAACAGTTCCATCGCCTCTGTGACAGCAGATGGCATTAGGGTGCCTGCCATCCAGTCTATCTTCTTACATTATAAGAGGATAGATGGCACAGCATTCATACTTTCATCTAGTTTTCATTCACATTATTCTTTTAGACCTAAAGCTGGAACTATGGGACATGATACTAAACATCCAATCCGGAATTTACCTTGATGATTGAGGGAAACCACAAAAAGATTAGTCAGATTGGTCGGCCTACTGGATTTGAAGTCAGGATCTTCAATCTGTTTCATCGTTAGTCGATAATTTCCTCATCTAGGAAAGAGACGTATAAAAATACACCATACAGACAGATTGTGCTTTTGCTGGTTATTTATTTCGTAATCGCTGTGCAGAAAATTCATTTACTTCTCTAAAGTAAATTCATTTTCTGCATAGCGATAAATTCATTTTCTGCGCAGCGATTACGAAATAAATAACCCGCAAAAGCACAATATCAACTGTCTGTATCGTGTATTTTTATACGTCTCTTTCCTAGATGAGGAAATTATCGACTAACGGTGAGGGACGCTCAAGTTTGTGTCGATTTTACACGCACACAAGCGCGTCCCAAGCCCAGCCGCCTGGTTCCAACACTCATTGCGTGGCCACAAGCGAGGAGTAACATGGCAGTTGCAGCCGCGAAACTCGCCAGCTCTAGCCGTCTCTCGGAGACGGAAAAACTCTCCAATGCACAATTTGGATTTAGAAAAGGTCACTCCACTGAACTGCAACTACAGACTTGCTGATAACGTCACCGAACAATTTAACAATGGGGCTTCCACGTTGGCGCTATTTTTGGACATAGAAGCTGCATTTGATCGGTGCTGGCACGATGGTCTGATATACAAACTGCACCGAAATGTTCCAGGCCTCAAAAACTATTTATTTTTAATTGACAGCTTCCTAAAAAAACAGACACTTGTACGTTCAGGTTATGCGGGTTATGCAGGCTGGCGTACCACAAGGGGCAATAATGTCCCCATTTTTGTGCATATATACTTTTCACTAACGACTTTCCTGTGGACGGCAGATGCAAGGTCGCCCAAGGTGACGCCACGTAACGCAGGGGCCACTGCTACCAACAGCCACTACCACAGGACATGCTGCCCACTCATCCAAACAGTGCGAACTATGTAAATAGTGCGTGTCAGTGTAGCGTGCGTATGAGTGTGTGTGAATGAATGAGTGAGTGTACATATGTAAATATTGTATATATGTATAAAGAACATATAAACAATTACTACACCAAACTGTTACCGACAACCCACAGCGGACTCCCGTATGGGTTTGGTGAAACCAAGAAAGACTATAAACATTAAAAGCCCGAAAAATGTATATAGGTATGTATATTGTTACCCCTGCAAACCAGGTCCACTGTACCGGTAACAGGACAAATAATATAAAATAAATAACCAAACCTAACCTATATCACACATGTTTAAATTACTTAGTGTCAAGGATTTGAAAATTAAGAATAGCATTTACTAGGACTGTTTCACCTACAATCCCTACAATGTGTGTTGCACTCACATGACATTCTCTACTCTTGTACTAACCATTCTTACAAACTCTTATTCTTCTATTTTCTGTTATTTGAAATAAACATTTGCAGAAATTATCATATTGCTTGTTCTCTTACATGTGCAATGGGTATATGAGAATACAGTAGGCTCTGAGCGATAATCAAATCTTTTAAAGCTTTGAGATTCCGTTCTCTTTGCACGCTTAACATGTAAAAAATGAACGATGCTCCATTTCACGAAAGTTGGAAGTTTTCCGAAACTGACACAAATAACAAGGAATATCTCCGAAATGGTTCACTCTACAATAACATTTATTGAGACATAAACTGTGTATTTTAGCAAGATCTGCATTTGTTGTACAGTAACATTTCGTCTATCTCTTACGGTTTACGAGTTATTCAAAAGTCATCAAGAGTAAACAGGACTACATGGGCTAGCTAGAGAATTCAAAATAAACATTTCATTTGTGATAAAAATATCTTACACATAGGACATTTTAATCAAAATCGTTCGTCATTTTCGAGAAAATCAAAATTTTCGAAACATTTTCCCTGTAAATGGTAGTTTAGGGTGGTGCAGTTTTCTTCAAAATCTTAGTGTCGCATCCTTGAAAGACAAACTTAAATACCAACTTTGGTTTTTAACCGACTTTTCGTTTTTGAGTCTCACACACACACACACACACACACACACACGCGCACACACACACACACACGCACACACACACACACACGCACACACACACACACACACACACACACGCACACACATACACGACCTCAAAACTATTTCTAGTGAAATATCTGAGTGGGACACAGTACTTCCTCTGCTTAATAGAAGCAATAAAACATTTTAAATTGTATAGCACAATATGAAGTGCCTGGCACAACGCACTTTCTCCTTTTCTGGCAACCATGCCCGATATCTTAGCGCAACAGGTTACATCTTACTGTTTATTAGGCAAATAACTGACTTTGTGTCTGAATTAGAGAGGAAGCTAAAGGCGTGTGTAGTATAAAACAGACGTAAGGTTTGTAATTCCGAGGGTTTGTGGAAACTTGCGCAGCAGCACCCGAACACAAAATCAACACGAACCAGTATCATGAAGGAGAACTTTGGTCAAATATATCCAAGCACTACTGATGGAAGGGACTGATGAGGAAGCAATAACGGAAATTGTTCAGAGCTCTGCAGGGAATACCAACGAGAACATCATGCCTAATTGCAAACTGCTATAGAAATGAAATCCTGGTATTATTTGTTAACGGAAACTTGTGGGTGGAAAACTATAACAATAAGATGTACAGATACTATGAATTACTTTTCTACCCACAACTTTCTCTACCCATTATGGTTTAATTTTACTTATGTTCCACAAAATATTGCTGGGAACTTATTACTTTCTCTACTACGTGTAGTAAGGTAGAGGAAGTGTTGTATTCTACCAAAAAATTCGATGTCCAGATTTCACCGGAAATATATGTATTGAGACCAAAGTTGGTATTTAAGTTTAATGTCTTTCAAGGATGCGACACGAAGATTTTGAAGAAAATAGCCCCACCCTAAACTACCCTTTACATGGAAAATTTTTCGAAAATTTTGATTTTCTTGAAAATAGCTCTAACGATTTTGATTAAAATGTCATATTTTTTAGATATTTTGATGAAAAATGAAATGTATATCTTGAATTTTCTGGCTATAGCCCCTGTAGTCGTATTTACTCTGGACAACTTTTGCATAACTGGTAAACCGTTAGAGATAGACCAAATCATACTATACAAAAATGTAGATCTCGCTAAAATACACAATTTATGTTTCAGTAAATTTTCTTGTAGGGTCAACCATTTAGGAGATATTCCTTGTTATGTGTGTGAGTTTCGGGAAATATAACTTTCGTGAAATGGATCATCGTTCATTTTTTATATGTTAAGTGTGCAAGGAGAATGGCCTTTAACACATCTGTATCGCTCACAGCCTACTGTATTCTAATATTTCCCTTGCACCTACAAGGAAACAATAAGAGAATTTCTGCAAATGTTTATCTCAACTAACACGAAGAAGATATAGGAATAAGAGTTTGTAAGAATGGTTAGTACAAGAGTAGAGAAAGTCATGTGAGTACAACACATCGGATTTTATAAAAATGCTTTTGAGGGGGCCTCAAAATATTTTCGGTGGAATCTTGGCATTGAATATTTTGAATAAAATGTTTGTAACTAATTTATCTTCTTTTATAAACAGCGTGTAACTCAATAATGACTTCAATAATGAGATGTTTTTCAGTTAGCGAAAAAAAAAAATTCCCTGTAGTCCTGCCGGTATATTATCTCCTCAATCGTAGTTTTGCTTCATAAATGAACCCCAATGACGCAAACCAGTTTAATAGGACCAGAAGAAGTAAGGGAATGAGAGAGCAAGCGGATATAAATGTAGAACTTGCAGCAGATGTCGGTATTTCTACATGATGAAAAGGCATTGATTATTCTTAACAAGCAAGAGATCTCCACGAAACATCAATAGCACGAAATCTCTGTCCCCATCGCGATATCTCAGAGGAAGTAGATAACGAATATGCAAGAAATACAACAAATCCTAACTACTGCCAACACCAGAGCCAATTAAAGGCGATATGCCCCCTCAATCCAACAAAAAAGCATTCTTAGAAAAAAGGTCCTTGTGTGTGTGTGCGTGTCTCTCTGTCTCTGTGTGTGTGGTGTGTGTGTGTGCGTGTGTGTGTGTGTGTGTGTGTGTGTGTGTGTGTGTGTGTGTGTGTGTGTGTGTGTGTGAAAATGTGTATTTTCTTGAAAATGGCTCTAACGATTTTGATTAAAATGTCATATGTTTGAGATATTTTTATGACAAATGAAATGTATATCTTGAATTTTCTGGCTATATCCCCTGTAGTGTATTTACTCTGGGTGACTTTTGCATAATTGCTAAACCCTAAGAGATAGACCAAATCTTAATACAGAAAAAATGTAGATCTTGCTAAAATAAACAACTTATCTCTCAATAAAGTTTTTGTAGAGTGAACCATTTCGGAGATGTGCTTTGTTATTTGAGTGAGTTTTGGAGAACTTGCACTTCTGTCAAATGGAACATCGCTATTCATTGTTATATGTAAACCGTGCAACGAGAACGGAATTTGGAAGCTATCGCTCAAAGCTTTCTGTATTCTCATAATCTCCTTGCACCTACAAGCAAACAATAAGATAATTTGTACAAATGTTTATCTCAACTAACACGAAGAAGATGAGTTTGTTAGAATGGTTAGTAGAAGAGTAGAGAAACTCATGTGAGTGCAACACATCAGATTTTTTTTTGTGAGCCCTCATTATGAACTGTAATATAGAGGCTTAGAGAAGTCGTGCTTTAGATCTCATGTGAGTGCAACACATCAGATTTTTTTTTGTGAGCCCTCATTATGAACTGTAATATAGAGGCTTAGAGAAGTCGTGCTTTAGATGTTATAAAAACGAGTTTTATGGGATTTAATGATTTTATCTAAACTATTGCGGTTAGCATCTAGTTAAGGAGTGCTCAACTGCAGGCAAGTTAGGGGAGGTTGAAAGCAGCTCCTTCCACCCGCTGGAACAGAATGACGCATTTATCCATGATTACTGAGCTCCAGTGGCGACACATTCTTACATACAGGAAATCAAAGGGTATACATTCATATTCTACTGACTAATTCACGATGTTTCTGAGGATATTTTTTGGCACGATTTACGGTTCAGGTCTTCGAATGGAATGGAATGGAATGGAATGGAATGGAATGGAATGGAATGGAATGGAATGGAATGGAATGGAATGGAGTGGAATGGAGTGGAGTGGAGTGGAGTGGAGTGGAGTGGAGTGGAGTGGAGTGGAGTGGAGTGGAGTGGAGTGGAGTGGAGTGGAGTGGAGTGGAGTGGAGTGGAGTGGAGTGGAGTGGAGTGGAGTGGAGTGGAGTGGAGTGGAGTGGAGTGGAGTGGAGTGGAGTGGAGTGGAGTGGAGTGGAGTGGAGTGGAGTGGAGTGGAGTGGAGTGGAGTGGAGTGGAGTGGAGTGGAGTGGAGTGGAGTGGAGTGGAGTGGAGTGGAGTGGAGTGGAGTGGAGTGGAGTGGAGTGGAGTGGAGTGGAGTGGAGTGGAGTGGAGTGGAGTGGAGTGGAGTGGAGTGGAGTGGAGTGGAGTGGAGTGGAGTGGAGTGGAGTGGAGTGGAGTGGAGTGGAGTGGAGTGGAGTGGAGTGGAGTGGAGTGGAGTGGAGTGGAGTGGAGTGGAGTGGAGTGGAGTGGAGTGGAGTGGAGTGGAGTGGAGTGGAGTGGAGTGGAGTGGAGTGGAGTGGAGTGGAGTGGAGTGGAGTGGAGTGGAGTGGAGTGGAGTGGAGTGGAGTGGAGTGGAGTGGAGTGGAGTGGAGTGGAGTGGAGTGGAGTGGAGTGGAGTGGAGTGGAGTGGAGTGGAGTGGAGTGGAGTGGAGTGGAGTGGAGTGGAGTGGAGTGGAGTGGAGTGGAGTGGAGTGGAGTGGAGTGGAGTGGAGTGGAGTGGAGTGGAGTGGAGTGGAGTGGAGTGGAGTGGAGTGGAGTGGAGTGGAGTGGAGTGGAGTGGAGTGGAGTGGAGTGGAGTGGAGTGGAGTGGAGTGGAGTGGAGTGGAGTGGAGTGGAGTGGAGTGGAGTGGAGTGGAGTGGAGTGGAGTGGAGTGGAGTGGAGTGGAGTGGAGTGGAGTGGAGTGGAGTGGAGTGGAGTGGAGTGGAGTGGAGTGGAGTGGAGTGGAGTGGAGTGGAGTGGAGTGGAGTGGAGTGGAGTGGAGTGGAGTGGAGTGGAGTGGAGTGGAGTGGAGTGGAGTGGAGTGGAGTGGAGTGGAGTGGAGTGGAGTGGAGTGGAGTGGAGTGGAGTGGAGTGGAGTGGAGTGGAGTGGAGTGGAGTGGAGTGGAGTGGAGTGGAGTGGAGTGGAGTGGAGTGGAGTGGAGTGGAGTGGAGTGGAGTGGAGTGGAGTGGAGTGGAGTGGAGTGGAGTGGAGTGGAGTGGAGTGGAGTGGAGTGGAGTGGAGTGGAGTGGAGTGGAGTGGAGTGGAGTGGAGTGGAGTGGAGTGGAGTGGAGTGGAGTGGAGTGGAGTGGAGTGGAGTGGAGTGGAGTGGAGTGGAGTGGAGTGGAGTGGAGTGGAGTGGAGTGGAGTGGAGTGGAGTGGAGTGGAGTGGAGTGGAGTGGAGTGGAGTGGAGTGGAGTGGAGTGGAGTGGAGTGGAGTGGAGTGGAGTGGAGTGGAGTGGAGTGGAGTGGAGTGGAGTGGTGTGGGTGGGAGTGGAGTGGTGGGTGGGTGGGTGGGGTGGAGTGGAGTGGAGTGGAGTGGAGTGGAGTGGAGTGGAGTGGGAGTGGAGTGGAGTGGAGTGGGTGGGAGTGGAGTGGAGTGGGTGGGGTGGGGGTGGGAGTGGGTGGAGTGGAGTGGGGGTGGGTGGTGGTGGGTGGGTGGGTGGGTGGGTGGGTGGAGTGGGTGGGGTGGGTGGGTGTGGAGTGGAGTGGAGTGGGTGGGGAGTGGGTGGAGTGGAGTGGAGTGGGTGGGTGGAGTGGGGTGGAGTGGAGTGGGTGGGGTGGAGTGGGTGGGTGGAGTGGAGTGGAGTGGGGTGGTGTGTGGGGTGTGGAGTGGTGGGTGGAGTGGGTGGTGGGGGGTGGGTGGAGTGGAGTGGAGTGGAGTGGGTGGGTGTGGTGTGGAGTGGAGTGGGGTGGAGGGGGTGGGTGGAGTGGAGTGGGTGGGTGGAGTGGGTGGAGTGGAGTGGGTGGGTGGGTGGTGGAGTGGGTGGAGTGGGGTGGGTGGGTGGAGTGGAGTGGGGTGGGGTGGGTGGTGGGTGGGGTGGGTGGAGTGGAGTGGGTGGGTGGGTGGGTGGAGTGGGTGGGGTGGAGTGGGTGGGGGGTGGGGTGGTGGGTGGGTGGGTGGGTGGGTGGGTGGGGGGGTGGGTGGGTGGAGTGGGTGGAGTGGAGTGGGTGGGTGGGTGGAGTGGAGTGGAGTGGAGTGGGTGGAGTGGGTGGGGTGGGGTGGTGGAGTGGAGTGGAGTGGAGTGGAGTGGAGTGGAGTGGAGTGGAGTGGAGTGGAGTGGAGTGGAGTGGAGTGGAGTGGAGTGGAGTGGAGTGGAGTGGAGTGGAGTGGAGTGGAGTGGAGTGGAGTGGAGTGGAGTGGAGTGGAGTGGAGTGGAGTGGAGTGGAGTGGAGTGGAGTGGAGTGGAGTGGAGTGGAGTGGAGTGGAGTGGAGTGGAGTGGAGTGGAGTGGAGTGGAGTGGAGTGGAGTGGAGTGGAGTGGAGTGGAGTGGAGTGGAGTGGAGTGGAGTGGAGTGGAGTGGAGTGGAGTGGAGGGGAGGGGAGTGGAGGGGAGGGGAGGGGAGGGGAGGGGAGCGGAGCGGAGCGGAGTGGAGTGGAGTGGAGTGAAATGAAGTAAAGTGAACAGGAGAATTAGTTCGCATTAGCGAAGTCTTATTTAAAATTGAAGTACGTTATTAAGTACCGGTGAAAAACGTGTAAAGTGACAAATTTAAATCACAATACATATAGAGTTCTTGGTAACGCGATGTAGTGAGATACCTGCGCCATACATCGTGTATTTTAGACTGTGGTTCTGACATCGCTGCAGCTATCGTAATGAAACAGATTATGGGGGTGGAGGGGGATGTTCAAGTATGTGTTCACCACGCCCTTTGTTCGCCGCGTTACAACCCAGCTGCGCATAAGTGAGCATCTTGGTTTGGGTTCTCATAAATAACACACCATCACATTCATACAACTATCGTACTGCTAATATCTCTCCAGTTTGCAACGATCACATCGTACAACTTACACTTCTACAGCTTGTTTGTTTACTTCGGGTTTTAAAGTATGAGAGCACTCGATGAAAATTGCTACGAAGTTGTATTGATAGCAGAAGTACCTCTTACTCTCAATTATCACAGTAACACATTTTGTAACCGTTATTAAAATAGGTAAATGTTTACAAAATCGGCCGCTCGAGAAAACGAATGAAACATAGTGCAATGGATGCAGTTTTTATTGCTGATTACGATTTTGAAAGATTTATTTTGCGCTCAAGCTTCATTTTTTATCTATGAGCAAATTTCGTGCGTGCGATGCAGTGGTTTTATTTCGCTTATGCGGCGGATATTTAGCAAATAAATGTGTATAAACGAGTATAATATATGCTAGAATGATTGATTAATGCATTTACGTTGAAATTATTGCATAAACACTGCCCAAATTGTAAATATTTCGATAATACAGGACCCTGTTACCCCACTCATATACACACACTAAACCTAACCTAACACGGGCAAAACGAAAACGAAAAGCGCCAAATAAAACTTTCAAAATCATAATCAGCAACAACACTTTCAACGTAAATACATTGATCGATCATTCTAGCATATATTATACTCGTTTCTAAACATTTATTTGCTAAATATCCACCGCATAAGCGAAAAAAACTGCTGCATCATAGGTACGGAATTTGCTCATAAATAAAAAACGAAGCTTGAGCGCACAATACGACTTTCAAAATCTTAATCAACAATAAAAACTGCATCCATTGCACTATGTTTCATTAGTTTTCTCGAGCGGCCGATTTTGTAAACAATTACCTTAAGGTTGAATAAGGCAAACCCTTTGAATATTGTAAACATTTCCCCAAAGGATCACGTTATACATTAATGCAGAATGATAAAGAGAAAAATAAATATTTAATAAATTTTGGAGATCTAAAGATTGTTTAAGACACCTAAGAGCAAAACACAGTTGATCTCTTGTATATAAAATGGAAATGAGCATTAAAATTCAGTTTTTCGTCTACGAAAATACCTAAAAATTTAGCAATAATAGTTCGAGTATTTATCAAGGGAGGAAACAAAGTATTATGAAACGACAAAAGTGACAAGTGGTTTGACATTTTTATAATCGCTTTACGACCACTAAGGTATGATAAAATTAAGTTTAGAACACAACCTCTTATCCCTAATTTATCTAGTTTGATCATCAAAAAGATACTATCAATGCAGCAGTCAAATGCACTGCACAAGTCAACAAAGACACCAGCAACAAATATGTTTTTGTCAAGACAAGCATGAACATGATTTATAAAAACAATGCAAGCTGTTTCAGTCGATCTGCATATAGTAAAACCATGTTGACACTTAGATAAAAGATTATTTGAATTCAAAAAAGTGCAAATGTTATTATGTAATAATTTAATAACGTTTGAAAATGTGAAAAGTATGGATATAGGTCGATATTAACATCAAAAGGATCAGCCTTTTTAAGAATAGGAGAAATAACAGAAATTTTCAAATAATCTGAAAAAACTCCAGTTGTAAAGGTAAGATTAATGAGATAGACAAGAGGTAACACAATGTTATTTTAAAATTCTATTAGTCAATCCATCAACACCTGTTGAGTTAGAGGCATTCAAATCATTTATAACATTTAAAATTTCAATTTCACCAACAGGCATAAGTAACAGATTTTAAATTACTTTGACCTGCAGTGCAAAGATCAGACAAAGTGATGAAATGGTCCAAGAACTTTTTTTCAACGAGAGTGGAAAAATTATTAGCAAATTCGTTTATAATAAGTGCATTATTTTCAATAAGATCAATATTTTTATTTAGTTTAGTAATGTTATTTTTATTTACTCAACCAAGTTCAGTGTTTAAAACATGAACAGCTTTATTTTTGTTATTTGAATTATTAATTACTTTGGATACACACTCCTCTGTAATTGTCAATTTCTTTTTCATTCTATAAATTCTAATTTAGACAAGAAAACATCAATGATACCATTTGGAGATCTATAATATAGATAAAATACACAGGTAACACTTTTAAGGTTCGCTTTAAAATCTATTTTCAATCCCACACATTCAAAATTAATTTCTCGTATATATTATATATAGTGAATTACTTTCACTATTGATGCCGACATTTGTATCGGTATGTTTGGCCAGTAGGTCAATATGTTACTTTAGTAACCTTGCCTCATCTTGTAGAGCAGAAATGAGATTATCCTTTTATACTATCACATATTTTACCAATCTTACTTACTTGTACAATCACTAATCTCCTCTAGGAATTCCAGGAAATTACCACTCTCCGAAGAGTGGGCATTTGACGAAGCACAAACAGTCAAATCCTACTTGGCTTTTTCACAACATTGAACTGCATGTTCATCCACAAATTTCATATTATTAACAAGTTTTGCGCAGCTATTATGAAACATACTTTCACAAAAAGCACATTTAAACCACTGATCACTTCGAACTTGCACCACTTGCCCACACAAACATGGCCACACTGATTGCACCTGCCATTGCAGCAGTAGCAGGCCAACACGTCCGTACAGGAGGAAGGTCAAACACGAAGTAATGGTATACGGTGCGTTTTGTGTCTTTGGATTCTCTATATATTTGAATCTTCACACTCTCATTCATACTTCCAGACACTGTGAAGAATAGCTTTGGCTACAAAATAAATCCCACCCAGCCGGGAATCAAACACTGAACCCTTCACACAGCAGGCAGATGCTTTACTGAAATATACTAATATTTACGGTACTATGAGGAGATGACGTCACACCCAACAGCACACTGATATAACAACGTTTTTATCAAAGCACCACTTTCGGAAAGCACTGTAAGCCTCAACATGTCTTTGTTTCGACTTCGCTGGAATCTCAGCTACTTCAATAGCAAATCACTCATTTTTATAAACTTTTACTGCTTGATAATAACTGTCAAAAGTCGAAAGATTCAATTCTGCTACATAAACAAATAACCTACAAATCAAGACATGTGCTACTTCAAGTAAAGAATCTATTGCGACATTCATTAACAAAAAAATCGATAAAAAGGCTTTGCCCATATAATTTAGATGTAGACTTCATTTGTTCACATAGAGAATTCATTTTTTTACTTTCCCTACTAGTAAGTAGGGGAAGTATTGTATTCCACCGCGCGCGCGTCTGTATGTCAGTCTGTGGACAGCATAACTCAAAAACGAAAAGTCGGTTAAAAACCAAAGTTGGTATTTAAGTTTAATATCTATCAAGGATGCGACACGAAGATTTTGAAGAAAATAGCCCCATCCTAAACTACCCTTTACATGGGACATTTTTCGAGAATTTTGATATTCTTGAAAATGCCTCAAACGATTTTGATTAAAATGTCATATGTTTGAGATATTTTGATGACAAATGAAATGTATATCTTGAATTTTCTGGCTATAGCCCCTGTAGTCGTATTTACTCTGGACGACTTTTGCACAACTGGTAAACCGTTAGAGATAGACCAAATCATACTATGCAAAAAATGTAGATCTTGCTAAAATACACAATTTATGTCTCAATAAATTTTCTTGTAGGGTGAACCATTTCGGAGATATTCCTTGTTATGTGTCTGAGTTTCGGAAAATTTAAAACTTTTGTAAAATGAAACAACGTTGTTCATTTCTTTATATGTTAAGTGTGCAAACAGAACGCAAATTCAAAGCTTTAAAATATTTGACTATCGCACAAAGCCTACTGTATTCTAATATTCCCGTTGTACCTACAAGGAAATAAGCAAAAAGATAATTTCTACAAATGTTAATCTTAACATGAAGAAGATATAGGAGTAAGAGTTTGTAAGAATGGTTAGTACAAGAGTAGAGAAAGTCATGTGAATGTAACACATCAGATATCTGTATTAACATGAAGAAGATATAGTAATAAGGGTTTGTAAGTATGTTAGTACAAGAGTAGAGAAAGTCATGTGAGTGTAACACATCAGATATCTGTATTAACATGAAGAAGATATAGCAATAAGAGTTTGTAAGAATGGTTAGTACAAGAGTAGAGAAAGTCATGTGAGTGTAACACATCAGATATCTGTATTAACATGAAGAAGATATAGCAATAAGAGTTTGTAAGAATGGTTAGTACAAGAGTAGAGAAAGTCATGTGAATGTAACACATCAGATTTTTTTAAGGTTACTATGCTGTTGGTGTTACTGGTACCGTAAGGATTAATGACTAGCTTTAGCCTTATTGCTATGGGAATTGATAAATGAACTGCAAATTTAGCTTACACTGCCAAATATGTGTTGACAATGATTAACTTACATATCAAGTATTTACAAAAAAAGTAATTGTTCTAACAGTTTATTCGATTGGCTGTAGTACTTGCTTTTAAAATAAATCTTAATTAAAATGTATGACTGTTATTCTAAGTTGTTTACTTTCAAATCACTAACGTTAACTAGTATTAAATAAATGAATTATTAATAATTTCGTGAAGTATTCTAAACAAATACCACTCGAGGTCTTTATATTTGGGATGTTTTTTCTGGCGCTGGTGCTTATGTAGTATGTATTCCAAAGCTATTTAAATATACGTCTCTTTGAAGAACTCACGATAGAACTATGTACTGCAAATAACATAACAATGATGAGACGCACAAGCTGTAAAAGACAAGTGAAAGTTTTAAACAATCTAGTATTGCAATTTACATGCAGCCAACTATACATAACTGCAGGGAAATATTTTATTTGGTTTCTTACATAATTATAAAACTATCCCTGCTTTGCTTTCATATTAGCTGTATATAAGGCACCCAGAGTATATTATATGCAAATGCTGCGTGTCTCCCCCCCCCCCCCCCCACAAAAAAAACTGTGATAACGCCTAGTATGTTGTGTGGGATGACAAATTGATCGGTTTTCAAATAGGAACCCCTGTCCGGAAATACAAGGTTTGGACGCTTAAGAGCATTGTTGTGACAATTTGGTATATAAATACGGAAGGTATACAATACTTTAGCCATCTGTGTACTTAAATGAACGGCCTAAGCATAATAACATTTCTGCGCAGGCGCTAAATTCCTCCATAGAGGTCCTTGGTGTGCATCTTACTGCGTTACTTTTATAGTTTCCAGTTCAGTAACGTTTTTAACAACAGTGCGACACGTACCAGTACACAGTTGCTGAAATGGCCGACATGAGCTCCAGCACACTAGTTGAACTTGCTGAACGCAATCAAATCCAATCCAACGGAATAAACGAGCGGGTCGTCGGAAGTGCAGTCAGTAAAGAAAAAGCCTACAATTTCGAGTTGCATTTACTAGTGAGAATGAGATGTATATGCTCTCGTTGTGCTTTTTACCGTGCCTTGCACATTTCTACTAGCGCATCGCCCCTTACTCCTCTCTGATAGTGTTGATACCGTTACGCATTGTCAACAGAACAGTGGCGCCCTCCCCGAGTGCACTAATATCGTGGGCTACTGTTGCCTAGTACGTAAAGGGAGTATTTTAGTCTATAGATATTTTACTGTAAACTAGAGGTCTGCACGGGCTCGGGCCAAGCCCTTGGGTCTAGGCCCGTACAGCCCTAATTTGAAAAATGTTTGTCAGGCTCGGACTTGAAAATTAACATTAGAGGGTTTTGAATTTTAGTGTGATATATGCTTGAGTTTCCGAATTACGAAATGTTGAATCCGGATTTTATTATGTTATGCCAAATGCTCTACACGACGAAATTTAAAAAAATGCCTATTTTTAATGTTATATTGTATTTATCTGATTATAAGGTACAAATCTGTCATACAAATTTGTTTTATTAGCCTCAGCTCAAAAGACAGTAGTTTTTAAATTTTGTCGCTTGAAGTTTCTAGTATAAAGTTTTATAAACTTCTTTAGTAACTCAAAACCGTTCAAAAGAAAAAAAAAGTATATGATATATTTACTTGTTTGTGTTTTGGAAATGATACGAAGAATTGCATCGTGTGACATTTTCAAAAAGTGAATATGGTGAAAAAATAATTTTCAAAAAGCTTAAATTTTAAAATGAAAAACATTGTTATTCTGCATTTTTAGAGTACATTATGCAACTACAAGTATTTGTAATATAAAAAGTAAGAACACACTTTGAATTTAAGGTCCCTAGTATTTTTAAAGCCATGGAATACAAATGTAATGTTTTGCCAGATTTGTACTAAATTTCAGTGGTACATTCACTTAGGAGACAAAAAATAATGTATCATATTTCTTGGTCAGCTATGTTGAAATGCCGAGAATAGCACAATTACCGCAGCATTTCTTTACTAGGAATTCTAAATGATTATTCTGCTGACACGTTTCAAATGCTGCTACTGATGCTAGTCAAAGCACTGAATGAGAGGGTTTGCGACTATATCATTTCTCACTACTCGGCTGCAATTCAATCCATTCCACGTATAAACTCTTACACTCTTACCTCGAACCCAAGGCGTATTTGATTCTTCTACACTGCTAGTGACGCACGTTTCCTCCTGCTTTGTAAAGTGCTAACACAGCATCCATGTTTATACTGATACAATTACAGTTTGTTTTAGCTGACGCTGTAGTGATGTTACTGCATCATTATTGTTCAGCATTTCTCCAAATTGAAACGTTTATTTTATTATCATCATCATGGGATGAAATACTTTGATACTGGTGAGCAAAGACATTGAAGGAACTTTTTGTAGAAGAAGTAGTATCACACCAATAACCTTTTCTTCAAACTTGGAAAAAAAAGGTTATTTCTAAGACTTTGGCGACACAATTTCATGATCTTAAAACAATATTAATGTACCTAATAACGTTATTTATGCAGGTACCCAACATTGGCTAGCGTAAGTATTTGGACGAAAATTGGATTCTAGCAAATATACAATATCATTAGTAATAAATAATAATAATACTAATAATAATAATAATAATAATAATAATAATAATAATAATAATAATAATAATAATAATAATAATAATAATAATAATAATAATAATAATAATAATAATAATAATAATAATAATAATAATAATAATAATAATAATAATAATAATTAGTATTGTCAATAACTGCAGGATAATTTTGTTTAAAAGAAAACTGTACAATCGGGCTCGGGTCGGGCCCGGGCCATGGCCTATACACTATTCTCGGGCTCGGGTCGGGCCCGGGCCATGGCCTATACACTATTCTCGGGCTCGGGTCGGGCCCGGGCCATGGCCTATACACTATTCTCGTGCTCGGGTCGGGCCCGGGCCATGGCCTATACACTATTCTCGGGCTCGGGTCGGGCCCGGGCCATGGCCTATACACTATTCTCGTGCTCGGGTCGGGCCCGGGCCATGGCCTATACACTATTCTCGGGCTCGGGCCGGGCCCGGGCCATGGCCTATACACTATTCTCGGGCTCGGGTCGGGCCCGGGCCATGGCCTATACACTATTCTCGGGCTCGGGCCGGGCCCGGGCCATGGCCTATACACTATTCTCGGGCTCGGGTCGGGCCCGGGCCATGGCCTATACACTATTCTCGTGCTCGGGTCGGGCCCGGGCCATGGCCTATACACTATTCTCGGGCTCGGGCCGGGCCCGGGCCATGGCCTATACACTATTCTCGGGCTCGGGTCGGGCCCGGGCCATGGCCTATACACTATTCTCGTGCTCGGGTCGGGCCCGGGCCATGGCCTATACACTATTCTCGGGCTCGGGCCGGGCCCGGGCCATGGCCTATACACTATTCTCGGGCTCGGGTCGGGCCCGGGCCATGGCCTATACACTATTCTCGTGCTCGGGTCGGGCCCGGGCCATGGCCTATACACTATTCTCGGGCTCGGGTCGGGCCCGGGCCATGGCCTATACACTATTCTCGTGCTCGGGTCGGGCCCGGGCCATGGCCTATACACTATTCTCGTGCTCGGGCCGGGCCCGGGCCATGGCCTATACACTATTCTCGTGCTCGGGCCGGGCCCGGGCCATGGCCTATACACTATTCTCGTGCTCGGGCCGGGCCAGGTCTAAGAAAGTCGGCCGCGCAGGCCTCTACGTGTAAACACATGTTTTGAGGTCCGGAACGCATAAAATCATTTTAAAAAAGACATGTGTCTGTGTATATCTCTGTCCGTCTCTGTTTTTCTCTCTATCTGTCTTTCTCCTTGTTTGACTGTCTTTCTCCTTGTCTCTCTGTTTGTCTGTCTGTCTCTGTCTGTCTGCCTCTCTGTCTGTCTCTATGTCTGTCTGTTTCTTTGTCGTCTCTGCCTCTGTCTGTCTCTCTGCCTCTCTGTCTGTCTCTATGTCTGTCTGTTTCTTTGTCGTCTCTGCCTCTGTCTGTCTCTCTGCCTCTCTGTCTGTCTCTATGTCTGTCTGTTTCTTTGTCGTCTCTGCCTCTGTCTTTCTGTCTGTCTGCCTCTCTGTCTGTCTCTATGTCTGTCTGTTTCTTTGTCGTCTCTGCCTCTGTTTGTCTGTCTGTCTGTCTCTGTCTGTCTTTCTGTCTGTCTGCCTCTCTGTCTGTCTCTATGTCTGTCTGTTTCTTTGTCGTCTCTGCCTCTGTCTGTCTCTCTGCCTCTCTGTCTGTCTCTATGTCTGTCTGTTTCTTTGTCGTCTCTGCCTCTGTCTGTCTCTCTGCCTCTCTGTCTGTCTCTATGTCTGTCTGTTTCTTTGTCGTCTCTGCCTCTGTCTTTCTGTCTGTCTGCCTCTCTGTCTGTCTCTATGTCTGTCTGTTTCTTTGTCGTCTCTGCCTCTGTTTGTCTGTCTGTCTCTCTCTGTCTGTCTTTCTGTCTGTCTGCCTCTCTGTCTGTCTCTATGTCTGTCTGTTTCTTTGTCGTCTCTGCCTCTGTCTGTCTCTCTGCCTCTCTGTCTGTCTCTATGTCTGTCTGTTTCTTTGTCGTCTCTGCCTCTGTCTGTCTGCCTCTCTGTCTGTCTTTATGTCTGTCTGTTTCTTTGTCGTCTCTGCCTCTGTCTTTCTGTCTGTCTGCCTCTCTGTCTGTCTCTATGTCTGTCTGTTTCTTTGTCGTCTCTGCCTCTGTCTTTCTGTCTGTCTGCCTCTCTGTCTGTCTCTATGTCTGTCTGTTTCTTTGTCGTCTCTGCCTCTGTTTGTCTGTCTGTCTGTCTGTCTCTCTCTGTCTGTCTTTCTGTCTGTCTGCCTCTCTGTCTGTCTCTATGTCTGTCTGTTTCTTTGTCGTCTCTGCCTCTGTCTGTATGTCTGTCTGTCTTTCTGTCTTTCTGTCGGTCTGCCTCTGTCTGTCTGTTTCTTTGTCGTCTCTGCCTCTCTCTGTCTGTCTGCCTGTCTGTCTGTATGTCTGTCTGTCTGTCTGTCTGCCTACCTGCCTGCGCATGCGTTTATGCATGTGTGTGTATCAAATAAATACCAAAGATGGTTTATAAGTTCAGTATTTTCCAAGCCTATGACCGAAGATTTTCAATAATTTTCTCCAACACAGATTACCCTTTTCGTGGAACATTTCTTCAAAGTTTTTGATTTTCTCAAAAAATGACTAACGAATTTGATTAAAATACCATATACTACATTTCATATTTTTTCTACAGGTAAATACAGTTACCTTTCAACAAATGCTTGGACATGTCTAACAGTATTTAAGGCCCTTTATAGAGAAATAAACTATTCTTAATATGATTGTTGTGCTAGTTATGACGTCATTGGAAACAATTTTAAATAACACCCTATATTTTTTGTGCACCATCTGAAATACTTTATTGTTGGTTACGATTCTACAAGTTATTCATTGTTTTATATAACAAAAGCTACTCTCGATGGAACGTAAGTTAATCTCTAACCTTTCAAAATATTGGCATGCAGAATTTATCGCGAAATAAACCTGGTTTTATCCATTACGTGTTCACGGTGGAACCAAGATATCTGATAAATCATTTGTGTTTACAGCTTTGCAAAGACCAGAGGCAACACATGTTCTTCGTTTTAGTGCACCCGACTGCTGACTGCTGCCTGAGTGGTAAAATATGGTACGAAAGTTTGGCGAAATAAAACAGCAGCTGTACCGACGTGCAATGGAGTTATTTTACATACCAGTAAGTCTACTAACATGGAGCTGTGTTTTTTAAGCACACGGACCTTGAGATCAGAAGGCCAGCGTCTAACCAACTGAGCCACCGAGATTGACTGGGTTTTTTCGGAGGTTCCCCCGACCAATGTTGGGATGTACTTCCATATCTTCCGAATTTCCTGTCCCTATAGTTCGTTCATCCTGTTGGGTTTCTGTCTGGTTTGGAAGCATAGGCCAGCGTCGCGACAGCAGCTCAGCAAGGAAATCTCTTCCCCGGAATAGACAGTGAGCCTACTGGTTTCCGGCCCCCCCCCCCATGGGATGCTACAAGCCCGGGGAGTGGAGGGGAGCCGGTTTCCGAGTCCCACTTACCCCTTGGGAGTACAAACCTGAGGGCTGGGAGAGGAGCCGGGCTGATTCTAACTGGGAAAATGTAGGGACCCTGCCACCTGCTTCGTCGTGGTAACGTCAGGCCGCCCTTAGGATCCATTCACCTCATCCATCCACTCGGGGGTGCCCCGTCAGGGGTATGGGCACGAAGGATTACCTTTCGGTCAAGGTGCTAAGCTCCCTCTGCAAGTTGTCAGAATCATAAAATTGCCCAACGGATTGCCTAATCCGCTGGATTACCAACTATGAGACATCATCGAGAGCAAAGCTTGCTCAATACGTCACAGAAATCGGAAGACCTAAAACGGGGTTTGAAGAGGACAGTGTAGAATTTGCACACAAATGTCATACGTGCTGTTACAGATGACTGAAACTCTGTGTAGTCTCCAGGGAGGACACTTTGAGCGACTATTTCATACAGGATTACTGCAAACGATTCATTCGTTTCCAAAATGCTATGATTTCCAACCTATTACACTTAAAAAAATGATACATCAGCATCCGGAGGCTCACCAAGTTTGCATTCATTACACCAGATGGCAGCACCAGTGTAATGTCATCACAAAATGGCTAGAAAACAAGGGTTTTCGTGTATTGGAATATGCGAGGTGTACGTCTGTTATAGCACCGCAAGTGCATTTAGAAGCAGGTATTAACCAGAACCGCCGTGTAGACAAAGATTTGCGGTGGTATGGGCAATTTAGTGACTATGGTTGCCTGTGTAAGAGGACATCTATCGGTCGACCAAAGGTGCTAGATGAAACAATGGAGAATCAGTGAAACGTTCGTCCCTAGTCCACATAAATCAACAATTCGTGGAAGCGGTGAAGTTGGAATACCACAACAAACTGTGTAGAAGATTTTGCAACCCACGTTTATAATTGAGACAGGACTTATATGACCAGGTAGTTAATTGTGCAGATGGGGTTATAACAACATGTATGTTGTTCCCTGATATTCAGTTTGGGATAGTAATATTAACTGTAACTGTAATACGTAGATGCAAATACAGCGTAGAGAAGATCAAACGTTTTCACATTTCAGTTGGAGGTCTTAATGTAGACATCGTCTTTGTTAGGACAGAAAGGGTGTCTTCTTTCTTTTTTATTGGTATGTAAACTAATTTCCTCATCTCAACTTCTAATTGAACTTCTCTCTTTGTGCACTCCAAAAGTAGTCTCCCCAAAGAACTGGAAAGTAAAGAGGACAAGAGAAAACAAAGGGAGCCTTTATCCTTTCTGGCAGGTAAAGCACTCAGGAAAGTCAAGTGTCACCAGGGCTACCAACTTCTGCTGCTAAATAGAGGAAGCCTTTAAAAGAAAAGGCCGAAATCGCTCCCTTTGCACTGATTTACTCTTGCGGTCCATCCATCTTTATTCTTAAGTCTCCAAAGTAAAGTTGCAGTAATCCAAGAGCAATTAAGTCTATCTTAAGTGCCATTTTATAGCGAGCTAGATCTGGGAGTAGAGAAGTAAGATAGTGGACATTAACAGTGGCAATTATCGCCTCTCTTTGATATAAATCCCGTTTGTCTTTTCATTAAAAATACGTCCTTAGTTTCTAAAGCAAGAGGGCGATGCCTATTGCCCAGCAATTACCATTTATTCGTTTCTGGTAATGTCTTGAGGACCAAATCGTCTACCAGCGTCCTAAGGAGTGAAGATGACACAGAAATACTACTATCCCGTTTCCAGATTGTGGAAGAGAAAATATATAACAGAGCAGACAAAGAAATTTTAGGAAATATTCAATTACTATAGTGTCCCTTACAACGTGTTTAATGTTATTAAACCAATATACAGGCTCTTAGGGAGATAAGTACAGATATTTTGATAAATAGTACCTTATTATGGACTCTATTAGATAGTATAGTTGTTTTTCCTCTTAGTCTAACAGGTTTCCCACAAACCAATCACCTAGGTTACCATCTAATGTCTTTTGCATGGTCATAACTGCGCAGCAAAATGAACAAAGCCTGTCGTATAAACTACCCGTTTTGCTTTAAACTCAACGTAACATTGCCCTTGCAGAAAACATTGAAACAGGTTCCGGTACACCATTCGTTATCACGAAACCAGTCTAGTCTCTGCGTCATGCCTTCTGTCACACTACTTAGATGTACTAACCAACCTGAGCATATGCTACTTTTAAGTATTATTATCAGTCCACAAATAAAGCAAATATTGACGTAATATTCTTCATTACATTGTCCTAAATTACCAATAAAAATATATGAAGTTATGTATCTAAAACCCTGTTTGAAATATCCAGATTATATGGAATAAAGGTTCCTCTTTCAAATTTAATCAAGTCTTAAACAGAGATGTAGACTGTCCCCAATATATATAATTAATAAATATAATTATTTGCTAACGATCATACTTTGGCTGACTCTAAAAATGATCTACAAGGATATATAATAAAATTAAATAAACTTCTAGAAACCGTCAATTTGGAAATCTCAATTAGTAAAACCAAAGTGTGATGATGGAAAGTACACACTAAAGAAAAGCTAATATTGTAATAACATATCAGATAGCACAACATCTAATAATTTTAAATATCTTAAATGTGACCTCAATTTATAATTAAATCAGGATCTGGCTAATAATGCATTATTATTATTATTATTATTATTATTATTATTATTATTATTATTATTATTATTATTATTATTATTATTATTATTATTATTATTATTATTATTATTATTATTATTATTATTATTATTATTATTATTATTATTATTATTATTATTATTATTATTATTATTATTATTATTATTATTATTATTATTATTATTATTATTATTATTATTACTATTATTACTATTAATTACTATCATCAGCATCAGTGGAGAAAAATGTGGCAATTAAGCAACTTTGTGTTGTGTGTTTTATTTTATTTGTTTCTTTTTGTCATCTTTCTTTATATTCCATTCATTGCACATATTTGCCTTCCCAATTTGGGGCGAAGGTACCGCCGTTCACCATTTACAAGTATTCCAAAGCAAGCTCCTACGTATAAGCCATCTTGGACTATAGTACCTATCACACAGGTTCCGGGGAGCCTGGATTCATTACCGAACCCATTTCAGCTCCTATTCACTCCTCTTATCATTCGGAAGGCGATCTATAGAAGCATCCAGCCGCAACATTTACTATTATCCGATAATGATTCCCATATCGTTAACAGCTCCCTCCGATCAGCGTGAATTCAGCGATGTACTAAATTGTGCCTGACGTAGCTAACTTGTAATACGTTTTTAACGTTTTATTTTACGTAATGCTGGTTCAAGTCTTTACAGTAATTGTCATTGTGTTGCTTTCTTGCCACTCGTACTGAAATTACACTGTAATTTGTCTTTATGAATTATCTGCAGTTCCCAGAGGTTGGCTATTTTGTCATTTTCTCAAGAAATGTTATACAAAATCATTGTAAGACGTTGTGCTGGCTAATGGTCATCAGTTAGATGCCAGTTTAACAAGGCTTGAGCACATTTTTGTATTCGTGATCATCAAAAACACGACTTTGGAACAGCAAATTTAGAATTCTTCGCTTTTTGCCTAGCGACATAGCCTGTTGGAATCCTAGTCAGTGATGCCAATTTAGTTGTTTTTAAACTAAATCTGGTCTTTCTGGGAAGATCTTTAGTTGTCAAAATTTATAAATTTAACATTGCTAGTATAGGGATTTAGTTGTTTGATAAACTGCATTTGGTTGGACAGAAATGTTTTTAACATTGACAACTCAGAAATTTAGTGGATTTCTTATTTTTCTCTGGTTATTTTTCTTGATCCTCTATTGGCAACACTGATCCTAGTGTGACATCACACTTTCTGCAATGACATTATGTAATATTTTCTTTTTGCTTGTGTCTGAATGCACTCATTCGTAGACCGCCATGAGATATAGTATTGAAAGCAAGTTTAACATATCCAATGATAAAATATCAGAACTTCAGCAAAATTTAACACCCACGTATAGCATTATGACTATTTTTTACAATGACTATTCTGTTATTCACTGAGTATTTTCCGTCAACATCTATACTGTTGTTTTGAATTTAAGCATTGATATACTGAGGAAATAAATTCTCTATGTTACATCAAAAGTTACAATGAATGCAAAATGTTGATCTTCATACCACAGCAAACAGAACTGAAACACCTCTCTGTTCCGAAACTTAGTCACACCAATCGAAATATAACCTAGATAGTGCATGTATTTTATTGGGTTTGTTCCAGAAAGCGGTTCTGAACGCCTACCGAACTAATACCACCATTTTCTTATGCACATGCGAATCGAGCACGCCTTCAGAATTAGTTTGGAAGTTTGTACCGTTGTAAGATTACTTTAACCATTATTAATCTGTGATTCTGAATAACATGAACACGCGTTGTAGGTTATACGAGGTTTGTTCCGACACGATCCAATATCAGTTGTTATCTGAGCATGCGCAGTAGCTGAGCAATGTTCCAACATGACAGAAAATCCTCCAGAAAATCCTCCTGGTTCTGAATTTCTATCTTACTGTTCCAACATTTTGGAAACTAGTTCGGAACCAGTGAAATCGGTTCTTGGACAAAACAAGGAACTGCAAATTCTGGACAAGCGCAAATCGTATAGACAATAACCTACTACGCGTGCGCAGTAATACAGAATTACAGATTAATGATGGTGGTTCAAGTACTGTTCCAACCTGTAGGTCTGTGGACGATCGAGCACGCTCTCAGGAGTAATTCGAAATTTTTGTCATGTTGCAATTCCATTTAGGCACTGCGCATGCTCAAATAATTCAGAGGTGATTCTGGATCGTGTTGGAACAAACCTAATTCGCACCTTTCGCGTAAAATGGGGAATCAAAACGAAGATCCAATATGATTTATATAAAACAATGAATGTGAATTGGTAAATTAAAAGCCCATTCTATATAGAAATTTACCTGCAGCAGTTGTACGAATCAAAGGGTATCATAATCCCTCAACCAGCTTACTAAATGCAATTATGAAAATGTCAACGCCGCCATTTTGTGTAACTTTTGCCACACCAAATAATATATTCCACATAAGTAAGGGTGTCTAAATCTTCTTTTAGTAGCATATGTTTAAACTCATCTCTTATATCTTAATTAAATTGTTTACTCATCCGAGCGCTTTTGAAGTTTTGAATACAATTGTTAGTTTTGAGATACCACCTTTTAAACCACCACTTCAGTGTCTGCGAAGATGTGAGATTACATAGTTCCAAAGAAGTTCCAGAGATGCCGCTAGTTCCAGACCCAGATGATACGAAGTCCAGTCACTAGGTAGCAGATGATGTCAGCCCGAAAGGTTCCTACCTCGGAATGCCAGCCTCGTGATAACGAATGGTGTACCAGAACCGAGTTTCAATGGATTCCGCAAGGCCAATGGCCTCAGTACCTAGACCAGTAGATCATCCATTGAGGCGTGAAGCAAAATGGGTAGGCTTTGCTCATTTCGCGACGCAGGTACGACCATACACGAAACATGAGGTAGTAAACTATGTGATTGCTTTGTGGCCAAACTGTTAGACAACGATAAAAACCAAAGTAGATACATGATAAAGTGTATATACCTTATATACAATCCTAACAGCCTGTATACCTTGGTAAAATACCGTTATAAAATTCTGTGGTGTATTCTAAAGCTCAATTTATGTTAAGTGATTGGCAAAACCGGGAATTCAAATTGAAACCGTTGTTTTAAGTATCAAACTGAAAGTGTCTTCTAATTAGAACCTACATATAGAAGGCAGGTAGAACAGGCTCTGTCACAGGTGCCACGTCACAGCTACATCCCTGTATCAGCCGACTATTCCTTCTTTCTGGTTTTAATCAAGTGCGAGTAACGAACGCTCTGTGGTGACAATACAACTTTTGAACAGAGTATTGATCTGTGGTAGAGCTCAAGTCCATTCACCCAAAATCAGCCAAAACTACCTACCACCAACATGATCACCAGAGCTCAGTGCACCATCAAGTCTGAATACCCGGGAGGTATTTCATAAGTAACTGGGCATTCGAAGAAGAAACAGATTTTAAATATTTTTGCAATACTTGTAATATGTAAGTTAATCATTGGGAACACATATTTAGTAATGTAAGCTAAATTTAAAATTCATTTACCAATTTATTATCACGACAACGAGGCCAAAACCAGTTTTTAATACTGATGGTACCAGCTGAACTGATGACGTCACATCCAACAGCATACTAACCTAAAAATAAGTTAATGAATCCTTAGTAAAATATACAAATAGGTATAATGTTAACGTTTTTATCAAAGCATCATTTTCGGAAAGCATTGTAAGCTTCAACATATCTTTGTTTCGACTTTGCTGGTAAAAGTGATGCACATGCTAGATCCGTAGCTTCTTCAATGACAATGTCGCTCATTTTTATAAAATGTTACTATCAAACGTTGAAAGATTCAATTCTGCTACATAAACAAATAACCTAGAAATCAAGCCATGTGCTACTTCAAGTAAAGCATCTATTGCGACATTCATTAACAAAAGAGTGGATAAGAAGGCCTTGTCCATATTGTGGACTTTTTGGTGTGGGTGTAAAGTAAAGAAGACAGATGTAGTCGAGATAAAGAAACACTTTTACTTCCGTAAACAGTAACTTTGTACACTCGTTGCAACAGCAAGAAAGTCTTTTCCGATTCACCAACAGCACGGCTCCGAATTCGTAACACAAAGAACTGTCCCTTCTCCGTCGGCACGACTCCTCAACGCTTCACATACGTCTGTCCCTTCCGTCGGCACGACTACTCAACGCTTCACATACGTCTGTCCCTTCCGTCGGCACGACTACTCAACGCTTCGCATACGTCTCCTCTTTCCGTCGGCACGACTACTCAACGCTTCACATACGTCTGACTCTCCGTCGGCACGACTACTCAACGCTTCACATACGTCTGTCCCTTCCGTCGGCACGACTACTCAACGCTTCGCATACGTCTCTTCTTTCCGTCGGCACGACTACTCAACGCTTCACATACGTCTGTCCCTTCCGTCGGCACGACTACTCAACGCTTCACATACGTCTGTCCCTTCCGTCGGCACGACTACTCAACGCTTCGCATACGTCTCTTCTTTCCGTCGGCACGACTACTCAACGCTTCACATACGTCTGTCCCTTCCGTCGGTACGACTACTCAACGCTTCACATACGTCTGTCCTGTCCTCGGCACGACTACTCAACGCTTCACATACGTCTGTCCCTTCCGTCGGCACGACTCCTCAACGCTTCACATACGTCTGTCCTCTCCGTCGGCACGACTACTCAACGCTTCACATACGTCTGTCCTGTCCTCGGCACGACTACTCAACGCTTCACATACGTCTGTCCCTTCCGTCGGCACGACTACTCAACGCTTCACATACGTCTGTTCTGTCCTCGGCACGACTACTCAACGCTTCACATACGTCTGTCCCTTCCGTCGGCACGACTACTCAACGCTTCACATACGCCTGTCCCTTCCGTCGGCACGACTACTCAACGCTTCACATACGTCTGTCCTGTCCTCGGCACGACTACTCAACGCTTCACATACGTCTGTCCCTTCCGTCGGCACGACTACTCAACGCTTCACATTCGTCTGTCCTGTCCTCGGCACGACTACTCAACGCTTCACATACGTCTGTCCCTTCCGTCGGCACGACTACTCAACGCTTCACATACGTCTGTCCCTTCCGTCGGCACGACTACTCAACGCTTCGCATACGTCTCTTCTTTCCGTCGGCACGACTACTCAACGCTTCACATACGTCTGTCCCTTCCGTCGGCACGACTACTCAACGCTTCACATACGTCTGTCCCTTCCGTCGGCACGACTACTCAACGCTTCACATACGTCTGTCCCTTCCGTCGGCACGACTACTCAACGCTTCACATATGTCTGTCCTTTCTGTCGGCACGACTACTCAACGCTTCACATACGTCTGTCCCTTCCGTCGGCACGACTACTCAACGCTTCACATACGTCTGTCCTCTCCGTCGGCACGACTACTCAACGCTTCACATACGTCTGTCCCTTCCGTCGGCACGACTACTCAACGCTTCACATACGTCTGTCCTCTCCGTCGGCACGACTACTCAACGCTTCACATACGTCTGTCCCTTTCGTCGGCACGACTACTCAAGGCTTCACATACGTCTGTCCCTTCCGTCGGCACGACTACTCAACGCTTCACATATGTCTGTCCTTTCTGTCGGCACGACTACTCAACGCTTCACATACGTCTGTCCCTTCCGTCGGCACGACTACTCAACGCTTCACATACGTCTGTCCTCTCCGTCGGCACGACTACTCAACGCTTCACATACGTCTGTCCCTTCCGTCGGCACGACTACTCAACGCTTCACATACGTCTGTCCCTTCCGTCGGCACGACTACTCAACGCTTCACATACGTCTGTCCCTTTCGTCGGCACGACTACTCAAGGCTTCACATACGTCTGACTGACTGTCTGTCGCACTTTACCGCTATTTATATCTCCCAGGCACTATTCTGGAAAGTTCAGTTATTGCGGTGAAATACAAAGCAGAAGATTCTCGATGTCTCTATTCTTTTCTCTCTTTCGGCAAGCGCCCCAACAATGCGGCCATTCTCTGTCTCTTTCCTTCGGCTCCTTTGCGGTAGTGCCGACAATAATGCGATGGGTGACACTGCTGTTGTCGGCAATTAGATGCGGCGGGCGCGGTGACAATATAATTTAAATGTAGGTTTTCATTTGTTCACACAGAGAATTCATTTTTCTTATGTTAAATAAAATATGGAAAAGCAATTTTGATTTATTATTGCTTTTAATGGGTTTTCTAAGTATTGCAAAAAGTAATTGAACAACCACGAACTATAAGTTACTTATCAGATCTCGAATGCTTGTTAGTCCTGAGGGCCTCGTATTCCCAAAATACATTCTCGACCTGATAATTATCACTTACAGTTGTTGGTACGCAATCTACTATTGGATATGTTGAACATATTTATTAGTTGAATCATTCCCCGGTGCTGTACAGTCCATTTAGTTCCTAATGTGACCACCAAAGCTCACTAGAGAGCGTTTTTGCGCAATGAGAATCTCTGCTTTATAGGCATTTTTTCTGAGTTTGTTTTTTGTAGCTGCCTGATTTGAGATCGAAAACCTCTGACTGAAACTCAGAGTGTATTCCCTTTCTCCAAGAACTTCACAAAACATCTGCCGCTTGCTATAGTCATCTGCATGAAGAATTTGTACCCAATATGACCGAAAATTTAGCGCTTTCCGTAAGATACACGATACACAAACAGGAGAAATGCTCAATTCCTGAGCAGGTTTAGAGATTGATTCTTTTGGTCAGTGTACCTTGTTATTCTATGAAGTACCATAAGCATATGATATCGTGGAAAGAGTATGGAATTTCAAAGACAGTAAATAGCGATGTGCCACGTATAGTTGTGCTCAATGTGGATTAAGTGAGTGTATGATTTAGGACGTGCGCTCAGGTTTATGCCCAGCGTTAATCCTCACATCTTGTTTACGCGCGTTTAGGTTATTAAACAACCAATAGAAGACACACTCACACACCAGAACCTGGGCACACCGAGACATTCTTGTATATAGTGACTCGGTTTTTTCTTCTATTCCTTCTTTCTTCCTCCCTTCATTTCTCCTACCACCTCCTTCCTTCTCCTCATTTCTTCCCTTCCTTCCTCCTTCGTCCGTTTCGTTACCTCCCTTTTTCCCTTCTTCCTTCGTTTCCTTCCTTTATCCTTTCAGCCTTCGTTTCCTTCCTTTATCCTTTCTCCCTTCGTTACCTTCCTTTATCCTTTCAGCCTTCGTTACCTTCCTTTATCCTTTCAGCCTTCGTTTCCTTCCTTTATCCTTTCAGCCTTCGTTTCCTTCCTTTATCCTTTCAGCCTTCGTTTCCTTCCTTTATCCTTTCAGCCTTCGTTTCCTTCCTTTATCCTTTCAGCCTTCGTTTCCTTGCTTTATCCTTTCAGCCTTCGTTTCCTTCCTTTATCCTTTCAGCCTTCGTTACCTTCCTTTATCCTTTCAGCCTTCGTTTCCTTCCTTTATCCTTTCAGCCTTCGTTTCCTTGCTTTATCCTTTCAGCCTTCGTTTCCTTCCTTTATCCTTTCAGCCTTCGTTTCCTTCCTTTATCCTTTCAGCCTTCGTTTCCTTCCTTTATCCTTTCAGCCTTCGTTTCCTTGCTTTATCCTTTCAGCCTTCGTTTCCTTCCTTTATCCTTTCAGCCTTCGTTTCCTTCCTTTATCCTTTCAGCCTTCGTTTCCTTCCTTTATCCTTTCAGCCTTCGTTACCTTCCTTTCTCCTTTCTGCCTTCATTACCTTCCTTTCTCGATTCTTCCTTCCTTTCTCCCTTTCTCCCTTCTTCCTTCGTTACCTTCCTTTATCCTTTCAGCCTTCGTTTCCTTCCTTTATCCTTTCAGCCTTCGTTTCCTTCCTTTATCCTTTCTCCCTTCGTTACCTTCCTTTCTCCTTTCTGCCTTCATTACCTTCCTTTCTCGATTCTTCCTTCCTTTCTCCCTTTCTCCCTTCTTCCTTCGTTACATTCCTTTCTCTCTTCTTCCTTCGTTACATTCCTTTCTCCCTTCTTCCTTCGTTACATTCCTTTCTCTCTTCTTCCTTCGTTACATTCCTTTCTCTCTTCTTCCTTCGTTACATTCCTTTCTCCCTTCTTCCTTCGTTACATTCCTTTCTCTCTTCTCCCTTCGTTACCTTCCTTTCTCCTTTCTGCCTTCATTACCTTCCTTTCTCGATTCTTCCTTCCTTTCTCCCTTTCTCCCTTCTTCCTTCGTTACATTCCTTTCTCTCTTCTTCCTTCGTTACATTCCTTTCTCCGTTCTTAAATGAATAACTAAGTATTTGTCCAACAAGTAACAAAATAAACCAATATATTCTCTATTATTTGCTTGAATTTGTCAATACTTATGCGTTTTCTTCAAATAGCAATTTGTTATCGTTTTTTTATCTCTTGGCCTTGCTAAGTGAACGGAATTTGAAAGGCATCGCATAGCAACTAGGTCTTATAACATTTCGCTGTCGCTTAAAGCCTACTGCATTCCCATATTCCCCTTGTACCTGCAAGAAAATTAGCAATAAGATACTTTCTGAAAATGCTTATGTCGATTAAACTGAAAAACAGAAATAAGCATTTGCAAGAATAACATATATTTGTGAACAGAGTTTCTCCAAATTGAACTAAGTCTGTATCGTAGTATGTTACGCGACAATCATTTTCTGTATCTTCTAAGGTTATACACTTCGACTTTATCACCAAATATTGATACATTTCTTAAAGGTAAGCAGTACCAAAGAAGTCACTAATGAACAGATGTGTAGCGTATAAGATTTGATAGTGCTTTCGTAAATCAAAGGCAGCCAATATGTAACCAAGCCGCCACTGCAACACATTGCACAGTTGGGGTTAGATAGTGGTAAAGTTCGCAAACGCTGCACGTCGCTGATGTAGACAGATGTTCTAGCGATGCGAGTGTGTTGAGGATTGGGATGTCACCAGAGAATTCATTCTCCCTACACCCCCCCCCCCCCCCCCACAGACTGGTATTGCAAAGAAGTGTTATTTTCCTTCCTTCACGAATCGTCTGCGAGATAAATTGCAGTGTTTGTTTCCACACATTTGTCTGAATCAGTTTTACTACAAATGAGATGCTCTGGAGCTTCCTTCCTTATGTATAGTAACCACTTGTGTAAGGAATTCTGCCTGTGTAGAGATAGGAAACGGTTATTTCCAAACGTAGGTAAGTATCCAAAAATAGGGAAAAGTTTTGGAAAAATTTTATTTTCTTGAAAATGGCTCTAACATTTTGATTAAAACGCTACATGTTTGAGATACTTTTATGACAAATGAAATGCATATTTTGGATTCTCTGGCTATAACCTATGTAGTCCTGTTTAGTCTGCATGACTTTTGAATAAGTCGTAAACTGCAAGAGATAGACAAAATGTTACTTTACAAAAAATGTAGATCTCACTAAAACACACATTTGTGTCTAAATATTTTTTCCGTAGAGTGGACCATTTCGGAGATATTCCTTGTTATGTGTGCCAGTTTCGGAGAACTTAAAACTTTGGTGACAACATCATTGTTCATTTTTTCATGTTAAGCGTGCAAAGAGAACGGGATCTCAAAGCTTTAAAAGATTTGACTATCGCACAAAGCCTACTGCATTCCCATATTCCCCTTGTACCTACAAGGAAATAAGCACTGTCCATACAGTAATAGAGTAATTACTGTATTTTGCCCAAAAATACAGTAATTACTTGATACCCAGATTTGTCAAAAAATACTCCCTTGATCCAGTATGGGCATTTTGATAAAAATGTCTGTCCGCGAAAAGCATAACCGAAGAATCAAAAGCAGATTAAATATCAAATTTGGTATTTACGTTCAGCAACTTCTAAGCACACGACACCAAGATTTGTGATAAAATCAACCCTTACCCTAAACTACCCTTTAAATGGGTGATTGAGTAAGCGAGTGAGCGAAGTTTAAGCGTCCATCGACAACTAGCTCATTTGGGTGCGTAAAAGAAAGCTTTTCCAAAAAGTTTGATTTTCTAAAAGTGACTAACGATTTTGGTTAGAATGACAAATGTTAAGATACCTTCCTATTTTTTCCTGAGTACACTCCTCTTTTATAGGACTAGGTGATTATAGAGCATGGCGATAGAGCAAATTGGTGAAATGAATGGCGGGCTAAGAAAAAAGCTGTAAGAAACCTCAGGCAGGGAGATGAGATTTGAACCGTGGGCTTCCCGAATACATTACGTGGACCCATTACACTCGGCGGTCTCTACTTGAAGCCTGCACGTAGGATCAAGGATCCCTTTTTGTCTCCTCTCAATCTGGGCTTGAAAGGAAGCCTGGATCCCGATAAAAGGGACCACGTCCCTCATGTTTGCCCTCGTTACACCTCCTTCAGGTTCCAAGGAAAAGGAACCTAACGACCTGCATGACAAAACCCTCGCACTCGGATAGAATATTATCTGAGCTTTTATTCTCCCTTCCTCATTTCATGCATAAAGGACCTTGTGTAAGTCCCATCTACGGCCCGGTTGCATAAAAGTTAATCTGAGTTCAATCACCTGAAAATAATCTTCAGTCAAGCTGAATTTAGATTTTTGGTTGTACAAACCTTAATCAAAGTCCATCGCATCTTGATCTAAGATCAAATCTGGTGAATTTTCACCAGTTAACTTGACCTTAGATTTACAAAACTGCAGAAAGAAGAAATAAACAGTACAGCTTTAAATAAAATAGTAATTAGTGCATCTTTTGTAGTTATCTGGAGAACTGATGTTCTGAATCTGATGTGTTGCACTCACATGACTTTCTCTGCTCTTGTACTAACCATTCTTACAAACTCTTATTACTATATCTTCTTCATGTTAATACAGATATCTGATGTGTTACACTCACATGACTTTCTCTGCTCTTGTACTAACCATTCTTACAAACTCTTATTACTATATCTTCTTCATGTTAATACAGATATCTGATGTGTTGCACTCACATGACTTTCTCTACTCTTGTACTAACCATTCTTACAAACTCTTATTCCTATATCTTCTTCGTGTTAGTTGAGATAAACATTTGTACAAATTATTTTATTGCTTATTTCCTTGTAGGTACAAGGGGAATATTACAATACTAGGCTGTGTGCGATAGTCAAATCTTTTAAAGCTTTCAGATTCCCTTCTCTTTGTACAGCTAAGATACAAAAAGATGAACGATGTTGCGTTTGACAAAAGTTTGTTTTCCGAAAGTGACAGAAATAACAAGGATTATCTCCGAAACGATTCACTCTACCAAAAAAATTGTAGATATACATTGTGTGTTTTAGCCATGTACATTGTCTGCAGAGTAAGATTTTGTCTATCTCTTACAGCTTAGGAGTTATCCAAAAGTCGTCCAGACTAAACAGGACTACCTAGGCTACAGCCAATAAATTCACACACACACACACACACACACACACACACACACACACACACACACACACACACACAGACACACAGACACAGACACACACACAGACACACACACGCATACCTTTTTCTAAAATTGCTGTTTTTTGGATTCAGGGGCGTTAAAACATATATTTCCGGTGAAATCTCGACATCGAATTTTTGGGTGGAATAGAATACTTCCTTCTACTTATTAGTAGAGAAAGTAAAAATATAGAGAAGATTTAAAATGATCAGTGGGAGAAAGACGGAGTTGCTCAGAACATCGTTTGTGTTTATAACCTCAATATACTGCACGAGCTGAAAATGACATTTAAGTTGTGCTATTCTGAGCGACTTCTTTGCAATAATGTAGCGTGAATACGCCTTGCAATATTGGCACTACTATCGTAAGCGCGTCTAGAAGTATGAGTCCAGCTTCAGATATCGCTGTTTGCCTAGAGTTGTTTACTAACGTACTTGCTGGTTGCATTTCTGCCAGGGAGCATGCGCTGGTGAGCAAACTGTAGCAGTGCACAAATACGCAAAGCGCAGTATATTGCATAATGCTGGCAAAACGTTTGCAGTGTTTGAATCGTTCATGTAAATGGAAATGTGCAAGCTGCACCTGGCGCCGCTGAACACCTGCTTGTGTAGAACGGCCCTAAGCACGTGCGGCAAGTGAAAACTTGCTCGTGTAGAACGGCCCTAAGCACGTGCGGCAAGTGAAAACCTGCTAGTGTAGAACGGCCCTAAGCACGTGCGGCAAGTGAAAACCTGCTAGTGTAGAAGGACCCTAAGAACGTGCGGCAAGTGAAAACCTGCTCGTGTAGAACGGCCCTAAGCACGTGCGGCAAGTGAAAACCTGCTAGTGTAGAACGGCCCTAAGCACGTGCGGCAAGTGAAAACCTGCTTGTGTAGAACGGCCCTAAGCACGTGCGGCAAGTGAAAACCTGCTAGTGTAGAACGGCCCTAAGCACGTGCGGCAAGTGAAAACCTGCTAGTGTAGAAGGACCCTAAGCACGTGCGGCAAGTGAAAACCTGCTAGTGTAGAACGGCGCTAAGCACGTGCGGCAAGTGAAAACCTGCTAGTGTAGAACGGCCCTAAGCACGTGCGGCAAGTGAAAACCTGCTCGTGTAGAACGGTACTGAGTACATGTAGCAAGTGTAGCAAGTGAAAACCTGCTAGTATAGAACGGTACTGAGTACATGTAACAAGTGAAAACCTGCTAGTATAGAACGGTACTGAGTACATGTAGCAAGTGTAGCAAGTGAAAACCTGCTAGTATAGAACGGTACTGAGTACATGTAGCAAGTGAAAACCTGCTAGTATAGAACGGTACTGAGTACATGTAACAAGTGAAAACCTGCTAGTATAGAACGGTACTGAGTACATGTAGCAAGTGAAAACCTGCTAGTATAGAACGGTACTGAGTACATGTAGCAAGTGAAAACCTGCTAGTATAGAACGGTACTAAGTACATGTAGCAAGTGTAGCAAGTGAAAACCTGCTAGTATAGAACGGTACTGAGTACATGTAGCAAGTGTAGCAAGTGAAAACCTGCTAGTGTAGAACGGTACTGAGTACATGTAGCAAGTGAAAACCTGCTAGTATAGAACGGTACTGAGTACATGTAGCAAGTGAAAACCTGCTAGAATAGAACGGTACTGAGTACATGTAGCAAGTGTAGCAAGTGAAAACCTGCTAGTATAGAACGGTACTGAGTACATGTAGCAAGTGAAAACCTGCTAGAATAGAACGGTACTAAGTACATGTAGCAAGTGTAGCAAGTGAAAACCTGCTAGTATAGAACGGTACTGAGTACATGTAGCAAGTGAAAACCTGCTAGTATAGAACGGTACTGAGTACATGTAGCAAGTGTAGCAAGTGAAAACCTGCTAGTATAGAACGGTACTGAGTACATGTAGCAAGTGAAAACCTGCTAGTATAGAACGGTACTGAGTACATGTAGCAAGTGTAGCAAGTGAAAACCTGCTAGTGTAGAACGGTACTAAGTACATGTAGCAAGTGAAAACCTGCTAGTATAGAACGGTACTGAGTACATGTAGCAAGTGTAGCAAGTGAAAACCTGCTAGTATAGAACGGTACTAAGTACATGTAGCAAGTGAAAACCTGCTAGTATAGAACGGTACTGAGTACATGTAACAAGTGAAAACCTGCTAGTATAGAACGGTACTGAGTACATGTAGCAAGTGAAAACCTGCTAGTATAGAACGGTACTGAGTACATGTAGCAAGTGAAAACCTGCTAGTATAGAACGGTACTGAGTACATGTAACAAGTGAAAACCTGCTAGTATAGAACGGTACTGAGTACATGTAGCAAGTGAAAACCTGCTAGTGTAGAACGGTACTGAGTACATGTAGCAAGTGAAAACCTGCTAGTGTAGAACGGTACTGAGTACATGTAGCAAGTGTAGCAAGTGAAAACCTGCTAGTATAGAACGGTACTGAGTACATGTAGCAAGTGAAAACCTGCTAGTGTAGAACGGTACTGAGTACATGTAGCAAGTGTAGCAAGTGAAAACCTGCTAGTGTAGAACGGTACTGAGTACATGTAGCAAGTGTAGCAAGTGAAAACCTGCTAGTATAGAACGGTACTGAGTACATGTAGCAAGTGAAAACCTGCTAGAATAGAACGGTACTGAGTACATGTAGCAAGTGTAGCAAGTGAAAACCTGCTAGTATAGAACGGTACTGAGTACATGTAGCAAGTGTAGCAAGTGAAAACCTGCTAGTATAGAACGGTACTGAGTACATGTAGCAAGTGTAGCAAGTGAAAACCTGCTAGTATAGAACGGTACTGAGTACATGTAGCAAGTGTAGCAAGTGAAAACCTGCTAGTGTAGAACGGTACTGAGTACATGTAGCAAGTGTAGCAAGTGAAAACCTGCTAGTATAGAACGGTACTGAGTACATGTAGCAAGTGAAAACCTGCTAGAATAGAACGGTACTGAGTACATGTAGCAAGTGTAGCAAGTGAAAACCTGCTAGTATAGAACGGTACTGAGTACATGTAGCAAGTGAAAACCTGCTAGAATAGAACGGTACTGAGTACATGTAGCAAGTGTAGCAAGTGAAAACCTGCTAGTATAGAACGGTACTGAGTACATGTAGCAAGTGAAAACCTGCTAGTGTAGAACGGTACTGAGTACATGTAGCAAGTGTAGCAAGTGAAAACCTGCTAGTATAGAACGGTACTGAGTACATGTAGCAAGTGTAGCAAGTGAAAACCTGCTAGTATAGAACGGTACTGAGTACATGTAGCAAGTGTAGCAAGTGAAAACCTGCTAGTGTAGAACGGTACTGAGTACATGTAGCAAGTGTAGCAAGTGAAAACCTGCTAGTATAGAACGGTACTAAGTACATGTAGCAAGTGAAAACCTGCTAGAATAGAACGGTACTGAGTACATGTAGCAAGTGAAAACCTGCTAGTATAGAACGGTACTGAGTACATGTAGCAAGTGAAAACCTGCTAGTATAGAACGGTACTGAGTACATGTAGCAAGTGAAAACCTGCTAGTATAGAACGGTACTGAGTACATGTAGCAAGTGAAAACCTGCTAGTGTAGAACGGTACTGAGTACATGTAGCAAGTGAAAACCTGCTAGTATAGAACGGTACTGAGTACATGTAGCAAGTGAAAACCTGCTAGTATAGAACGGTACTGAGTACATGTAGCAAGTGAAAACCTGCTAGTATAGAACGGTACTAAGTACATGTAGCAAGTGAAAACCTGCTAGTATAGAACGGTACTGAGTACATGTAGCAAGTGAAAACCTGCTAGTGTAGAACGGTACTGAGTACATGTAGCAAGTGAAAACCTGCTAGTATAGAACGGTACTGAGTACATGTAGCAAGTGAAAACCTGCTAGTATAGAACGGTACTAAGTACATGTAGCAAGTGTAGCAAGTGAAAACCTGCTAGTATAGAACGGTACTGAGTACATGTAGCAAGTGAAAACCTGCTAGAATAGAACGGTACTAAGTACATGTAGCAAGTGAAAACCTGCTAGTATAGAACGGTACTGAGTACATGTAGCAAGTGTAGCAAGTGAAAACCTGCTAGTATAGAACGGTACTGAGTACATGTAGCAAGTGTAGCAAGTGAAAACCTGCTAGTATAGAACGGTACTGAGTACATGTAGCAAGTGTAGCAAGTGAAAACCTGCTAGTATAGAACGGTACTGAGTACATGTAGCAAGTGAAAACCTGCTAGTATAGAACGGTACTAAGTACATGTAGCAAGTGTAGCAAGTGAAAACCTGCTAGTATAGAACGGTACTAAGTACATGTAGCAAGTGAAAACCTGCTAGTATAGAACGGTACTAAGTACATGTAGCAAGTGTAGCAAGTGAAAACCTGCTAGTATAGAACGGTACTGAGTACATGTAGCAAGTGAAAACCTGCTAGTATAGAACGGTACTAAGTACATGTAGCAAGTGTAGCAAGTGAAAACCTGCTAGTATAGAACGGTACTGAGTACATGTAGCAAGTGTAGCAAGTGAAAACCTGCTAGTATAGAACGGTACTGAGTACATGTAGCAAGTGAAAACCTGCTAGTATAGAACGGTACTGAGTACATGTAGCAAGTGAAAACCTGCTAGTGTAGAACGGTACTGAGTACATGTAGCAAGTGTAGCAAGTGAAAACCTGCTAGTATAGAACGGTACTGAGTACATGTAGCAAGTGAAAACCTGCTAGTATAGAACGGTACTGAGTACATGTAACAAGTGAAAACCTGCTAGTATAGAACGGTACTGAGTACATGTAGCAAGTGAAAACCTGCTAGTATAGAACGGTACTGAGTACATGTAGCAAGTGTAGCAAGTGAAAACCTGCTAGTATAGAACGGTACTGAGTACATGTAGCAAGTGTAGCAAGTGAAAACCTGCTAGTATAGAACGGTACTGAGTACATGTAGCAAGTGTAGCAAGTGAAAACCTGCTAGTATAGAACGGTACTGAGTACATGTAGCAAGTGAAAACCTGCTAGAATAGAACGGTACTGAGTACATGTAGCAAGTGTAGCAAGTGAAAACCTGCTAGTATAGAACGGTACTGAGTACATGTAGCAAGTGAAAACCTGCTAGAATAGAACGGTACTGAGTACATGTAGCAAGTGTAGCAAGTGAAAACCTGCTAGTATAGAACGGTACTAAGTACATGTAGCAAGTGAAAACCTGCTAGTATAGAACGGTACTGAGTACATGTAGCAAGTGTAGCAAGTGAAAACCTGCTAGTATAGAACGGTACTGAGTACATGTAGCAAGTGAAAACCTGCTAGTATAGAACGGTACTGAGTACATGTAGCAAGTGAAAACCTGCTAGTATAGAACGGTACTGAGTACATGTAGCAAGTGTAGCAAGTGAAAACCTGCTAGTATAGAACGGTACTGAGTACATGTAGCAAGTGAAAACCTGCTAGAATAGAACGGTACTGAGTACATGTAGCAAGTGTAGCAAGTGAAAACCTGCTAGTATAGAACGGTACTGAGTACATGTAGCAAGTGTAGCAAGTGAAAACCTGCTAGTATAGAACGGTACTGAGTACATGTAGCAAGTGAAAACCTGCTAGTATAGAACGGTACTAAGTACATGTAGCAAGTGTAGCAAGTGAAAACCTGCTAGTATAGAACGGTACTGAGTACATGTAGCAAGTGTAGCAAGTGAAAACCTGCTAGAATAGAACGGTACTGAGTACATGTAGCAAGTGTAGCAAGTGAAAACCTGCTAGTATAGAACGGTACTGAGTACATGTAGCAAGTGAAAACCTGCTAGAATAGAACGGTACTGAGTACATGTAGCAAGTGTAGCAAGTGAAAACCTGCTAGTATAGAACGGTACTAAGTACATGTAGCAAGTGAAAACCTGCTAGTATAGAACGGTACTGAGTACATGTAGCAAGTGAAAACCTGCTAGTATAGAACGGTACTAAGTACATGTAGCAAGTGTAGCAAGTGAAAACCTGCTAGTATAGAACGGTACTGAGTACATGTAGCAAGTGAAAACCTGCTAGTATAGAACGGTACTAAGTACATGTAGCAAGTGTAGCAAGTGAAAACCTGCTAGTATAGAACGGTACTGAGTACATGTAGCAAGTGTAGCAAGTGAAAACCTGCTAGAATAGAACGGTACTGAGTACATGTAGCAAGTGTAGCAAGTGAAAACCTGCTAGTATAGAACGGTACTGAGTACATGTAGCAAGTGAAAACCTGCTAGTATAGAACGGTACTGAGTACATGTAGCAAGTGAAAACCTGCTAGAATAGAACGGTACTGAGTACATGTAGCAAGTGTAGCAAGTGAAAACCTGCTAGTATAGAACGGTACTAAGTACATGTAGCAAGTGAAAACCTGCTAGAATAGAACGGTACTGAGTACATGTAGCAAGTGTAGCAAGTGAAAACCTGCTAGTATAGAACGGTACTGAGTACATGTAGCAAGTGAAAACCTGCTAGTATAGAACGGTACTAAGTACATGTAGCAAGTGAAAACCTGCTAGAATAGAACGGTACTGAGTACATGTAGCAAGTGAAAACCTGCTAGTATAGAACGGTACTGAGTACATGTAGCAAGTGAAAACCTGCTAGTATAGAACGGTACTAAGTACATGTAGCAAGTGAAAACCTGCTAGTGTAGAACGGTACTGAGTACATGTAGCAAGTGAAAACCTGCTAGTATAGAACGGTACTAAGTACATGTAGCAAGTGAAAACCTGCTAGTATAGAACGGTACTGAGTACATGTAGCAAGTGAAAACCTGCTAGAATAGAACGGTACTGAGTACATGTAGCAAGTGTAGCAAGTGAAAACCTGCTAGTATAGAACGGTACTGAGTACATGTAGCAAGTGTAGCAAGTGAAAACCTGCTAGTATAGAACGGTACTGAGTACATGTAGCAAGTGAAAACCTGCTAGTATAGAACGGTACTAAGTACATGTAGCAAGTGAAAACCTGCTAGTATAGAACGGTACTGAGTACATGTAGCAAGTGAAAACCTGCTAGTATAGAACGGTACTGAGTACATGTAGCAAGTGAAAACCTGCTAGAATAGAACGGTACTGAGTACATGTAGCAAGTGTAGCAAGTGAAAACCTGCTAGTATAGAACGGTACTGAGTACATGTAGCAAGTGTAGCAAGTGAAAACCTGCTAGTATAGAACGGTACTGAGTACATGTAGCAAGTGAAAACCTGCTAGTATAGAACGGTACTAAGTACATGTAGCAAGTGAAAACCTGCTAGAATAGAACGGTACTGAGTACATGTAGCAAGTAAAAACCTGCTAGTATAGAACGGTACTGAGTACATGTAGCAAGTGTAGCAAGTGAAAACCTGCTAGTATAGAACGGTACTGAGTACATGTAGCAAGTGAAAACCTGCTAGTATAGAACGGTACTGAGTACATGTAGCAAGTGAAAACCTGCTAGTATAGAACGGTACTGAGTACATGTAGCAAGTGTAGCAAGTGAAAACCTGCTAGTATAGAACGGTACTGAGTACATGTAGCAAGTGTAGCAAGTGAAAACCTGCTAGTATAGAACGGTACTGAGTACATGTAGCAAGTGAAAACCTGCTAGTATAGAACGGTACTGAGTACATGTAGCAAGTGAAAACCTGCTAGTATAGAACGGTACTGAGTACATGTAGCAAGTGAAAACCTGCTAGTGTAGAACGGTACTGAGTACATGTAGCAAGTGAAAACCTGCTAGTATAGAACGGTACTGAGTACATGTAGCAAGTGTAGCAAGTGAAAACCTGCTAGTATAGAACGGTACTGAGTACATGTAGCAAGTGAAAACCTGCTAGTATAGAACGGTACTGAGTACATGTAGCAAGTGAAAACCTGCTAGTATAGAACGGTACTGAGTACATGTAGCAAGTGTAGCAAGTGAAAACCTGCTAGTATAGAACGGTACTAAGTACATGTAGCAAGTGAAAACCTGCTAGTATAGAACGGTACTGAGTACATGTAGCAAGTGAAAACCTGCTAGTATAGAACGGTACTGAGTACATGTAGCAAGTGTAGCAAGTGAAAACCTGCTAGTATAGAACGGTACTGAGTACATGTAGCAAGTGAAAACCTGCTAGAATAGAACGGTACTGAGTACATGTAGCAAGTGTAGCAAGTGAAAACCTGCTAGTATAGAACGGTACTAAGTACATGTAGCAAGTGAAAACCTGCTAGTATAGAACGGTACTGAGTACATGTAGCAAGTGTAGCAAGTGAAAACCTGCTAGTATAGAACGGTACTGAGTACATGTAGCAAGTGAAAACCTGCTAGTATAGAACGGTACTGAGTACATGTAGCAAGTGTAGCAAGTGAAAACCTGCTAGTATAGAACGGTACTGAGTACATGTAGCAAGTGAAAACCTGCTAGTATAGAACGGTACTGAGTACATGTAGCAAGTGAAAACCTGCTAGTATAGAACGGTACTGAGTACATGTAGCAAGTGTAGCAAGTGAAAACCTGCTAGTATAGAACGGTACTAAGTACATGTAGCAAGTGAAAACCTGCTAGAATAGAACGGTACTGAGTACATGTAGCAAGTGTAGCAAGTGAAAACCTGCTAGTATAGAACGGTACTGAGTACATGTAGCAAGTGAAAACCTGCTAGTATAGAACGGTACTAAGTACATGTAGCAAGTGAAAACCTGCTAGAATAGAACGGTACTGAGTACATGTAGCAAGTGAAAACCTGCTAGTATAGAACGGTACTGAGTACATGTAGCAAGTGAAAACCTGCTAGTATAGAACGGTACTAAGTACATGTAGCAAGTGAAAACCTGCTAGAATAGAACGGTACTGAGTACATGTAGCAAGTGTAGCAAGTGAAAACCTGCTAGTATAGAACGGTACTGAGTACATGTAGCAAGTGAAAACCTGCTAGTATAGAACGGTACTAAGTACATGTAGCAAGTGAAAACCTGCTAGAATAGAACGGTACTGAGTACATGTAGCAAGTGTAGCAAGTGAAAACCTGCTAGTATAGAACGGTACTGAGTACATGTAGCAAGTGAAAACCTGCTAGTATAGAACGGTACTAAGTACATGTAGCAAGTGAAAACCTGCTAGAATAGAACGGTACTGAGTACATGTAGCAAGTGAAAACCTGCTAGTATAGAACGGTACTGAGTACATGTAGCAAGTGAAAACCTGCTAGTATAGAACGGTACTGAGTACATGTAGCAAGTGTAGCAAGTGAAAACCTGCTAGTATAGAACGGTACTAAGTACATGTAGCAACTGAAAACCTGCTAGAATAGAACGGTACTGAGTACATGTAGCAAGTGTAGCAAGTGAAAACCTGCTAGTATAGAACGGTACTAAGTACATGTAGCAAGTGAAAACCTGCTAGTATAGAACGGTACTGAGTACATGTAACAAGTGAAAACCTGCTAGTGTAGAACGGTACTGAGTACATGTAGCAAGTGTAGCAAGTGAAAACCTGCTAGTATAGAACGGTACTGAGTACATGTAGCAAGTGTAGCAAGTGAAAACCTGCTAGTATAGAACGGTACTGAGTACATGTAGCAAGTGTAGCAAGTGAAAACCTGCTAGAATAGAACGGTACTGAGTACATGTAACAAGTGTAGCAAGTGAAAACCTGCTAGTATAGAACGGTACTGAGTACATGTAACAAGTGTAGCAAGTGAAAACCTGCTAGTATAGAACGGTACTGAGTACATGTAACAAGTGTAGCAAGTGAAAACCTGCTAGTATAGAACGGTACTAAGTACATGTAGCAAGTGAAAACCTGCTAGTATAGAACGGTACTGAGTACATGTAGCAAGTGAAAACCTGCTAGTGTAGAACGGTACTGAGTACATGTAGCAAGTGTAGCAAGTGAAAACCTGCTAGTATAGAACGGTACTGAGTACATGTAGCAAGTGTAGCAAGTGAAAACCTGCTAGTATAGAACGGTACTGAGTACATGTAACAAGTGAAAACCTGCTAGTATAGAACGGTACTGAGTACATGTAGCAAGTGTAGCAAGTGAAAACCTGCTAGTATAGAACGGTACTGAGTACATGTAGCAAGTGAAAACCTGCTAGTATAGAACGGTACTGAGTACATGTAGCAAGTGTAGCAAGTGAAAACCTGCTAGTGTAGAACGGTACTGAGTACATGTAGCAAGTGTAACAAGTGAAAACCTGCTAGTGTAGAACGGTACTGAGTACATGTAGCAAGTGTAGCAAGTGAAAACCTGCTAGTATAGAACGGTACTGAGTACATGTAGCAAGTGTAACAAGTGAAAACCTGCTAGTGTAGAACGGTACTGAGTACATGTAGCAAGTGTAGCAAGTGAAAACCTGCTAGTATAGAACGGTACTGAGTACATGTAGCAAGTGTAGCAAGTGAAAACCTGCTAGTATAGAACGGTACTGAGTACATGTAGCAAGTGAAAACCTGCTAGTATAGAACGGTACTGAGTACATGTAGCAAGTGTAGCAAGTGAAAACCTGCTAGTATAGAACGGTACTGAGTACATGTAGCAAGTGAAAACCTGCTAGTATAGAACGGTACTGAGTACATGTAGCAAGTGTAGCAAGTGAAAACCTGCTAGTATAGAACGGTACTGAGTACATGTAGCAAGTGTAGCAAGTGAAAACCTGCTAGTATAGAACGGTACTGAGTACATGTAGCAAGTGAAAACCTGCTAGTATAGAACGGTACTGAGTACATGTAGCAAGTGTAGCAAGTGAAAACCTGCTAGTATAGAACGGTACTGAGTACATGTAGCAAGTGAAAACCTGCTAGTATAGAACGGTACTGAGTACATGTAGCAAGTGTAGCAAGTGAAAACCTGCTAGTATAGAACGGTACTGAGTACATGTAGCAAGTGTAGCAAGTGAAAACCTGCTAGTATAGAACGGTACTGAGTACATGTAGCAAGTGTAGCAAGTGAAAACCTGCTAGTATAGAACGGTACTGAGTACATGTAGCAAGTGAAAACCTGCTAGTATAGAACGGTACTGAGTACATGTAGCAAGTGTAGCAAGTGAAAACCTGCTAGTATAGAACGGTACTGAGTACATGTAGCAAGTGTAGCAAGTGAAAACCTGCTAGTATAGAACGGTACTGAGTACATGTAGCAAGTGAAAACCTGCTAGTATAGAACGGTACTGAGTACATGTAGCAAGTGAAAACCTGCTAGTATAGAACGGTACTGAGTACATGTAGCAAGTGTAGCAAGTGAAAACCTGCTAGTATAGAACGGTACTGAGTACATGTAGCAAGTGAAAACCTGCTAGTATAGAACGGTACTGAGTACATGTAGCAAGTGAAAACCTGCTAGTATAGAACGGTACTGAGTACATGTAGCAAGTGAAAACCTGCTAGTATAGAACGGTACTGAGTACATGTAGCAAGTGAAAACCTGCTAGTATAGAACGGTACTGAGTACATGTAGCAAGTGAAAACCTGCTAGTATAGAACGGTACTGAGTACATGTAGCAAGTGAAAACCTGCTAGTATAGAACGGTACTGAGTACATGTAGCAAGTGTAGCAAGTGAAAACCTGCTAGTATAGAACGGTACTGAGTACATGTAGCAAGTGAAAACCTGCTAGTATAGAACGGTACTGAGTACATGTAGCAAGTGAAAACCTGCTAGTATAGAACGGTACTGAGTACATGTAGCAAGTGTAGCAAGTGAAAACCTGCTAGTATAGAACGGTACTGAGTACATGTAGCAAGTGTAGCAAGTGAAAACCTGCTAGTATAGAACGGTACTGAGTACATGTAGCAAGTGAAAACCTGCTAGTATAGAACGGTACTGAGTACATGTAGCAAGTGTAGCAAGTGAAAACCTGCTAGTATAGAACGGTACTGAGTACATGTAGCAAGTGAAAACCTGCTAGTATAGAACGGTACTGAGTACATGTAGCAAGTGTAAACCTGCTAGTGTAGAACGGTACTGAGTACATGTAGCAAGTGAAAACCTGCTAGTATAGAACGGTACTGAGTACATGTAGCAAGTGAAAACCTGCTAGTATAGAACGGTACTGAGTACATGTAGCAAGTGAAAACCTGCTAGTATAGAACGGTACTGAGTACATGTAGCAAGTGTAGCAAGTGAAAACCTGCTAGTATAGAACGGTACTGAGTACATGTAGCAAGTGTAGCAAGTGAAAACCTGCTAGTATAGAACGGTACTGAGTACATGTAGCAAGTGAAAACCTGCTAGTATAGAACGGTACTGAGTACATGTAGCAAGTGTAGCAAGTGAAAACCTGCTAGTATAGAACGGTACTGAGTACATGTAGCAAGTGAAAACCTGCTAGTATAGAACGGTACTGAGTACATGTAGCAAGTGTAAACCTGCTAGTGTAGAACGGTACTGAGTACATGTAGCAAGTGTAGCAAGTGAAAACCTGCTAGTATAGAACGGTACTGAGTACATGTAGCAAGTGTAGCAAGTGAAAACCTGCTAGTGTAGAACGGTACTGAGTACATGTAGCAAGTGAAAACCTGCTAGTATAGAACGGTACTGAGTACATGTAGCAAGTGAAAACCTGCTAGTATAGAACGGTACTGAGTACATGTAGCAAGTGAAAACCTGCTAGTATAGAACGGTACTGAGTACATGTAGCAAGTGAAAACCTGCTAGTATAGAACGGTACTGAGTACATGTAGCAAGTGAAAACCTGCTAGTATAGAACGGTACTGAGTACATGTAGCAAGTGAAAACCTGCTAGTGTAGAACGGTACTGAGTACATGTAGCAAGTGTAGCAAGTGAAAACCTGCTAGTATAGAACGGTACTGAGTACATGTAGCAAGTGTAGCAAGTGAAAACCTGCTAGTGTAGAACGGTACTGAGTACATGTAGCAAGTGTAGCAAGTGAAAACCTGCTAGTGTAGAACGGTACTGAGTACATGTAGCAAGTGTAGCAAGTGAAAACCTGCTAGTATAGAACGGTACTGAGTACATGTAGCAAGTGAAAACCTGCTAGTGTAGAACGGTACTGAGTACATGTAGCAAGTGTAGCAAGTGAAAACCTGCTAGTGTAGAACGGTACTGAGTACATGTAGCAAGTGTAGCAAGTGAAAACCTGCTAGTATAGAACGGTACTGAGTACATGTAGCAAGTGAAAACCTGCTAGTGTAGAACGGTACTGAGTACATGTAGCAAGTGAAAACCTGCTAGTGTAGAACGGTACTGAGTACATGTAGCAAGTGTAGCAAGTGAAAACCTGCTAGTATAGAACGGTACTGAGTACATGTAGCAAGTGAAAACCTGCTAGTATAGAACGGTACTGAGTACATGTAGCAAGTGAAAACCTGCTAGTATAGAACGGTACTGAGTACATGTAGCAAGTGTAGCAAGTGAAAACCTGCTAGTATAGAACGGTACTGAGTACATGTAGCAAGTGTAGCAAGTGAAAACCTGCTAGTATAGAACGGTACTGAGTACATGTAGCAAGTGAAAACCTGCTAGTATAGAACGGTACTGAGTACATGTAGCAAGTGTAGCAAGTGAAAACCTGCTAGTGTAGAACGGTACTGAGTACATGTAGCAAGTGTAGCAAGTGAAAACCTGCTAGTATAGAACGGTACTGAGTACATGTAGCAAGTGAAAACCTGCTAGTATAGAACGGTACTGAGTACATGTAGCAAGTGTAGCAAGTGAAAACCTGCTAGTGTAGAACGGTACTGAGTACATGTAGCAAGTGTAGCAAGTGTAAACCTGCTAGTATAGAACGGTACTGAGTACATGTAGCAAGTGTAGCAAGTGAAAACCTGCTAGTGTAGAACGGTACTGAGTACATGTAGCAAGTGAAAACCTGCTAGTATAGAACGGTACTGAGTACATGTAGCAAGTGAAAACCTGCTAGTATAGAACGGTACTGAGTACATGTAGCAAGTGTAGCAAGTGAAAACCTGCTAGTATAGAACGGTACTGAGTACATGTAGCAAGTGAAAACCTGCTAGTATAGAACGGTACTGAGTACATGTAGCAAGTGTAGCAAGTGAAAACCTGCTAGTGTAGAACGGTACTGAGTACATGTAGCAAGTGAAAACCTGCTAGTATAGAACGGTACTGAGTACATGTAGCAAGTGAAAACCTGCTAGTATAGAACGGTACTGAGTACATGTAGCAAGTGAAAACCTGCTAGTATAGAACGGTACTGAGTACATGTAGCAAGTGTAGCAAGTGAAAACCTGCTAGTGTAGAACGGTACTGAGTACATGTAGCAAGTGTAGCAAGTGTAAACCTGCTAGTATAGAACGGTACTGAGTACATGTAGCAAGTGTAGCAAGTGAAAACCTGCTAGTATAGAACGGTACTGAGTACATGTAGCAAGTGAAAACCTGCTAGTATAGAACGGTACTGAGTACATGTAGCAAGTGTAGCAAGTGAAAACCTGCTAGTATAGAACGGTACTGAGTACATGTAGCAAGTGTAGCAAGTGAAAACCTGCTAGTGTAGAACGGTACTGAGTACATGTAGCAAGTGTAGCAAGTGTAAACCTGCTAGTATAGAACGGTACTGAGTACATGTAGCAAGTGTAGCAAGTGAAAACCTGCTAGTATAGAACGGTACTGAGTACATGTAGCAAGTGTAGCAAGTGAAAACCTGCTAGTATAGAACGGTACTAAGTACATGTAGCAAGTGAAAACCTGCTAGTATAGAACGGTACTGAGTACATGTAGCAAGTGAAAACCTGCTAGTGTAGAACGGTACTGAGTACATGTAGCAAGTGTAGCAAGTGAAAACCTGCTAGTGTAGAACGGTACTGAGTACATGTAGCAAGTGTAGCAAGTGTAAACCTGCTAGTATAGAACGGTACTGAGTACATGTAGCAAGTGTAGCAAGTGAAAACCTGCTAGTATAGAACGGTACTAAGTACATGTAGCAAGTGAAAACCTGCTAGTATAGAACGGTACTGAGTACATGTAGCAAGTGTAGCAAGTGAAAACCTGCTAGTATAGAACGGTACTGAGTACATGTAGCAAGTGTAGCAAGTGAAAACCTGCTAGTATAGAACGGTACTAAGTACATGTAGCAAGTGAAAACCTGCTAGTATAGAACGGTACTGAGTACATGTAGCAAGTGAAAACCTGCTAGTGTAGAACGGTACTGAGTACATGTAGCAAGTGTAGCAAGTGTAAACCTGCTAGTATAGAACGGTACTGAGTACATGTAGCAAGTGTAGCAAGTGAAAACCTGCTAGTATAGAACGGTACTGAGTACATGTAGCAAGTGAAAACCTGCTAGTATAGAACGGTACTGAGTACATGTAGCAAGTGTAGCAAGTGAAAACCTGCTAGTATAGAACGGTACTGAGTACATGTAGCAAGTGTAGCAAGTGAAAACCTGCTAGTGTAGAACGGTACTGAGTACATGTAGCAAGTGTAGCAAGTGTAAACCTGCTAGTATAGAACGGTACTGAGTACATGTAGCAAGTGTAGCAAGTGAAAACCTGCTAGTATAGAACGGTACTGAGTACATGTAGCAAGTGTAGCAAGTGAAAACCTGCTAGTATAGAACGGTACTAAGTACATGTAGCAAGTGAAAACCTGCTAGTATAGAACGGTACTGAGTACATGTAGCAAGTGAAAACCTGCTAGTATAGAACGGTACTGAGTACATGTAGCAAGTGAAAACCTGCTAGTATAGAACGGTACTGAGTACATGTAGCAAGTGAAAACCTGCTAGTGTAGAACGGTACTGAGTACATGTAGCAAGTGAAAACCTGCTAGTATAGAACGGTACTGAGTACATGTAGCAAGTGTAGCAAGTGAAAACCTGCTAGTATAGAACGGTACTGAGTACATGTAGCAAGTGAAAACCTGCTAGTATAGAACGGTACTGAGTACATGTAGCAAGTGTAGCAAGTGAAAACCTGCTAGTATAGAACGGTACTGAGTACATGTAGCAAGTGAAAACCTGCTAGTATAGAACGGTACTGAGTACATGTAGCAAGTGAAAACCTGCTAGTATAGAACGGTACTGAGTACATGTAGCAAGTGAAAACCTGCTAGTATAGAACGGTACTGAGTACATGTAGCAAGTGTAGCAAGTGAAAACCTGCTAGTATAGAACGGTACTAAGTACATGTAGCAAGTGAAAACCTGCTAGTATAGAACGGTACTAAGTACATGTAGCAAGTGAAAACCTGCTAGTATAGAACGGTACTAAGTACATGTAGCAAGTGTAGCAAGTGAAAACCTGCTAGTATAGAACGGTACTGAGTACATGTAGCAAGTGAAAACCTGCTAGTATAGAACGGTACTGAGTACATGTAGCAAGTGAAAACCTGCTAGTATAGAACGGTACTAAGTACATGTAGCAAGTGAAAACCTGCTAGTATAGAACGGTACTAAGTACATGTAGCAAGTGTAGCAAGTGAAAACCTGCTAGTATAGAACGGTACTGAGTACATGTAGCAAGTGAAAACCTGCTAGTATAGAACGGTACTGAGTACATGTAGCAAGTGTAGCAAGTGAAAACCTGCTAGTATAGAACGGTACTGAGTACATGTAGCAAGTGAAAACCTGCTAGTATAGAACGGTACTGAGTACATGTAGCAAGTGTAGCAAGTGAAAACCTGCTAGTATAGAACGGTACTGAGTACATGTAGCAAGTGAAAACCTGCTAGTATAGAACGGTACTGAGTACATGTAGCAAGTGTAGCAAGTGAAAACCTGCTAGTATAGAACGGTACTGAGTACATGTAGCAAGTGTAGCAAGTGAAAACCTGCTAGTATAGAACGGTACTGAGTACATGTAGCAAGTGAAAACCTGCTAGTATAGAACGGTACTGAGTACATGTAGCAAGTGAAAACCTGCTAGTATAGAACGGTACTGAGTACATGTAGCAAGTGTAGCAAGTGAAAACCTGCTAGTATAGAACGGTACTGAGTACATGTAGCAAGTGAAAACCTGCTAGTATAGAACGGTACTGAGTACATGTAGCAAGTGTAGCAAGTGAAAACCTGCTAGTATAGAACGGTACTGAGTACATGTAGCAAGTGTAGCAAGTGAAAACCTGCTAGTATAGAACGGTACTGAGTACATGTAGCAAGTGAAAACCTGCTAGTATAGAACGGTACTGAGTACATGTAGCAAGTGAAAACCTGCTAGTATAGAACGGTACTGAGTACATGTAGCAAGTGAAAACCTGCTAGTATAGAACGGTACTAAGTACATGTAGCAAGTGTAGCAAGTGAAAACCTGCTAGTATAGAACGGTACTGAGTACATGTAGCAAGTGTAGCAAGTGAAAACCTGCTAGTATAGAACGGTACTGAGTACATGTAGCAAGTGAAAACCTGCTAGTGTAGAAGGACCCTAAGCACGTGCGGCAAGTGAAAACCTGCTCGTGTAGAACGGTACTAAGCACGTGCGGCAAGTGAAAACCTGCTCGTGTAGAACGGCGCTAAGCACGTGCGGCAAGTGAAAACCTGCTCGTGTAGAACGGCCCTAAGCACGTGCGGCAAGTGAAAAGGGAGTGCTGAAACAGCAACTTGAGCTAGCAAAGAATCGCATTTACGAGCTGCCTGCATTAAATATAGAGCGAGACTTGGTAATGCAGTTAATAAACGTCATCCAGAAGCCTTTTTTGTCACGTTTTCCAATACAATAAGCGTTCTCCAATATTTCGAGATGCTTTGAATGTCTTCTTAACGTTTTTCCAGTGTTGTGATCATTTGAGGCAGAAATGAATTACCTCCCGAGCACTTGGAAACGAAAGGGAGGGCAAAGAGAAAAAGAAATCTGGAGCATGAAAGGTAGAGCAAGTTGCTGTATTTCTACAAACTAAAACTGCCTGCGCGCCTTTCAAGGAAATAAAACATTTGTTTGTAAGTCTCAAAGACTTTTAAATAGCTCATGGAACCTTAGTTGGTTTGCTGCTTGTTAAACCAAGGTCTTGTGTTAAGTAGTAAAACTCGCAGCTCCCTCGTGTTGCAGATTCTCTCTGTCTCTTTCTATCTCTCCCTCATCCTTTCTATGTATACAACATTTAGGTATTTATGAGGTTTTAGATTCCTAATAAACCACTTTGTTTTTAATAAAAGATGTGTCACAGTCACGTGGCTTTTTCTACTCTTGTAGAAACTATCTTTCAAATTTTTCTTTCTCTCTCTAATCCACTTTATTCAAATTAAACATTTGCACAAATTACCACTATTTATATATTTCTTTTAGATGCAAGGTAATATGGGAATATAGCAGACTTCAGGCGATAGTCAAATATTTTAATGTGACGGTTGAAATTCCGTTCCTAGATGATAAAAAATTAATAACGGCCTCCAATTTGTAAAAAGCACGCCAAATTCAGATAAATAAGAAGGAATATATCCGAAATATTCACTACACAAAAATTGCATTAAACATAAATTGTGTGCTGCTTTCTTGTAGTAAGATTTTGTCTATTTCTTATGGTTTAAAAGACATACAAAAGCCACTGAGAGGTCTTACGATAATATTCCTAGAAAATACAACATACACATTTCATTTGTTATAAAAAGGTATGGTAGTTTAATCAATCGTTGCAGCCATTTTTGAGAAAATAAAAAAATTCAGAAAATGTTCCATGTAAAGGTAGTCTTGAGAATCTTCGTGTCGCATCCTTAATAGATGCCGAACTTGAGCACCAAGTTTGGTATTCAGCTTTTCGTTTTTGAGTTACGCTGTTCAGGAAATGCACACGAAGTTGTTTATTACATTGCTTTTTTTAGGTTCTGGGCGGTACCAAAACATGTATTTCCGGTGAAATGTCGGCATCAAAAATTTTAGCTGTAATTCAATATTCCGCACTTTCTGCAAATAGCAGTAGATAACTTAAAAGAAAACGTCTAAAGATGGCCAATTGATACTATAAGGTTATGTCTTCTCTTGTATCGTTATATCGTATAGGTTGTTGCGTCATTCATTTTTTGTTAAGTTTATGTTTGAACCCTGGAAAGTGGGAACGACACTTGAGAATTTAAGGAGGCTTAGGGAAGATCTAAGACTAGCCTATAGCGTAATGAGGTGACATTGGGGATTAGTTCGCCGAGTATTGAAAGTATATAGTGAATAAAATGGATTGAATACACAAACATGTAAGTTATAAACATGATTGCTTTTGTTTTTCTAATTCCTCTGCCAGTTCCTTCCACAGCCTCTGTTTTTTCTCACTATTTCTATACTCTGCATGCTGCAGATTGTTGCCGAACAAAATCAATCATGCTTTCCTCTTCCAGGTATGAGAACTTACATTTTACACTCATTTTGCCCAAACTTGCAAGTAAACAAGACGATATCGATATTATAACCTCACTTCTGATCACACAACACCTATTCAGATCACTCTAGTTCAACTGAACTGAAAAAAGGACTGCCACTGTAATTTTCGCCACCTAGATTTCTACTCATGGTAGTCAAATTCTCTAGATAAATTGACAATCACTCGTGGCATTACTGAATGTGAATATGAATGGACAACAAGATATGAAAATTTCACAGAGTGTTTATAGGAAATTTAGAAACAAAATACGTAAAGAAACAAAACTAAAGTTTTACAAAGTTATGGCTGCAACTATACTAGCACACTGAGACTTGGACACTAACTAAAAAGCAAGACTAAAATACAGGCTTCAGAAATGAAATTCTTGAACTGTGAAGGAAAGTACGAAAATAAACCTAATAACAAACGAACGTATAAGAGAAGAGTTAGGAATTTAATATTATTGAAAGGTTAAAAGATTTAAAACAAAACTGGAAAGGGCATGCTGAAGGAATGCCAAATATCACAAATAATGCAATATTATCCTACAGGCAGGAGATCGGTGGGCAGACCCAGGAAACGATGGCTGAAGGACTTTGAAAGTGGAACAGCTACTTGATTGCCTATGCCATGAAGTGAAGAAGATTATACCAAATCAAGAATATGCACTTATGCACGCCGTCATTCGTAACCCCTCGAGTTATTTGGAGTGGGCAGGGTGTGTAGCAATATCCCTCTGTGTGAATGTTCATTGCCCTAACTTACGGTCGTGTTCAGACATTCTGTCTTTCACAACACCCACATAGTTCTGCGGAGCTCTGACGTCATTATGCTGCCTCGCTTCGGTAATACTTTACAAGTTGTATGTCCGCTACTTATCATAATGCAGCTGTTTCGACTCTTTCGTTCACTAGCTGCTGTTTCTTAGCAGATCCACTTCTTCGGATATCTCTCACCCCGCCAAAGAACACATCTTGTATCGGCAGACCAATGCTGGTCTCCTTTACTTATGATTTCGACATGAGTACATTCCAAACGAAAATGTACCTCAGGAGTTTAGCAAATACTATACAAAAAAGTATTTTTAGAAAAAGGTCTGCGCGCATTTTGTGTGTGTGTGTGTATGTGTGCGTGTGTGTGTGTGTGTGTGTGCGTGTGTGTGTGTGTGTGTGTGTGTGTGTGTGTGTGTGTGTGTGTGTGTGTGAGTGTGTGTGTCGATCTGTGTGCATTACTCTGTGCACAGCATAACTCAAAAACGAAAAGTCGGTTAAAAACCAAAGTTGGTATTTAAGTTTAATGTCTTTCAAGGATGCGACGCGACGATTTTGAAGAAAATTCCTCCACCCTAAACTACCCTTTACATAGAAAATTTTTGAAAAATTTTGATTTTCTTGAAAATGTCTCAAAGGATTTTGATTAAAATGCCATATGTTTGAGATATTTTATGAAAATGTATATCTTGAATTTTCTGGTTATAGCCTATGTAGTCCTGCTTACTATAGATGACTTATGAATAACTCGTAAACCGTAAGAGATCTAGACAAAAATCTTACTATAGAAAAAAAGAAATGTAGATCTCGCCAAAATACACAATTTATGTCTGAATAAATTTTTCTGTAGAGTGAACCATTTCGGAGATATGACTTGTTATTTGTGTGAGTTTTGGACAACTTGCACTTCTGTGAAATGGAACATCGTTATTGATTTTTTATATTTTAACCGTACAAAGAGAACGGGATATCAAAGATTTAAAAGTTTTCACTATCACCCAAAGTCTATTGTATTCACATATTTCCCTTGAACCTACAAGGAAATAAGCAATAAGTTAATGTTTATCTCAACTAACACGAAGAAGATATAGCAATAAGAGTTTGTAAGAATGGTTAGTACAAGAGTAGAGAAAGGCATGTGAGTGCAGCACATCAGATATCTGTATTAACATGAAGAAGATATAGCAATAAGAGTTTGTAAGAATGGTTAGTACAAGAGTAGAGAAAGGCATGTGAGTGCAGCACATCAGATATCTGTATTAACATGAAGAAGATATAGCAATAAGAGTTTGTAAGAATGGTTAGTACAAGAGTAGAGAAAGTCATGTGAGTGTAACACATCAGATATCTGTATTAACATGAAGAAGATATAGTAATAAGAGTTTGTAAGTATGGTTAGTACAAGAGTAGAGAAAGTCATGTGAGTGCAACACATCAGATATCTGTATTAACATGAAGAAGATATAGTAATAAGAGTTTGTAAGAATGGTTAGTACAAGAGTAGAGAAAGTCATGTGAGTGTAACACATCAGATATCTGTATTAACATGAAGAAGATATAGTAATAAGAGTTTGTGAGAATGGTTAGTACAAGAGTAGAGAAAGTCATGTGAGTGCAACACATCAGATATCTGTATTAACATGAAGAAGATATAGTAATAAGAGTTTGTAAGAATGGTAAGTACAAGAGTAGAGAAAGTCATGTGAATGTAACCCATCAGATATCTGTATTAACATGAAGAAGATATAGTAATAAGAGTTTGTGAGAATGGTTAGTACAAGAGTAGAGAAAGTCATGTGAGTGCAACACATCAGATATCTGTATTAACATGAAGAAGATATAGTAATAAGAGTTTGTAAGAATGGTTAGTACAAGAGTAGAGAAAGTCATGTGAGTGCAACACATCAGATATCTGTATTAACATGAAGAAGATATAGTAATAAGAGTTTGTAAGAATGGTTAGTACAAGAGTAGAGAAAGTCATGTGAATGTAACACATCAGATATCTGTATTAACATGAAGAAGATATAGTAATAAGAGTTTGTAAGTATGGTTAGTACAAGAGTAGAGAAAGTCATGTGAGTGTAACACATCAGATATCTGTATTAACATGAAGAAGATATAGTAATAAGAGTTTGTAAGAATGGTTAGTACAAGAGTACAGAAAGTCATGTGAGTGTAACACATCAGATATCTGTATTAACATGAAGAAGATATAGTAATAAGAGTTTGTAAGAATGGTTAGTACAAGAGTAGAGAAAGTCATGTGAATGTAACACATCAGATATCTGTATTAACATGAAGAAGATATAGCAATAAGAGTTTGTAAGAATGGTTAGTACAAGAGTAGAGAAAGGCATGTGAGTGCAGCACATCAGATATCTATATTAACATGAAGAAGATATAGCAATAAGAGTTTGTAAGAATGGTTAGTACAAGAGTAGAGAAAGGCATGTGAGTGCAGCACATCCGATTTTTATAAGGAAATTAGGGATATAAATGCGGATATTTCGCTTTACGAGCTTGCCAAACATATTTCCACACGTTTATTCCAACAGACACGCTTAAATCCAATTATTTAATATCATTTTGTGAGTAAACGCTTAATTTTAGCAAGAAATGGAAGAAATACGAATAACTCATCTTTTGAAGCTCTAGTTCTCTATGCTAATTGCAGCAGTAAACGATAAAAGAGTGGTTAAATATTGACAATAAAACATTCGATCAATTTTATGAAAATGTTGCACTTACACACCAAACAGCCCGAGGAAATAGAATTCGTCATTTGTCTGAAACTTCTCTCCGAAACTAACGAGACAATGAAAATGCGTTGTATAATTGAGGATATCCGTCACCAGCAGAAGAGGCAAGGTATACATGCCAGAGTAAGTCTCTACCCAAACATTCTTGTTACGCTACTCGGCTGGCTGAAATAACGAAGGACTTTCCTTGAATGCCCCTTTTGTAAGGAAGAAATGGGAAGGCCCAGCATTATGGAAATACAAAATGCAGCGTAAATATAAAGAAACGGGACTGGGAAGTGTGGTGGCTGGGATTCTGGAATAGCTGCTAGCACCACCCTGGAAGGAAGTTTCAACCTTCAAAATAAACGACCTTATAAAGAAGATTGCGTACCATGCGTGTATGAAATATACTACAAACTCTCCAAAATAAATCACTCCGCTCGTTTTCCCTAAAACTTTCCCTCGATTCTGTCAAACTTTCTTCCGAAATGGGCAACAGCTGTTACAGAGTGTATTTCACAACTTGATTAGAAGGCACACTGTGTCGCAATAACTAGATCGCCACGTACAAACATTGTATACATCAATTTAAAAAAAGGAAAATATGTTACGGCGTTCAAGTAGGAAAAGCTTTCATGTTGTCAATACAGTTGATAATACAGTAGAATACCGAAATAACACGGTTGTTGGAACACGTGTTATAACGATTCCGCGGCTTATCGAAATGTGAGGTTAGAATGACAAAAATCGATGTGACTTGAAACATTCTTTCAGTAATCTTCCCCTTGAGTGAGTGCACATTTCTCCTTTGTTTCAGGGTCTTTCACTGTCATAAGATTTGAAGTTTTTGCGGCGATAACTAATAGCTCTAAATGTTCTCGAGCTTTCGGCCACAATAAAGTCCATGACCATTAGCAGGTTGTTTACGCATTGTTAAATAATTAATGAGGTCGGAGTTTTATACATCAGGAACCAACATTACAAGAGATTCATAAAAAACGCGATTGTAGTTAAATTAGAGCCAAATAATTTTAATAGCTATAACGGTTTACGACTGAGAAATCTTGGACAGGAATACTGCCATGATTTTGAGATGGCCGTTTATTTCTTATGCAGTTCCCAGTGTAGGCTATGAGTTGAAATGGTCATTTATTTACTAATTTGACTGAAAGCTCGAAAAAGTTTGTAACCCGAGAAGTGATAATTAATCTTTCAGTGATATTAACGTGTTGATTCATTTGTGTACGCTTTCATTGGTTGATCTGATTCAGTTTAAATTCTGGCTATCGCATTGAATTGTTCAGTGTGACTCTGCTTTTCCAACCAGCGTAGCGACATTTCTGTGCAGTTTTCTGCTAAGTAGCTACTAATGGCCGCTGGTAAAGGCATTCCTAATTGTAGGCACTAAGTGCTGAAATGTTACGGAGTGACTTGTAACTTTTTAACTGTTAGATATAGGTAAAACTTAAACTTCTCCATGTAACTTTTTTTTAAATAAAAAGCTATATTTTATATGACAAACATGTAGGCTTACAGGACTTCATAATTATAATTTTACAGATACTACCATTCACTTACCTTCAACGTGATAAAACGTTATTTTTTCCAATTTTGAACATCTTACTGACCTTTGCGTCGACATAATTTTTTATTCTAAATGTTTGTTAAATTAACATGTGACAATAGTTTTTACTATTTTATTTTTTTTTCAATTTATTCTTCCTACTTATGTCTGTTCCACAGGATACTTCTTAGCATTGATGTTATTATTTTACGCATTGTATAAGACGTAGTTCTGTCACCTCGCAGATAGCGGTGCTGATGTTATTACCTCAAAAATACAGAGAATTCGAATACTGTTGCAGGATACGTGGAACAAAATGTGAAGGGTAAGAAGAAAGTTTCTGATTTAATATTCAGAGGAGAAAGTTCAATTACAGGCAAAGTTGTGAAAAACAATACTTCTGATAAATAGATGAAATGCGCCTCCAATAAGTATAACAAATTGTAATGGCTGTAACATTACAGTAACTATAAATCTGGGGAGAAACTTTTCGTTTTAATACATATTACTATCAAGAAAAATGTGATGTGTATTTTACGTTTGGTTAAACCTGTATTTTAATATTTTTATAGCATTTGTGTTTTATTAGAATATAAAGTATGTTGCCTGGTAACTACAAACAAAAGCATCACTGATTATTATGGCAGTAGATAAATTATTCCTTCATGCTTACAAAAGACAGCAGCAGCAGCAGCAGCAGCAGGAGTAGTAGTAATAATAATAGCAATAACAATAAGGTAAAAGTATCAAAATTGAGATTTGGAGCACTTTATCATAAAAAAATCATACACTTTTCACCAACACATGCTAAAACTAGTTGAACTCAGTGTTTATGAACTTTTAATTAGAGGTTTGACTAATTGTTATAATTTTAAAACTTTTGCATTTCATCAAGGCTTTACATCGATTTGTTGGTTAACTCCTGTTAACGAGACAACTGCGAACAACAGCTTTTGAAAAAGCAGAGACCGATCTGTATGATGCACTTTTGTCTGCACGTCGCAGCGCTCTCTGTGTCAACAAACAGCTAGTTAAGTCCGCGCCATGTGAATTTCCTGATTGTTTTAGGTTAGAATCGCTGTCAATTGGAAATTCTAAATGCAGCTTTACTGCTCAAAAATCGTTAGAATTCGTTACTATGTAAAACGTACAACTTTTTGTATCACGTAGGTATTATTTCCATTTTTTTTAAAAAATTAACGACTATATAACTTTTTATTACTTTCTCTACTAGTAAGTAGAGGAAGTATTGTATTCCACCCAAAAATTCGATGTCGAGATTTCACCGGAAATATGTTTTGAGGCCCGTGAATCCAAAAAAGCATTTGTAGAAAAAGATCCCCGTGTGTGTTTGAATGTGTGTGTGTGTGTGTGTGTGTGTGTGTGTGTGTGTGTGTGTGTGTGAGTGTGTGCGTGTCTGTCTGTCTGTCTGTCTGTCTGTCTGTCTGTCTGTCGGTCTGTCTGTCAGTCTGTGGACAGCATAACTCAAAAACGAAAAGTCGGTTAAGAAACAAAGTTGGCATTTAAGTTTAATGTCTTTCAAGGATGCGACATAAAATTGCTCCACTCTAAACTACCCTCTGACTACCTCGAAAATTTTGATTTTCTTAAAAATGACTCCAACGATTTTGATTAAAATACCATGTGCTTGCGATATTTTTATGACAAATGTACTGTACATCTTGAATTTTCTGGCTATAGCCCATAAAGTCCTATTTAATCTGGATGACTTTTGCATAGCTGGTAAACCGTAAGAGATAGACAAAATCTTACTATAACAAATGTAGATCTTGCTAAGCATACATACTTTATATCTAAATAAATTGTTTTGTAGAGTGAACCATTTTGGAGATATTCCTCGTTATTTGCATAGGTTTTGGAGAGCTTGTACTTCTGTCAAATGGAACATCGCTCTTCATTTTTTATATGCTAACCGTGCAAAGAGAAGGTAATTTTAGAGCTTTAAAAGATTTGACTGTCGCTCAAAGCTTACCTTATTCCCATATTCCCCTTGCACGTGCAAGAAAACGAGCAATAATTTACTTTCTGCAAATGTTTATCTCGACTAGGAGATAGAAGAATAAAAGTTAGTAAGAACGGTTAGTACAAGAGTAGAAAAAGTCATGTGAGTGCAATACATCAGATTTTGTTCTAAGTTATCAACAAGTTTTGGTTACAGTGGCAACAGCATTACCAACATTACATGTTAGTTACCAACTGCATTTAGTTGTGTAGTATTGGTGATCGAACTTGTGAAATGTTGCATATCACCTTAATTTAACCTTACATCTAATTTTCTTCGTGAATGACGATGATTTCAGAATCTTTTTTCTAAGCTAGGTCGGGTACTAAGGACTTATAGTTTTGGTGTAGGAAGAAGAGCGATCGTATTTTTTTCTCGGCATTCGTCACACCAACATCGTCACATCGCGGTTGAGTTGTTCTGTGAGTTTAACTAACCAGACGTTTATAAAACGGCGCCTGCACTTAAACTTTTGATTTAACTAATCTTGCTGTTGAACAACATTTCTAATACCGGGTCTTAGTCACTTTGTTAGCGAGTTTCTCCAAGTGCTCGATATAAAGGTGAGACAATGCGCCACTGTCACATAGAGCAGAACAGTCTTTTGTTCTGTTCTTTCTCGGTTGTCCGAAAGACAATTGCCCTTGTCGCCCGCAGCGGACGACTGCCTTGCAGTGGACGCGGCGACAGCGTCCTCAACCGTGGCAGGCACGAATAGTTTCACAATGTTTGGGTGCCTTAATCGTGGCCGAGGGGTTAGACCGCTCGCTTACCACCTAGGCGGCCCGGGTTCGTTCCCAGGGACCCGCATGTGGTATTCGTGGTGGACGAAGCGGCGTTTGGGCGGGTTTTCTCCGGGTTCTTCGGTTTCCTCCTCCACTCATTTCACCAATTACTGCATAATCATCTTTCCATTCATCCATTTCGCCTGTATTTCATATCATCCTCTTCCTCATTCTCATACCTGGTGCTGGGCTGACCACCCGCTTCCAGGTCTTCACTCTGTCTGATACACAGGTTCCTGTGCTCCCCGACAGGCGTCTGATCCTAGGCACAGGCTTGTAAGTCCTACATAAGGGGAGGGTAATCAGAGAGAGAAACAAAGTGGAAGCTATGATGCTTTTTCGTAGAAGTTTATAAAGACTTCTTACTCTGGTATTTTCATTCTTCTTCTTCTTCTTCTTCTTTTTCTTCTTCTTCATCATCATCATCTTCATCCATATAAAGGATTGGGGTTTTCCCGTTCCTAAGCTGAAAGTGCTGCTTCCATCTCTTTTTGGGCCTTCCTACATCCCGTCTTCCTCTTTGCTTATATAAAATTGCTTGCAGCGGTAGACGCTCAGGGAACACTCTTTGCACATGTTCATACCATCTCTCTTGATACCCTCTCACTTCTTTCACCATACTGTTTTGTCTCTTCAACTCTTCTCTAATTTCTTGACTTCCTTTGTCTCTAAGGCTCACCCCTAATACCAACCTTAAAAATCTCATTTAAGCTGCTTCAATACGTCTTTTATCACTTACTCTTAGCACCAATGTTTCACTTCCATACATCAAGGCTGGTTTTGGGGCGATGTTGTGTAGTTTAATCTGGTTTCTTTATTCATGTTTTCCCCCAAAATATCCCCTTATACATCCATTGATATTATTATATTCTAACAAAGACGGCAAAAATGTGTTGCACTCGCATGACTTTCTCTACTCTATTCCTACAAACACTTACTGCTCCATCTACTTCATGTTAATCGAGATAAATATTTGTAGAAATTACTCTATTGCTAATTTTCTTGTAGGTGTAAGGGGAATACAGTAGTCTTTGAGTGATTGTCAAATCTTTTAAAGCTGGTCACTATGTGACGGCTTTGAAATTGTGTTCCCTTTACAAAGCCAAGAGATAAATAAATACAAATTAAACTTAAAATGAAACAGTGTAACGTATTTGTTTGAATGGTAATCGCTCGAAGTTCACTGCGCTGATGGACAGCTCCCAAAATATATCTCTAAAATCCAAACTACAGATTTCTACATTGGTAGGTAATTGAACGTAACCATAAACTTCATAGTTGAAATGTTTCCATCGTGAACACAAGCGCTTGCGATGAAAAGAAGGAAAGGAGAAAGGAAAAACATAATAATAACCATTCCAAATAAAGAAAAGTATAAGAACTTGAAACATGGAAGAAATAACAAGCAATATCTCGGAAACGGTGAACTCCACAAAGAAAATGAATATGAAATAAATTATGTGTTTTAACGAGATTTACATTTTTTGTACAGTTAGATTTGCTCTATCTCTTACGGTTTACCAGTTATGCAGAAGTCATCCAGAGTAAATTAGACTTCATGGGCTAGAGCTAGAAAATTCAAGATAGATACATTTGATTTCTCATAAAAATATCTCAAACACATGGCATTTTAATCAAAATCGATAGAGCCATTTTCAAGAAAATCAGAAGTTTCGAAAAATTTTCCATATAAAGGTTAGTTTAGGATGGAAGAATTTTCTTCAAAATCTTCGTGTCGCATCCTTGAAAGACATTAAACTTAAATACCAACTTTGATTTTTAACCGAAGTTTCGTTTTTGAGTTATGCTGCCCAGAGTCTGACACGTTTTCTAAAAATAGCTTTTTTTTTGGATTCAGGGGGCCTTAAAACATATATTTCCGGTGAGATCTCGACATCCAATTTTTGGGTGGAATACAATACTTGCCCTAATTACTATACCCAGTAGAGAAAGTAAAAAAACATGATTTTCTCTACTCTTGTACTAACCATTCTTACAAACTCTTATTCCTATATCTCCATGTTAGTTAAGATAAAAATTCGTACAAATTATCTTATTGCTTATATCCTTGTAGGTACAAGGGGAATATTAGAATACAGAAGGCTTTGTGCGACAGTCAAATCTTTTTGACCTTTGAGATTCCCTTCTCTTTGCACGATTAACATATAAAAAAATGAACAACGTTATTGCATTTCGCTGAAGTTCTAAGACCTAATTTTTCCGAAACTCACACACATAACAAGGAATATCTCCGAAATGGTTCACCCTACAAGAAAATTTATTGAGACATAAATTGTGTATTTTAGCAAGATCTACATTTTGTGTATAGTATAATTTGGTCTATCTCTAACGGTTTACCAGTTATGCGAAAGTCGTTCAAAGCAAATACGACTACAAGGGCTATAGCCAGAAAATTCAAGATATACATTTCATTTGTCATCAAAATATCTCAAACATATGACATTTTAATCAAAATCGTTAGAGCTATTTTCAAGAAAATCAAAATTTTCGAAAAATCTTCCATGTAAAGGGTAGTGTAGGGTGAGGCTATTTTCTTCAAAATCTTCGTGTCGCATCCTTGAAAGACATTAAACTTAAATACCAAGTTTGGCTTTTAACCGACTTTTCGTTTTTGAGTTATGCTGTCCACAGACTGACAGACACACAGACAGACACACACATGGACCTTTTTCTAAAAATGCTTTTTTTTTTTTTTTTTTTTGATTCAGGGGGCCTCAAAACATATTTCCTGTGAAATCTCGACATCGAATTTTTGGGTGGAATACAATACTTCCCCTACTTACCAGTAGAGAAAGTAATAAGTGGACAGAAGAATAAGCGTAGAGCAAGTGATTGTGAATGCAACACATAATAATGTTGAAGTAGAGGTGATAAAAGTATAAACAATTGCTGCACGGTTGGGGAGAGAGAAGCACGTGCGCAGTGACAGAGTGAATGCGGGTCTGGCAGCTCGACACGCTGGTGCAACATTCGTGTGTGTCGTGTGTGTCGACGGTGCGGAACGTAACAGCATCTTCTACATCATGGAGACGATAGCAGAAGACGCCGAGAGTGAATATGAACTCGGTAGGTGCATTTCAGTGCCCCCAAATCAGTGTTTATAGTGAGTGTCTTAGATAGAGCAAGTGTCCCAGAAATTCGATATAGGTATTTCACAGTTTTGGGGTTCCCTATTTCTGTATGCATTGCAAAACATAACAGCAAAATAATGGCTTAATTTGGTATTCATTCTAAGTATCTTTTCGGGATACAACAGAAATATTTTTATTAAGATTCCAGCCACGCGGTACTATCCTTTAAATCAGGGTTTGCCAAAACAAGACCCACGAACTCCTTTTCTTGGCCCGCTTAAATAAACCACAAAACAGTGCACCGGTATTAACGTAATTTATTCAGAAATTTCTAACCATTAAACAAAATTCTCTCAGATTTGTAATTGATATACAGTGTGATGATCTACTGAAGGGCCAATACAAAGTTAACATGGTTGATTATTACAACTGTCTACAGGGTGATTCATTTCCTCGTATGAAAGACTTTGCACGAGGACTGATATCACTGTTTACATCAAAGTATTTGTATGAAAAGACGGTTTAAAAATGTAATATGTGACATCAAAGCTACGATAGATGAGATGATGATAGGCAGCACAAAATATCTGGAATTATATTACAGAAAAGTCTCTACTCACTCTTATTCCTCTACGTACTCCATCTTAATCCAGATAAACATTTGCAGAAATTATCTTACTGCTAATCTTCTTGTAGGTGTAAGGGGAATAGGCTTTTAGTGATAGTCAACGCTTTTAAAGCTAGTCGCTATGCAATAGCTTTGAAATTCCATTATTATTAGCACGGCGAAGACAAAAAAAAATTAATAACGACGTCACATACAACAAAAGTCTAAGTAGGCATTGGAAAATTCAGAAAAATAAGGAATATCTCCGAAATGGCTCACTCCACAAAGAAATGTATGAGATTGTGTTTTAACGAGATTTACATTTTTTGTATAGTAAGATTTCGTCTACCTCTTACGGTTTACCAGTTATGCAAAAGTCACCCATAGTAAACAGGACTACATAGGCTGTAGCCAGAAAATTCAAGATATACATTTCATTTACCATAAAAATATCTTAAATATATGGCGTTTTAATCAAAATCGTTACAGCCATTTTTGAGAAAATCAAACATTTTGAAAAATTTTCCATGTAAAGGGTAGTTTATGGCGGAGCAATTTTCTTCATAATCTTCGTCTCGCATTGGTTTTTAACCGAATTTTCTTTTTTGAGTTATGCTTTCCACACACAGACACACACACACACACACACACACACACACACACACACACACACACACACAGAGAGAGAGAGAGAGAGAGAGACAGAGACAGACAGAAACACGCATATACACACGAACTTGTTTTTTTCTAAAATGTCTTTTTATTCACGGGGCCTCAAAACATATATTTGCAGTGAAATCTCGACATCGAATTTTTGAGTCGAATATATTCCCCTACTTAGTGTGCGTAAAAAATACTGTAACAGTTGCGTGTGTATTTAATATGTATGTTACATTGTCATGAGGCTATATTATAAAAACTAATCATTTTTAAGTATTTAATTCCATCATTTATTTATAATATGTATGGGTAGGTTTAGGTTCAATAAAGCATTGTGTTAAGAAACTGTGATTTGTGTTCCTAGCGCTTGTGAGTTGATTGTTGTAATGTTAAACTTATGTGGCTTTTTCCACAATTCATTCTCTGACAGTTAATGTGGCCCGGTTGTCAAAAGTTAAAAATCTTCTGCCTTAAATGAAAACCAGTTCATTTTCTCAAAAACGCCTCTAATTAGTTTGACTGAAACATCGTTTCTTGGATATGTTACAGAAATAAAATCCTCTTTGTTGTGATTGAGTGCTCTAATGTAAATAATTGAAGTTTTCTTTCGGGGGGGGGGGGCTTCTTTGCGCAGTTTTTTAAATGCCATACTGTGCTCATAAAGGTCTGGTACTTGCATATTTTCATTTTCACGTATAAAAACCACCTTGTAAAGTGTTTTAAAATTGCGATAAAACTCGAAAATTGTACTAAATTACAATATAAATGGAAAAAGTATAGTAATTTCCAAATGAAAAGGTAATAAGAAAAACGTAAGGTTTTTTTTTTTTTTTTTTTTTTTTTTTGTGCGTTTAAAATCAACTAAAATTGTGCAGTGTTATCTGAAATGTGTAGTTTTTCTCAAGAAATAGGTGACCTATCAGTGTTGTCAATAGGTTTGAAATATTTATATGAAAATAAAAGAACTATAGCACTTTTATGGGGTCTTAATATGGAGAGTCTTGTTAAGCGATGTAAATAATTCATTACTGGCAGAAATTATGCAGAAAAATATTTTTCTGTGGTGTTACATTCGCATATCTTATCCTTACAAAATCGCAATCTTCTCTTTCATGTTAACCGAGATAATCATTTTAAAAGTGGTTTTGTCATATATTTCCTTCAGGTACAATTTTAATTGAAGAATACGGTAGGCATAAGGAATAGTCAAATCTTTTTAAGACTGGTTCGCTATGTGACTGTGTTACATATAAAAGTGTATTTGTTTGAAAATTAACTATTTTATTCATGTTGTACTATTCATATAACACTTTTTCTTACAAACAATATAAAATAAAGCAACATGTCGGTTAAATGGACGATACGGAAAATAAAACATAATTATTAACATAGGGTAAGTCTGTGTTTTGCTACTAATGATCCAATGCGGACAAAAGAAAGAGGAATCGCGCAAGATAACATAGGTGCACCGTGTTTAGTCTGCTTAAAACGTGGAGGTAACTGGGGCATAATTTTCGTATTTCAAAGACCTCTACGTTTGTAAGGTTTTGTATGTCTCTTATGGGTTACCAGATATTACACAAAATATATTCCCAATTAAGAGGATTTCACAGGATATTTGCAGAAAATTAAAGATGATATGCATTGTATTAGTCATTAGCTGGTTTATCCGAGGGTTTTAAAACCTCGAATAGTATCTGAATTATTGTAAGATGATAGAGATGGTTTTTGTAGTGAAACATTAGCAGCTTGCCATGCAGCTGCTGTAACCACTTGAGCTACTATGGAAACATTCCGGTACGGCATTAAATTACCCAACTGAATCTCATTTACATCCTTACTCCTTGTAATTGTAATCTCGCAGTCCCGTGATGAAAAATCCCCTGACATTGGTGCAGGTTGGTGTGAGATATGAGAGTACTTCACAAAGTAAGTTACACATGTTGTGCCACACTAAGACAATCGTGCAACGTCATATTAAAGTTCTGTTCCGGAATTCCTGCAGACAGAGTTCTGCTACGATATTGGTAGCAGGTGCATCATAATGTGTGGGCCAAATTGCCTATCAACTGGAAACATACTTCAAAGTTGAAGTACGTGGGACGGGAAGATTCCTGTGCAAAAAACGTCGCTATAAAGTCTAAATGCAATGTAGCGTCTAGTCATAGTAAAATTAAGCAGTCAATGTTCTCTTGAATGACATTGCAATAACCCTCATGACGTGCCTAACACAAGTTTTACTTCAGTGTTCTCAATGGGAGGTATGGAAGCATCCGGCATGCAGTCCAGATCTTGCACAGTGCGATTCTCATATGTTCAGCAAGCTAAAAGAACATCTGAAGGGAAACATATTTGTCAGTTCGCATAACTATACTCGAATATCTCCGTGGCCAAGGAGCGCTGTGGAACTGAACGCAGAGGCCGTTGCTTAGGGAGACTTGGTGACTATGTTGCAAAACAGCATGCTATACAACTTACTTGGCGTGCATTAATCCGATGCAACTTACTTTTTGAAGTCCCCTCGTATCTGTAGATGTAATTTTTGGGATTTGTTAACCACCTCCTTTATGGTACACAGTTTACAAGTGGAGGTGAAGCAATAGTCGCAACAGAGGTGTGAGTTTTTGGACAATTAGAGTAAATGAAGTTTGTGTCTTCTCATTGATTACATAGTTATTGACAAGATAAATGTTACACAACCTTCACCTAATGCAGAAACCCCTAACATCAATACACAACTAAAATGACACAAAACTGGTGAATATTAAGCTTCTCCATTCTCAGGGCACAAAGTTAAACTTTTTGGCAAATGGTGTATACTTCACAACCATTGAGAAATATAAAACCGGTATCCCACGGTCCAACTTTTTTTACCAAAATTTTTGTATCTAATGGAATTGCACACAAAAGAAACAGTGTCTGTCACACTACGATTGGTTTTGGTCCAATACATGTGACAGTTCACGTAGCAAACCTGAGAAATAAACACGGCGGACACAAATATTGATTTAGCGATTGCTATTAAGCATAGGTTTGGGATATATTTCCATGAGTCTGTCTCAGTAGGAAGAAAAGAATTATTAGAAGTAAAAGACGTTGGTGGACACGGTCATGAGGACAGGGTATATTGGGTCTACTACAAAACGAATTGAGGTTATAGTACCTGGGGAACTATCGCAATATTCTACGAATTGACGAAGATTTATTTCTCAACCTTTCACATCGTGTGGAAGGCAAAATTACACACCAGGACAAAAATATTGCAAGCAGGAAAGAGATAAGAAACAATTGTAATGGTTTTAATCTTAGTATGGATGGACAGATTTGAACTCATTTCATAACAAAATTTCAACATTCTCTTAACTGGATTTCTTACTATTTATGAAATATAGCTATGCAATAACCACCTCAGCAATATCACGAAAAATGGTTAATGAATCTCCCAGAAAAGATTAAACGTTTTATTAAAATACCCATCACATTAAAAGTGCCACGAGCCGTGCATACACAACAGCTGACTACGTGTTGCCTGCGCAGTCCGCCATATTGTTACGTTACAGACGCTGATTGGCTATTTTCAAGTTGTTGGATGAAAAAATTAGACGCAACTCAATCGCATTGTATACAAACAGGTTGGATACAAAAAGTAGAATAGAAATTGTATGCAACAAAATTTTATCTAAGCCTGGATGTCTCACGATGCATTTTTGTTTTACACAATGCTGTGGACCAAAAAGTGGGACATTGGTCTAATAGTCCAAGTTCTTAAATCTAGTGTATAGACACTTTGAAGTCTTAGCCCTATTCACACGATTATGCCGGTTAATTTTCCACTTTCCAATAACACTTCCGTAACCACTTCGAATAATCTCACCGCCATGTTTGTTTATAAATACGTGCAGAACACGATCGTGTTGCTGTGCTTTTCCAGTGCCTTTCTGATCATACGTAACAAAAATTGTATTTATGTCTCATTACGTTGCTGAGAAACAAGGTTTCAAATTGTGTATACATCAATTTGGGACACACTATAGATACAGGTAGAATAATGCGTCATATTAAGCTAGACATAACTATATCATTATTTAGCATACGCTGATAATAAACTCGACCACAACCTTCAAAACATCCTTATACAAAACCTACTAAACGATTTTGGCATAAGAATCGCGTTCGTATCGCACCGTTATTAAGAAATCAGATTGTACGTTGACGCAGCTTGAGTTTCTCGTCGCCATCAATAATTTACAACGCTTGTAATGAGATGTCTTTTGTTTTACTGTTACGCGCATCTCTTCTGGAGTAACAACTATTTTGTACTCCATTAGTAAAGAGACAAAGCTTTCGCAAAGATGTTCCATAGCTCCAATTCTAGTATACAGGCTATGTTAATCCCTTTTTCTATGCTAGTACTACAGTAATTCAACTTCTGGCGAAAATAACTGTAGTTCAATAACGATTTTTTAGGAAAAATAAAATCCATTCCTCCTTAGTGGTGTGGTGTGATGAGAGAAATAGCGTTCTGTATTGAGGTCTTATTTACCAAAACAAATTCATCATGAATCTGCTCAAATCTCATGTGCTGCACTCACACGACTTTCCCGACCCACTCTTGTACAATCTATTCTTAAAGCGCTTATTCTTGTACTTCACTTTAATCGAGATAGACATTTGTACAAATTGTTTTATTCTATACTTCCTTTTAGATACAATGGGAATAAGGGAATACGGTAGGCTTAAGCGATATTCAAGTATTTTAAGAGATAGTCGCTATGTGATGGGTTTGAAATTTCGTTTCATTTGCAAGACCAGGAGAAAAAACTAAAGAATAAAATTTAAAAACGTGTATTAGAAAATTTTAGCCAGAAAATTAAAGATATACATTTCATTTGTTATGAAACTATGGTGATTTAATAAAAATCGTTAAAGCCATTTTTGACGGAATCAAAGTCTTAAACATCTGACATTGTAATCGAAATTCTCAATTTTTGAGAAAATGAAACGACATAATATTTTGAATATAAAGGCTGGTCTTGAGCGGGGGAATTTTCTTGAATTCTCCCTATCACATCCTTGGAAGAGGTTTAAATGCCAACTGTGATATTTGTTAGACTTTTCAATTTTTAGCTATGCTGTTGACACATTTTTTGACTTTTTTACGGCTCCGGAGTATCTCAAAATTTGTATTTCCTGTGAAATTTCAATATCTATTTCTGATTGGAATAACGTATAGGTTATACAACAAAGATGGATACCTCGCGCTCTGCGACCTACATAGATCTATTGTGGGTACCACACTCCAGGAATTAGGGTTGAAGTGAAGGAACCAGAGGAGGCCACAGAGACACGCGGAAGTGCCTAACAGTTCCGTACTCGAAGACCCGTCACACTACTGGAGTTGTTAGGCGGCGGAAGTCTCTCGCCGCTCGGCTAGCCATCGGATCGCATCTCTACAAGAATGAATTGAAGAATACTTAAGCGAAAATCCAATATGTTTGCTTTTACTGCAATTTCTTCATACAATCACAGAATGCCGTATAATAAAATACCATGCTTTTAGGCACCTCTTTTACAATTTAGCTAAACAAACAGCTGCAATAACACAATGTTAGGGTAATAAGGCCTTTCTGTACAATTAATGATCCATCTAGATATCGTTATTCCATATGTCGAAGTTCCAAAATGTTCGTCTACTTGGAAAAAATGTATGACTGCTATATTTCGTAACTAAGCGTCGCCAAGCGAAGCGACAAGCGATATGTGCATAATTTCCGAGAGAGAGAGAGAGAGAGAGAGAGAGAGAGAGAGAGAGCGAAAGAGCTGTATTACCTTACACAAATATAACACTTCTATAGCATTACATTGTAAACAGAAACATACATAATACCATGACAATCTATGCAAAAGATCCATGAAAATTAATCATATACAGGATGTCCCGAAAATACACCCACAACACCTAATATGTCGTACGGGATGGCAAACTGATTGATTTTCAAATAGGGACCCCTATCCAGAAATGCACGGTTTGGACGCTGTAGTGTATCGAGGTATGAGATGGGTGTACGTTAATTTGTATAATGCAGTTTGTTTTAGTGAAAAATACTTGGCGCCATTAACGACAATGTACTTGTCAATTATTGGGTCAGGCTGGCTAGCTCTTTGCCCGTTATAACATCCTGGTAGTTGAAGTCCTCGTCGCTGAAACTCGATTTTAGGTGTACACCGGTTATGCAATTCCCAACTTTCCGGGCTACCATTTTTCCTCAAGCAAACCAAACTTCATAGAGGTTTAGCTTGCAGATTGTACACTTCAGCGTACCACTTGGACTCCACCACTGCCTACCCCTTCTGTTCTCACATTTTTCTTGTACAACTGCACGCGGAAGTCGTAGCTGCTGCAGATTGAATCAGCCCACTAGCTAAGTGCGCAACGAACCGGACCGATTGTCTAGCCCTATGCCGGTCGTAACATCCAGGTAGGGATAATCCGTGACAAGGGTGCTTGCCAATTACCAAATGCGCGCTTCTCTAAGCCTGTACGCTATGCTAGAAGGCCTCCTAACCTTCTTGTTAGATAATTATCGTCATGTAAAGCGACCGCAGGAGAGGTCTACTTGCAGATGGTACACTTCTGCGTTCCACTATACTCCAACCCTGGCTACCTCTTTGGTTCTCGTTTTTTCTGGATCAAAACTGCCTCAAATGCGTACCTGTTGTAGTTTGCATCCGCCCGCTGTCCTACGAGAGCAACAATCAGGTCAGAGCGGGTAGCGCTTTGAGCGTCATAACATACGAGTAGTAAAGACCCGCGAGGGGAAGACTTCCAACTTTAAGAACCGTGCTCGTCTAAGATTTTACTCTTCTGCTAGGCTGCCTAACTTTCAGGTCCCCCAATTTTCCCCAGGCAAAGAAAGCTTCAAAGAGGTATACTTTGCAGATGTGCTTACCACTATGGTTCTACCACTGGCTTTCTCCCTCCTTGTCATGCTATTCTAGTAAACGCCGCGTGGAATTGGCACCTGTGGCCGCCTGCATCAGACTGCTGCCCTATGTGTGCAACCATCAGGACAGGCAGGACAGCCGCTTCTGTAGCATAACATTCTAGGAGGAAACCCCATATCAGGGGGCTTGGAAATTTCAAAATAGAGTTTCTGTACGCGTGTACACTAATGTTACACCGTCTGATCATCTGGTCCGCCAAGCTTCTCACACACAACTGCTTCAGAGAGCTGTAATTTACACACATTACAATCCTGCCTGCCAATAAGGCTCGAATCTGGTCAGCTGTTATACTGTCAAACAATCACACCGCGCATTTTGCTGACGAAGAACTCCATCAATGTACCTCCGCAGACGGTGAACTTGCCCTTCCGTTTACGCAAGCTGCACACAGAGACAGCAACTACTTTTGATCTCATACTATTCTGGTGCAAACCCACGTGAAATATGTAAATGTTGGCAGTTTGTGTCAGTCCGCTGTTCTCTGTGTGGACCAAACTTTACAGACTGCCTAGGCCTTTGTCAGCGGTAGGAACCCGCGTCAAAGGCACTCCTCAATTTTAAAATGCGCCCCTCTCTCAGCACGTACACTGGTGTTAGACTGCGAAATCCTCTCGCCCGCCAAATTTCCCAATGCAAAGTAACCTTCAGAGAGGTCAACCCTACCGGATTGTAAATTTTAAGTGCATCTATAGCGTCACCACTGGGTACCTCCTTCCTTCTCATGCTATCTCAGTAAAAACGGCGTGGAAGGGGATGCAGTTGCTGCTTGCATTAGCCTGCTCTCCGACTTATGCAAAATTTGGAAAAGACTGGCTAGCTCTTTGGCGCTCATAACATCCTGATTGTCGTAGTATAAATAACGTACACAAACAGCTAGGTCTCCATACTTAAACTCTCTTTATTTTTTACAAAAACAAAGCAAGAACAAAAACGCATCTGGTGGCGTTAACAACAACTATTTGGTTATAATCACTGACGGTAGATGTCCTCAGCTACTCCGTGTCCTCAACATCCTCCCCACCCTGGTCGATTTCCAGTGGAATCACCAGTTGTACCGGTCGACTGATCCTCGTACCATCGGGTAGACGCAGGATGGCTGTCCTCACTCGGCCATCTCTCCCTTGTAGTACTTCGTCGACTCGGGCTCTCTTCCACATGTGTCTGGGCAGGACGTCTTCTTGCAGGAGGGCGACGTCTCCAACTCGCAGTTTCGGATGTTTGCCGGCTGGACACTTAACCTCGTGGTAACTCCGCAGTTGCAGGAGGTATTCCTTTTCCCACCTTCGCCAGAAGTCTTCGGAGATTTTCATCTTCTTTCGGAATTCCTTCGTAAGATCTTTTCTTCCGTCAGGCTCAGGTCCGTTCGGAATGGTCGTGAGTTTCTCTCCGTTGAGGAAATGGGAAGGTGTAAGAGCTTCAAGGTTGCTCCCGTCTTGTACAATGGGACGTGAATTTAGGGTGGCTTCGATGCTGATCAGAACAGTGTTGAGTCCCTCTTCATCGACCTGTGATCGACCAAGTACCTTTCTGAGACAGCGTTTGGTGGAACCGATCATCCTTACCCACCATCCTCCCCACCAAGCCGCCCGTGGAGCTATGAACTTCCAGGTCACGTTGTGATGCGCTAGATATTCATGCGTCTTCGGATCGGTGAGAACTTTTGACAGTTGAAGCTCTCTATTTGCTGCTTGAAAAGTTTGAGCGTTGTCAGAGTATATGATTCGTGGTACTCCTCGGCGTCCCACAAATCGCTGGAATGCCATTAAAAATTTGTCAGTATATAGGTCCGTAGCCAGTTCTAAGTGTATACCTCGTACCGTTGCACATGTAAACAGAACGATGTAAGCTTTCTTCATCTCGTTCCCCGATTTGGTATAGAGTGGGCCGGCAAAGTCGATGCCAGTCACGGCAAATGGTCGAGTAGAACGAACACGATCCAATGGCAATGGGGCTTCGATCTCTTCACACCTCTTCTTGTGGGATATTTTGCATGGTAGACATTCATGCAAGACCTTTTTGATCACCTGTCGAGCTCGCAAAATCCAAAATTCCGAGCGAAGCTCTTCTAGTATTACACGAACACCCATGTGATGAAGCCTGATGTGAGTCTGTCTGATAAGAAGGTATGTGAATGCATGTGATCCGTCTAAAAGCACTGGATGTCTTTCATCATTTGTCAGATCTGCGAATTGTAGACGTCCCCCAAGGCGAATAATATCATCACGCAGGAAGGGATTAAATCGAAAAATCTTGGAAGATTTCGGCAGTGGTTTACTTTTCTTCAAGGATGCTAGTTCAGTACCGAAGCATTCCCGTTGTACCTGACGTATCCAATACATCCTTGCTGTCTCTATTTCTTCTGCAGATAAATAGTTGACACATCCCTTTCTTTTCTCTTTTATGCATCTTACAAAGCGAAGAATCCACGCGGTGACATGTAATATTTTCCAGTATGAACTGTAGCGTGACGCTCTGAACAGTGTTTCTGGGGCTGTAACAACAAGGACTTGAGAGATCTTCTTTTCTTCTGGTAGAGCCGTGTCCGGCACAGTGATATCACGAGGCCACGAGTTAGGATGTTGGACAAGCCAAGAAGGCCCCTTCCACCATGAATCCTTCAAAGATAGCTCTTTTGCTTGTAGTCCTCTTGAGAGGTCGTCTGCAGGATTCTCGATGCCGGGACAGTGTCTCCATTGCCTAGACAAAGTATACGTATGAATTTCGGTCACACGGTTGCAAACGAAGGTTTTCCATCGATTTGGATTGTTGCGAATCCAGCCCAAAGTGACGGCCGAGTCGCTCCATAAGGTGGCACAAGAGGAATCAATTCCAGTTTCCTTGCAGAAGTAGCGAAGAAGACGTGATCCAACCAAGGCTGCAAGTAATTCCAGTCTGGGAAGTGTTACTCTCTTCACAGGTGATAACCTATTTTTGCTGAAGACAAGTTTGACATTGCAAGTGTTGTCAGTGGTTGACCGAACGTATAGTACAGCGCCATATGCTCTTTCTGAAGCATCACAAAACACATGGACAGACAGATTATCGCTTAATGTGGATACACCAATCCATCTTGGAACCTGAATAGAAGACAAGTACGACAGATTTGAATTCCAGGCTTGCCATCTCTGGCCAAGATCAACTGGTAAGATACTATCCCATTTTAATCCCTTACACCAGGTGTCCTGAAAGAGAATCTTGCCGATGATCAGTACTGGTGAAAACAAACCAAGTGGGTCATAAAATCTGGCTGTAACACGTAGAAGCAGGCGTTTAGTTGCTGGTTTGTCTACTAGTAGTTCGTGAGTAATGTCCTCTGGAGTGGCAAAGAGTAAGTCCGACTGTGCATTCCAGTTAACACCGAGAACCCGTGTTTCTGATTTCACCTCTTGACCTTCTGCTCTCCATATTTCTCTGAGTGGTAGGGAATTCGTAAACCATTTCGACAATGGGAGTTTGATGTGTCGAAGTAGAGCTATAAGTTCATAATAAACGGTAACTGCTAAGTTATCATTATCTACGCTGGCTGCAAAATCGTCCATAAAGGTACAGCTGTCTAGAAGTTGTGCTGCAGTTGGGTACTTCTCATGATACATGGCTGCAAGTTCTCGCAAGGTTGCCGAAAGGAGGAACGGGCTACTGGTAAGTCCAAACGGCAATCGTCTGAAGCGATACGGTACAATGTCCGTGCTCGCCTGCGTAATTCCATCAACATGAGGTTCCACTCGGTACCATAGAAATCTTGTTAGATCCCTATCGCTCTCATGTAGAGTTAGCTGTAAGAATGCTTGACTGCCATCGCAGACAAGGGCAGTTGGATACACTCTGAATCTGAGTAACGTCGCTACGATTTCGGGTAGGAGATTAGGTCCCATTTCTAGTGCGTCGTTCAACGCCGGTTGGCCTCGCTCATGAGAAGAGGCATCGAACACGATCCTCCATTTAGTGCCATCTTTCTTTTGCTTCTTGACTGCGTGATGTGGTAGATAGAAGACGTTTCCGGGAGTCTCGTTCGTTGGAGCTATTTCGACTTGTTCCTTTACGATGTAGTCCAACATGTGTGCGTGGTACATTGCCTTGAAAACCGAATCGTGTTGCATTCGGTGCTCAAGAGTCTGGAATCTTCTCTCAGCTATTGGCAGGTTATTTGACAAAATTACGCCCTTTTTACGTGGAAGTGATACAACTCTTCTACCGTCTTGGATACAGTATGTTTTGTGGAATTCATGTAGGATAGTTGCATCTTTCCCGGACATTTGTCTGCCATGTGTCTCTCGAATACCAATTGTTTCCAGATCCCAGAACTGTCTCATGGATTCATCGGATATTTCGCAGTCAGTGGTTGAGATGTGGTAGGTCGTAACGTGATTAACTGAAGCTCCGGACCGGTTACCTGTCAGAACCCAGCCGAAGACTGTAGGAAGCAGTACAAGTGAAGGCGTTATTGGCATTGGCTGTTCCATTTGTACTATCTTCCAGTAATGGTCAGCAGCTATTAATATCTCAATTGGAAGTTCTTCGTTGTTAGTTCCCGGATCAGCAAGCGTTAGATTACTGAAGTCCTGGGTGACACTTGGATGCGATGAATAAGTGTTGTCACTTCCAAAGGCCGTGAGAGTGACGTTTTTCCTTGTTGAAAATCCGATAATGTCAAACTGAACAAGCCGTCGTAGTTGGGAACCAGTGGACGTTGCTTCAAATGATTTCACCGATAGGTCTCGCTTGTCAGTTACGTTTAGTTTGAGAGTGTCTACTAGAACCTGTGCAATGAAGCTGGATTGACTTCCAGCATCCAGGATACATCGTGTGAGTTTAGAAATTCCCGTGGGCCCTTTGATCCACACGCGCGCAGTTTGGAGAAATGATAAATGTGATGTTGCCACTTGAATTTTGCTGACAGTAGTGGGTGGCGTGTTATTGGCGTTACAGACGGATATGTGATGAAGTTGCTTGCAATTTGAGCAAGAAACTTTTCCTTTCTTGTTGCACTGGTGGACAGTGTGTCCTCTCCCTACGGGACTGTAAGCTTTTAACTGCAACTATAGCGTCACTACTGGGTACCTCCTTCCTTCTCATGCTATTTCAGTAAAAACGGCGTCGAAGCGGATGCAGTTGCTGCTTGCATTAGCCTGCTCTCCTACTTATGCAAAATTTGGAAAAGACTGGCTAGCTCTTTGCCACTCATAACATCCTGATAGTTAAAGTCAGCGTCGTGTAATTTCTAATTTCAAAATACCCTATTTTCTAAAGGGGTACACCGGTATTAGAATTCCCAGCATTCTAGGCGTAGATTTTTCCCCAAGAACACCTACCTGCAGAGAGGTATAGCTTGCAGATTGTAAACTTCTGCTTACCAGTTAGTGTCCATCACTAGCTACCTCCTTCCTTTTCATGCTATTCTGCTAAAACCCGAGTGGAAATTTGTACCTGTTGTCTTGCATCAGCCTGCTGTCCTTCTTATGCAACAATTGGGTCAGGCTGGCTAGCCCTTTGCCCATTATAACATCCTGGTAGTTGAAATCCACGTCGCGGAAACTAGGTGTACACCGGTTATCGAATTCCCAACTTTCCGGGCTGTCATTTTTCCTCAAGCAAACCAAACTTCATAGAGGTTTAGCTTGCAGATTGTGCACTTCAGCGTACCACTTGTACTCCACCACTGCCTACCCCTTCTAATCTCACATTCTTCTTGTACAACTGCACGCGGAAGTCGTAGCTGCTGCAGATTGAATCAGCCCACTGGCTAAGTGCGCAACGAACCGGACCGATTGTCTAGCCCTTTGCGGTCGTAACTTCCAGGTAGGGATAATCCGTGACAAGGGTGCTTGCCAATTACAAAATGCGCGCTTCTCTAAGCCTGTACGCTATGCTAGAAGGCCTCCTAACCTTCTTGTTAGATAATTATCGTCATGTAAAGCGACCGTAGGAGAGGTCTACTTGCAGATGGTACACTTCTGCGTTCCACTATAGTCCAACCGTGGGTACCTCTTTGGTTCTCGTTTTTTCTGGATCAAAACTCCCTGAAATGCGTACCTGTTGTAGTTTGCATCCGCCCGGTGTCCTACGAGAGCAACAATCAGGTCAGAGCGGGTAGCGCTTTGAGCGTCATAACATACGAGTAGTAAAGACCCGCGAGGGGAAGACTTCCAACTTTAAGATCCGTGCTCGTCTAAAATTTTACTCTTCTGCTAGGCTGCCTAACTTTCAGGTCCCCCAATTTTCCTCAGGCAAAGAAAGCTTCAAAGAGGTATACTTTGCAGATGTGCTTACCACTATGGTTCCACCACTGGCTTTCTCCCTCCTTGTCATGCTATTCTAGTAAACGCCGCGTGGAATTGGCACCTGTGGCCGCCTGCATCAGACTGCTGCCCTATGTGTGCAACCATCAGGACAGGCAGGACAGCCGCTTCTGTAGCATAACATTCTAGGAGGAAACCCCATATCAGGGGGCTTGGAAATTTCAAAATAGAGTTTCTGTACGCGTGTACACTAATGTTACACCGTCTGATCATCTGGTCCGCCAAGCTTCTCACACACAACTGCTTCAGAGAGCTGTAATTTACACACATTACAATCCTGCCTGCCAATAAGGCTCGAATCTGGTCAGCTGTTATACTGTCAAACAATCACACCGCGCATTTTGCTGACGAAGAACTCCATCAATGTACCTCCGCAGACGGTGAACTTGCCCTTCCGTTTACGCAAGCTGCACACAGAGACAGCAACTACTTTTGATCTCATACTATTCTGGTGCAAACCCACGTGAAATATGTAAATGTTGGCAGTTTGTGTCAGTCCGCTGTTCTCTGTGTGGACCAAACTTTACAGACTGCCTAGGCCTTTGACAGCGGTAGGAACCCGCGTCAAAGGCACTCCTCAATTTTAAAATGCGCCCCTCTCTCAGCACGTACACTGGTGTTAGACTGCGAAATCCTCTCGCCCGCCAAATTTCCCAATGCAAAGTAACCTTCAGAGAGGTCAACCCTACAGGATTGTAAATTTTAAGTGCATCTATAGCGTCACCACTGGGTACCTCCTCCCTTCTCATGCTATCTCAGTAATCACGGCGTGGAAGGGGATGCAGTTGCTGCTTGCATTAGCCTGCTCTCCGACTTATGCAAAATTTGGAAAAGACTGGCTAGCTCTTTGCCACTCATAACATCCTGATAGTTAAACTCAGCGTCGTGTAATTTCTAATTTCAAACTACCCTATTTTCTAAAGGGGTACACCGGTAGGCGTAGATTTTGCCCCAAGAACACCTACCTTCAGAGAGGTATAGCTTGCAGATTGTAAACTTCTGCATACCAGTAAGTGTCCATCACTAGCTACCTCCTTCCTTCTCATGCTATACTGCTAGAAACGGCGTGGAAATTTGTACCTGTTGTCTTGCATCAGCCTCCTGTCCTACTTATGCAACAATTGGGTCAGGCTGGCTAGCCGTTTGCCCATTATAACATCCTGGTAGTTGAAGTCCTCGTCGCTGAAACTCGATTTTAGGTGTACACCGGTTATCCAATTCCCAACTTCCCGGGCTGCCATTTTTCCTCAAGCAAACCAAACTTCATAGAGGTTTAGCTTGCAGATTGTACACTTCAGCGTACCACTTGGACTCCACCACTGCCTACCCCTTCTAATCTCACATTCTTCTTGTACAACTGCACGCGGAAGTCGTAGCTGCTGCAGATTGAATCAGCCCACTGGCTAAGTGCGCAACGAACCGGACCGATTGTCTAGCCCTTTGCGGTCGTAACTTCCAGGTAGGGATAATCCGTGACAAGGGTGCTTGCCAATTACAAAAGGCGCGTTTCTCTAAGCCTGTAAGCTATGCTAGAAGGCCTCCTAACATTCTTGTTAGATAATTATCGTCATGTAAAGCGACCGTAGGAGAAGTCTACTTGCAGACGGTACACTTCTGCGTTCCACTATACTCCAACCCTAGCTACCTCTTTGGTTCACGTTTTTTCTGGATAAAAACTGCCTCAAATGCGTACCTGTTGTAGTATGCATCCGCCCGCTGTCCTACGAGAGCCACAATCAGAACAGAGCGGGTAGCGCTTTGAGCGTCATAACATACGAGTAGTAAAGACCCGCGAGGGGAAGACTTCCAACTTTAAGATCCGTGCTCGTCTAAAATTTTACTCTTCTGCTAGGCTGCCTAACCTTCAGGTCCCCCAATTTTCCCCAGGCAAAGAAAGCTTCAAAGAGGTATACTTTGCAGATTGTACACTTGTGCTTACCACTATGGATCCACCACTGGCTTTCTCCCTCCTTGTCATGCTATTCTAGTAAAAACCGCGTGGAATTGGCACCTGTGGCCGCTTGCATCAGACTGCTGCCCTATGTGTGCAACCATCAGGACAGGCAGGACAGCCGTTTCTGTAGCATAACATTCTAGGAGTAAACCCCATTTCAGGGGGCTTGGAAATTTCAAAATAGAGTTTCTGTACGCGTGTACACTAATGTTACACCGTCTGATCATCTGGTCCGCCAAGCTTCTCACGCACAACTGCTTCAGAGACCTGTAATTTACACACATTACAATCCTGCCTGCCAATAAGGCTTGAATCTGGTCAGCTGTTATACTGTCAAACAATCACACCGCGCATTTTGCTGACGAAGAACTCCATCAATGTACCTCCGCAGACGGTGAACTTGCCCTTCCGTTTACGCAAGCTGCACACAGAGACAGCAACTAGTTTTGATCTCATACTATTCTGGTGCAAACCCACGTGAAATATGTAAATGTTGGCAGTTTGTGCCAGTGCGCTGTTCTCTGTGTGGACCAAACTTTACAGACTGCCTAGGCCTTTGTCAGCGGTAGGAACCCGCGTCAAAGGCACTCCTCAATTTTAAAATGCGCCCCTCTCTCAGCACGTACACTGGTATTAGACTGCGAAATCCTCTCGCTCGCCAAATTTCCCTATGCAAAGTAACCTTCAGAGAGGTCTCCCTACCGGATTGTAAGCTTTTAAGTGCAACTATAGCGTCACCACTGGGTACCTCCTTCCTTCTCATGCTATTTCAGTAAAAACGGCGTGCAAGTGGATGCAGTTGCTGCTTGCATCAGCCTGCTCTCCTACTTATGCAACATTTGGAAAAGACTGGCTAGATATTACCACTCATAACATCCTGATAGTTAAACTCAGCGTCGTGTAATTTCTAATTTCAAACTACCCAATTTTCTAAAGGGGTACACCGGGAGGCGTAGATTTTTTCCCAAGAACACCTACCTTCAGAGAGGTATAGCTTGCAGATTGTAAACTTCTGCTTACCAGTAAGTGTCCATCACTAGCTACCTCCTTCCTTCTCATGCTATTCTGCTATAACCAGCCTGGAAATTTGTACCTGTTGTCTTGCATCAGCCTCATGTCCTACTTATGCAACAATTGGGTCAGGCTGGGTAGCCCTTTGCCCAGTATAACATCCTGGTAGTTGAAATCCTCGTAGCGGAAACTCGATTTTAGGTGTACACCGGTTATCGAATTCCCAACTTCCCGGTCTGCCATTTTTCCTCAAGCAAACCAAACTTCATAGAGGTTTAGCTTGGAGATTGTACACTTCAGCGTACCACTTGGACTCCACCACTGCGTACCCCTTCTGTTCTCACATTTTTCTTGTACAACTGCACGCGGAAGTCGTAGCTGCTGCAGATTGAATCAGCCCACTAGCTAAGTACGCAACGAACTGGACCGATTGTCTAGCCCTTTGGCGGTCGTAACATCCAGGTGGGGATAATCCGTGACAAGGGTGCTTGCCAATTACAAAATGCGCGCTTCTCTAAGCCTGTACGCTATGCTAGAAGGCCTCCTAACCTTCTTGTTAGATAATTTACGTCATGTAAAGCGACCGCAGGAGAGGTCTACTTGCAGATGGTACACTTCTGCGTTCCACTATAGTCCAACCGTGGGTACCTCTTTGGTTCTCGTTTTTTCTGGATCAAAACTCCCTGAAATGCGTACCTGTTGTAGTTTGCATCCGCCCGCTGTCCTACGAGAGCAACAATCAGGTCAGAGCGGGTAGCGCTTTGAGCGTCATAACATTCGAGTAGTAAAGACCCGCGAGGGGAAGACTTCCAACTTTAAGAACCGTGCTCGTCTAAGATTTTAATCTTCTGCTAGGCTGCCTAACTTTCAGGTCCCCCAATTTTCCTCAGGCAAAGAAAGCTTCAAAGAGGTATACTTTGCAGATGTGCTTACCACTATGGTTCCACCACTGGCTTTCTCCCTCCTTGTCATGCTATTCTAGTAAACGCCGCGTGGAATTGGCACCTGTGGCCGCCTGCACCAGACTGCTGCCCTATGTGTGCAACCATCAGGACAGGCAGGACAGTCGTTTCTGTAGCATAACATTCTAGGAGGAAACCCCATATCAGGGGGCTTGGAAATTTCAAAATAGAGTTTCTGTACGCGTGTACACTAATGTTACACCGTCTGATCATCTGGTCCGCCAAGCTTCTCACACACAACTGCTTCAGAGAGCTGTAATTTACACACATTACAATCCTGCCTGCCAATAAGGCTCGAATCTGGTCAGCTGTTATACTGTCAAACAATCACACCGCGCATTTTGCTGACGAAGAACTCCATCAATGTACCTCCGCAGACGGTGAACTTGCCCTTCCGTTTACGCAAGCTGCACACAGAGACAGCAACTACCTTTGATCTCATACTATTCTGGTGCAAACCCACGTGAAATATGTAAATGTTGGCAGTTTGTGTCAGTCCGCTGTTCTCTGTGTGGACCAAACTTTACAGACTGCCTAGGCCTTTGTCAGCGGTAGGAACCCGCGTCAAAGGCACTCCTCAATTTTAAAATGCGCCCCTCTCTCAGCACGTACACTGGTGTTAGACTGCGAAATCCTCTCGCCCGCCAAATTTCCGTATGCAAAGTAACCTTCAGAGAGGTCAACCCTACCGGATTGTAAATTTTAAGTGCATCTATAGCGTCACCACTGGGTACCTCCTTCCTTCTCATGCTATCTCAGTAAACACGGCGTTGAAGGGGATGCAGTTGCTGCTTGCATTAGCCTGCTCTCCGACTTATGCAAAATTTGGAAAAGACTGGCTAGCTCTTTGCCACTCATAACATCCTGATAGTTAAACTGAACGTCGTGTAATTTCTAATTTCAAACTACCCTATTTTCTAAAGGGGTACACCGGTAGGCGTAGATTTTTTCCCAAGAACACCTACCTTCAGAGAGGTATAGCTTGCAGATTGTAAACTTCTGCATACCAGTAAGTGTCCGTCACTAGCTACCTCCTTCCTTTTCATGCTATTCTGCTAAAACCCGCGTGGAAATTTGTACCTGTTGTCTTGCATCAGCCTCATGTCCTACTTATGCAACAATTGGGTCAGGCTGGGTAGCCCTTTGCCCATTATAACATCCTGGTAGTTGAAATCCTCGTCGCGGAAACTCGATTTTAGGCGTACACCGGTCAGCGAATTCCCAATTTCCGGGCTGCCATTTTTCCTCAAGCAAACCAAACTTCATAGAGGTTTAGCTTGCAGATTGTACACTTCAGCGTACCACTTGGACTCCACCACTGCCTACCCCTTCTGTTCTCACATTTTTCTTGTACAACTGCACGCGGTAGTCGTAGCTGCTGCAGATTGAATCAGCCCACTAGCTAAGTGCGCAACGAACCGGACCGATTGTCTAGCCCTTTGCGGTCGTAACTTCCAGGTAGGGATAATCCGTGACAAGGGTGCTTGCCAATTACAAAATGCGCGCTTCTCTAAGCCTGTACGCTATGCTAGAAGGCCTCCTAACCTTCTTGTTAGATAATTATCGTCATGTAAAGCGACCGCAGGAGAGGTCTACTTGCAGATGGTACACTTCTGCGTTCCACTATAGTCCAACCGTGGGTACCTCTTTGGTTCTCGTTTTTTCTGGATCAAAACTCCCTGAAATGCGTACCTGTTGTAGTTTGCATCCGCCCGGTGTCCTACGAGAGCAACAATCAGGTCAGAGCGGGTAGCGCTTTGAGCGTCATAACATACGAGTAGTAAAGACCCGCGAGGGGAAGACTTCCAACTTTAAGAACCGTGCTCGTCTAAGATTTTACTCTTCTGCTAGGCTGCCTAACTTTCAGGTCCCCCAATTTTCCTCAGGCAAAGAAAGCTTCAAAGAGGTATACTTTGCAGATTGTACACTTGTGCTTACCACTATGGTTCCACCACTGGCTTTCTCCCTCCTTGTCATGCTATTCTAGTAAACGCCGCGTGGAATTGGCACCTGTGGCCGCCTGCATCAGACTGCTGCCCTATGTGTGCAACCATCAGGACAGGCAGGACAGCCGTTTCTGTAGCATAACATTCTAGTAGTAAACCCCACTTCAGGGGGCTTGGAAATTTCAAAATAGCGTTTCTGTAAGCGTGTACACTAACGTTAGACCGTCTGATCATCTGGTCCGCCAAGCTTCTCACGCACAACTGCTTTAGAAAACGATTTTATCATATATTTCCTCAGAGGTACAACGTGAATAGGGGAATATAGTCAAATCTTTTAAGAGTTGGTGTCTATGTGATGTCTTACATTTCATTTATTTAGCATGGCTAGGATATAAAAAATCAAATGACTTCCCATTTGAGAAAACTTGTTGTTTTGCCTTCTTTATAATATCCAAGTAAGTCTAAAGGCTGCAGGGATAGAATCGTCAAACCACGGCAAAGACTGGGTATTTCAGTTACTGTAAATCAATGTTTGTGGCGTTAACCGTTTCCGAAATATTCCTTGTTGCTGGTTTGAATTTTCTGGTATTTATGTTTTTCTCAAACAGTAATTCGTTGCACTGAATTTGAAAGTCATCACAAGAGCCCGGATTTTTATGTAATATCAAGTGCGAAATATGTACATATTTATGTAACAAAAAACATCAAAATATGTAATGAAATATGTAATATCAGCAAAATATGTAAAATTATGTAATAATCTAAATGCTAAGATTACAACCTCAAATCTAAATGCAGACTGCAAGTTACCTAGAATTTTGTAATTTGATCGGTCTATAAGTACATAAATTAATTACAATGAGTTAAAATTTACTAAATATAGAATTAATTCTAGGGAAAATGTTTTGTTTTATGCAGAATGTACCTAACATTTATTTAAAGTAGGTAGTCACGAAATAAAAAATGTGTTTTGGATTATGTTTATTAAACTTACTCATTTCAAATAATTATTTTACTTAAATTTTATACGGTAAAGCAATGTTGAAATACTGAACTGAATTTTTCACCTACATCTCACACAGGGGATTTTTATACCACTGAATTCTGTGCCGTGCTTTCTCGAAGACCCTTCTTGTTGCTGATGTCAACTTATTCGCACAGGGAAAATTACTTCTTACTACTTCAGATAGGATCGAACCAGCGACCTTCCGAAGGCGGACCATATACGTTACCGCCTGAGCCACTCCGCTCTGCTATTTCACACCAGTCTAGATAGGCAAATGGCTTTATCGTCGTAGGTCATAAGAATCTCGAAATACAGTAGGCTTAAGTGGTAGCCAAACCTGAAAAGAGCTGGCCTCTATGTGTTGACTTTGAAATTAGGTTCTCTTTACATGTCCTGGAGGAGAAAACGAATAACGACATCTCATTTCAGACAAGTATAAATATTTGAAAATTCAAAACAATACCAATAACAATGCATTTGACATAAACTTTGTGCTTTACAGAGATCTACACTTTTATCAAGTAAGACTTTGTGTATATCTTACACTTTATCAGGTACGCAAAAATAATCAATAATGAAGAGGACTTCAGAGGCTATTTCCTATAGTTCAAGGACACATTTCATTTGCTATGAAAATATCTTAAACATATGGTAATTTAATCAAAACCCTTAGCGCCATTTTTGAGAAAACACAACATTGTTGAAAAATTTTGTGTCGCATTGTTGGAAGAAATCGATTTTAAGTACCAAGTTTATTATTAATCGTTTCATTTTTGAGTTAATTTGTTCTCAGAAAGACCAACAGACACGAACGCGCGCGAATGCACACACACAAACATACACACACAAACGCACACACCCAGACACATACACCCCCCCTCCCCCTACACACACACACACACACACACACACAAACATACACACACAAACGCACACACCCAGACACATACACCCCCCCCTCCCCCTACACACACACACATACACACACACACACACACACACACACACACACACACAGAGCTTTTTTTTTTCGAAAAATGCTTGTTTTGTTTTAGGGGCTGTGAAAAACTGTATTTCTGGTGAAATTACGGTACCGAATATTCAGGTGGACCACAATACCTCCGCTACTTACTATACGTAGTAGACAAAGTAAAGAGGATAAAGGAGCTAATGTTAATGTGACGCATCAGAATTATCATCAAGAGTTTTAAAAATATTAGTGTTAACCCATGATGGAAAACTGGTGTAAAAACATGTGCGTGTTAATTTACAAGAAGTGAACTTTCTAAACTCTCACGGATACTACACTGAAACAGAGTTAGTATATAACAGCGGCCGGCCTAGCACCTCAACGCGGAGGTCCGAGGCTACAGGGTAATCGCAATAAATAGACAATAGACACATGTTGCTGTGACATGCTAAGCGAAAATCACTGGGCCACGGCATATAAGGTGGCACCAACCCATGTAGCGACCATGACTTCCCTTTTGTCCTATTCGCTAATGATGAATGAATATATTTTTTAAAAAATCGAAATTGCTTGTTTTCTATGGGAGATGCCGCTTTGCACATTTGTCCTCTATTCTTTTGTTGACTTATCACTGTGAAATTCGGTGCATATGTGTATTTTTTTTCATGGAGAAGGTTTCTATGCTATCCATTTTACTGTACTCACATCGGTTTCTCTACTCGCTTTTCTTTTACGTAGTACGTAACACCATTGACTGATCACTGTGAAATTCGGTGCATACAGGTATTTTTTCATGAAAAAGGTTTCTATGCTATTTTACTATACAACGTAACATTCACATGACTTTTTAATACTCACTTTTCTTCTACGTAACACATAAACCGCTTGGCCGATCACCTCCATATTGGTCATATTTATGTATTCTTCGTGGAAAATGTTGCTATTATATCCATTTTAATATAAAACATAACATTCACATGTTTTTTTTTTCTTCTCGCCTTTCGCTTAAGAATTAAATTCACATATCCTTCCCTACTCACTCTTCAATATATAATTCATACAATTTTCTATGACTGAAATAGAAATGTCATGCATTACATTCACGGGGATTTCTCTACTCGGTTTTCTTTTATGAAAAGCAGTCACATTTGTTTCTCTACTCCCTCTTCTACACACAACCTATACAATTTTCTAATGTTTGATATCTTTACTGTCGTTTCTTTTATGAAACACAATCACATTTCTTTCTCTAATCGCTCTGCTACAAAGAATTCATACAATTTTCTCTAAGATTGGCATAGAAATGCAACGTCTTACAGTCACACAGCTCTCTCTGGTCACTTATTTCCTGTAGTATTTGCGATTGTTCAATGCTGTTTTGCATAGTGTTTTCGCGGTGTGTTTATTTATTTATTTATTTATTTATTTTGCCTTCCTTATAATATCCAAGTAAGTCTAAAGGCTGCAGGGATAGAATCGTCAAACCACGGCAAACACTGGGTATTTCAGTTACTGTAAATCAATGTTTGTGGCGTTAACCGTTTCCGAAATATTCCTTGTTGCTGGTTTGAATTTTCTGGTATTTATGTTTTTCTCAAACAGTAATTCGTTGCCCTTCTTTATTTAATTTTATTCTGCTGGTCCTGTGAAGAGCACTCAATTTGAAAGTCATCACAAGAGCCCGGACTTTTATGTAATATCAAGGTGCGAAATATGTACATATTTATGTAACAAAAAACATCAAAATATGTAATGAAATATGTAATATCAGCAAAATATGTAAAATTATGTAATAATCTAAATGCTAAGATTACAACCTCAAATCTAAATGCAGACTGCAGGGAACGGGAGTCCATCCGTAACCAGGTACTTTTTGTAATGTTTAACGCCCGCTATTACTACTGCGGCACCGCAGGCGGTGACACTGGAATGAAGATGGAGAGCCGGTAGAAATCGGAGAATCTGGAGGAAACGCGTCCCTGCGCCGATTCCTCCATTACGAATCTCACATGCGGTTGCCTGGGATCGAACTCGAGCCTCTTTGGTGAGAAGCGAATAGTCTAACCACTCAGCTACGGCGCGGCCCCGTAACCAGGTATGAGAGTGAGGAAGACGAAGATATGAAATGTAAGTGAAACTAATGAGAGGAAAGGTGATGATGGAGCAATTGGTGGAATGAAGATGGGATGGCTGTTGCCACAAAAAGGTTCTTTGGAATGATGATATTTTATAGACACATCTACATTTCTTGTGCAGTAAGAGTTTGTCTCTCTCTTATGGTGCACCAGTTACACAAAATTCTACAAAAACAGCTGAAGGGAGTGGACCACGGAGACTATTCTCAGAAAACAGTTATTTGTTGTGAAAATATTTTATACATGTAGAAGTGGTGGGGGTTTTTCTTACACATTTCGTTTCACATCTTTGGAAGATATTGAATTTCAATGACACATTTCATACTTAATCGACAGACACACAGACCTTTTAAAACGTGTGGTATCCTGCACTCACACGACTTTTTCTACTCACTCTTGTACAAACTTCGTACAAACGCTTATTCCTCTGTCATGTTAATCCAGATAAGCATTTGTACAAACGGTTCTATTACACATTTCCTTGTAGCTATGAGAATCTGGGAATACAATAGGCTTAAGTGATAGTCAAATGTGTTAAGAGCTGGTAGTTATGTGATGGCTTTGAAATTACGGTTTCTATACATGTCCAGGAGGAAGAAACGAATGACTTTACAACTGACAAAAGTATAAAAATTCAAAATTCATACCAATAACAAGAAATATCTCAGAAACGGTTTACTCCAGAAGAAATTCATTTGACACATTTGTGTGTTCTTTAAAGAGGTCTACATTTTTATGTACTGAGTCTCTGTCTGTGTCTTGCAGTTTACCAGGTACACAAAAGTGATTCAAAATAAAGAGGACTTCAGAGTCTATTCCCCAATAATTCAAGGTAGGTACACATTTCATTTGCTATGAAAATATGTTAAGCACATGGTAATTTAATGAACAGACTGCCTAGGCCTTTGTCAGCGGTAGGCACCCGCGTCAAAGGCACTCCTCAATTTTAAAATGCGCCCCTCTCTCAGCACGTACACTGGTATTAGACTGCGAAATCCTCTCGCTCGCCAAATTTCCCTATGCAAAGTAACCTTCAGAGAGGACTCCCTACCGGATTGTAAGCTTTTAAGTGCAACTATAGCGTCACCACTGGGTACCTCCTTCCTTCTCATGCTATTTCAGTAAAAACGGCGTGCAAGTGGATGCAGTTGCTGCTTGCATGAGCCTGCTCTCCGACTTATGCAAAATTTGGAAAAGACTGGCTAGCTCTTTGCCACTCATAACATCCTGATAGTTAAACTCAGCGTCGTGTAATTTCTAATTTCAAACTACCCTATTTTCTAAAGGGGTACACCGGTAGGCGTAGATTTTTTCCCAAGAACACCTACCTTCAGAGAGGTATAGCTTGCAGATTGTAAACTTCTGCATACCAGTAAGTGTCCATCACTAGCTACCTCCTTCCTTTTCATGCTATTCTGCTAAAACCCGCGTGGAAATTTGTACCTGTTGTCTTGCATCAGCCTCATGTCCTACTTATGCAACAATTGGGTCAGGCTGGGTAGCCCTTTGCCCATTATAACATCCTGGTAGTTGAAATCCTCGTCGCGGAAACTCGATTTTAGGCGTACACCGGTCATCGAATTCCCAATTTCCGGGCTGCCATTTTTCCTCAAGCAAACCAAACTTCATAGAGGTTTAGCTTGCAGATTGTACACTTCAGCGTACCACTTGGACTCCACCACTGCCTACCCCTTCTGGTCTCACATTTTTCTTGTACAACTGCACGCGGAAGTCGTAGCTGCTGCAGATTGAATCAGCCCACTAGCTAAGTGCGCAACGAACCGGACCGATTGTCTAGCCCTTTGCGGTCGTAACTTCCAGGTAGGGATAATCCGTGACAAGGGTGCTTGCCAATTACAAAATGCGCGCTTCTCTAAGCCTGTACGCTATGCTAGAAGGCCTCCTAACCTTCTTGTTAGATAATTATCGTCATGTAAAGCGACCGCAGGAGAGGTCTACTTGCAGATGGTACACTTCTGCGTTCCACTATAGTCCAACCGTGGGTACCTCTTTGGTTCTCGTTTTTTCTGGATCAAAACTCCCTGAAATGCGTACCTGTTGTAGTTTGCATCCGCCCGGTGTCCTACGAGAGCAACAATCAGGTCAGAGCGGGTAGCGCTTTGAGCGTCATAACATACGAGTAGTAAAGACCCGCGAGGGGAAGACTTCCAACTTTAAGAACCGTGCTCGTCTAAGATTTTACTCTTCTGCTAGGCTGCCTAACTTTCAGGTCCCCCAATTTTCCTCAGGCAAAGAAAGCTTCAAAGAGGTATACTTTGCAGATTGTACACTTGTGCTTACCACTATGGTTCCACCACTGGCTTTCTCCCTCCTTGTCATGCTATTCTAGTAAACGCCGCGTGGAATTGGCACCTGTGGCCGCCTGCATCAGACTGCTGCCCTATGTGTGCAACCATCAGGACAGGCAGGACAGCCGCTTCTGTAGCATAACATTCTAGGAGGAAACCCCATATCAGGGGGCTTGGAAATTTCAAAATAGAGTTTCTGTACGCGTGTACACTAGTGTTACACCGTCTGATCATCTGGTCCGCCAAGCTTCTCACACACAACTGCTTCAGAGAGCTGTAATTTACACACATTACAATCCTGCCTGCCAATAAGGCTCGAATCTGGTCAGCTGTTATACTGTCAAACAATCACACCGCGCATTTTGCTGACGAAGAACTCCATCAATGTACCTCCGCAGACGGTGAACTTGCCCTTCCGTTTACGCAAGCTGCACACAGAGACAGCAACTACTTTTGATCTCATACTATTCTGGTGCAAACCCACGTGAAATATGTAAATGTTGGCAGTTTGTGTCAGTCCGCTGTTCTCTGTGTGGACCAAACTTTACAGACTGCCTAGGCCTTTGTCAGCGGTAGGAACCCGCGTCAAAGGCACTCCTCAATTTTAAAATGCGCCCCTCTCTCAGCACGTACACTGGTGTTAGACTGCGAAATCCTCTCGCCCGCCAAATTTCCCAATGCAAAGTAACCTTCAGAGAGGTCAACCCTACCGGATTGTAAATTTTAAGTGCATCTATAGCGTCACCACTGGGTACCTCCTTCCTTCTCATGCTATCTCAGTAAACACGGCGTGGAAGGGGATGCAGTTGCTGCTTGCATTAGCCTGCTCTCCGACTTATGCAAAATTTGGAAAAGACTGGCTAGCTCTTTGCCACTCATAACATCCTGATAGTTAAACTCAGCGTCGTGTAATTTCTAATTTCAAACTACCCTATTTTCTAAAGGGGTACACCGGTAGGCGTAGATTTTTCCCCAAGAACACCTACCTTCAGAGAGGTATAGCTTGCAGATTGTAAACTTCTGCATACCAGTAAGTGTCCATCACTAGCTACCTCCTTCCTTCTCATGCTATACTGCTAGAAACGGCGTGGAAATTTGTACCTGTTGTCTTGCATCAGCCTCCTGTCTTACTTATGCAACAATTGGGTCAGGCTGGCTAGCTCTTTGCCCGTTATAACATCCTGGTAGTTGAAGTCCTCGTCGCTGAAACTCGATTTTAGGTGTACACCGGTTATCCAATTCCCAACTTCCCGGGCTGCCATTTTTCCTCAAGCCAACCAAACTTCATAGAGGTTTAGCTTGCAGATTGTACACTTCAGCGTACCACTTGGACTCCACCACTGCCTACCCCTTCTGTTTTCACATTCTTCTTGTACAACTGCACGCGGAAGTCGTAGCTGCTGCAGATTGAATCAGCCCACTGGCTAAGTGCGCAACGAACCGGACCGATTGTCTAGCCCTTTGCGGTCGTACCTTCCAGGTAGGGATAATCCGTGACAAGGGTGCTTGCCAATTACAAAATGCGCGCTTCTCTAAGCCTGTACGCTATGCTAGAAGGCCTCCTAACCTTCTTGTTAGATAATTATCGTCATGTAAAGCGACCGCAGGAGAGGTCTACTTGCAGACGGTACACTTCTGCGTTCCACTATACTCCAACCCTAGCTACCTCTTTGGTTCTCGTTTTTTCTGGATCAAAACTGCCTCAAATGCGTACCTGTTGTAGTATGCATCCGCCCGCTGTCCTACGAGAGCAACAATCAGGACAGAGCGGGTAGCGCTTTGAGGGTCATAACATACGAGTAGTAAAGACCCGCGAGGGGAAGACTTCCAACTTTAAGATCCGTGCTCGTCTACAATTTTACTCTTCTGCTAGGCTGCCTAACCTTCAGGTCCCCCAATTTTCCTCAGGCAAAGAAAGCTTCAAAGAGGTATACTTTGCAGATTGTACACTTGTGCTTACCACTATGGATCCACCACTGGCTTTCTCCCTCCTTGTCATGCTATTCTAGTAAAAACCGCGTGGAATTGGCACCTGTGGCCGCTTGCATGAGACTGCTGCCCTATGTGTGCAACCATCAGGACAGGCAGGACAGCCGTTTCTGTAGCATAACATTCTAGGAGTAAACCCCATTTCAGGGGGCTTGGAAATTTCAAAATAGAGTTTCTGTACGCGTGTACACTAATGTTACACCGTCTGATCATCTGGTCCGCCAAGCTTCTCACGCACAACTGCTTCAGAGACCTGTAATTTACACACATTACAATCCTGCCTGCCAATAAGGCTTGAATCTGGTCAGCTGTTATACTGTCAAACAATCACACCGCGCATTTTGCTGACGAAGAACTCCATCAATGTACCTCCGCAGACGGTGAACTTGCCCTTCCGTTTACGCAAGCTGCACACAGAGACAGCAACTAGTTTTGATCTCATACTATTCTGGTGCAAACCCACGTGAAATATGTAAATGTTGGCAGTTTGTGTCAGTCCGCTGTTCTCTGTGTGGACCAAACTTTACAGACTGCCTAGGCCTTTGTCAGCGGTAGGAACCCGCGTCAAAGGCACTCCTCAATTTTAAAATGCGCCCCTCTCTCAGCACGTACACTGGTATTAGACTGCGAAATCCTCTCGCTCGCCAAATTTCCCTATGCAAAGTAACCTTCAGAGAGGTCTACCTACCGGATTGTAAGCTTTTAAGTGCAACTATAGCGTCACCACTGGGTACCTCCTTCCTTCTCATGCTATTTCAGTAAAAACGGCGTGCAAGTGGATGCAGTTGCTGCTTGCATCAGCCTGCTCTCCTACTTATGCAACATTTGGAAAAGACTGGCTAGATTTTACCACTCATAACATCCTGATAGTTAAACTCAGCGTCGTGTAATTTCTAATTTCAAACTACCCTATTTTCTAAAGGGGTACACCGGTAGGCGTAGATTTTTTTCCCAAGAACACCTACCTTCAGAGAGGTATAGCTTGCAGATTGTAAACTTCTGCATACCAGTAAGTGTCCATCACTAGCTACCTCCTTCCTTTTCATGCTATTCTGCTAAAACCCGCGTGGAAATTTGTACCTGTTGTCTTGCATCAGCCTCATGTCCTACTTATGCAACAATTGGGTCAGGCTGGGTAGCCCTGTGCCCATTATAACATCCAGGTAGTTGAAATCCTCGTAGCGGAAACTCGATTATAGGTGTACACCGGTTATCGAATTCCCAATTTTCCGGGCTGCCATTTTTCCTCAAGCAAACCAAACTTCATAGAGGTTTAGCTTGCAGATTGTACACTTCAGCGTACCACTTGGACTCCACCACTGCCTACCCCTTCTGGTCTCACATTTTTCTTGTACAACTGCACGCGGAAGTCGTAGCTGCTGCAGATTGAATCAGCCCACTAGCTAAGTGCGCAACGAACCGGACCGATTGTCTAGCCCTTTGCCGGTCGTACCTTCCAGGTAGGGATAATCCGTGACAAGGGTGCTTGCCAATTACAAAAGGCGCGTTTCTCTAAGCCTGTACGCTATGCTAGAAGGCCTCCTAACCTTCTTGTTAGATAATTATCGTCATGTAAAGCGACCGCAGGAGAGGTCTACTTGCAGATGGTACACTTCTGCGTTCCACTATACTCCAAGCCTAGCTACCTCTTTGGTTCTCGTTTTTTCTGGATCAAAACTGCCTGAAATGCGTACCTGTTGTAGTTTGCATCCGCCCGCTGTCCTACGAGAGCAACAATCAGGACAGAGCGGGTAGCACTTTGAGCGTCATAACATTCGAGTAGTAAAGACCCGCGAGGGGAAGACTTCCAACTTTAAGATCGGTCGTGCTCGTATAAGATTTCACTCTTCGGCTAGGCTGCCTAACTTTCAGGTCCCCCAATTTTCCTCAGGCAAAGAAAGCTTCAAAGAGGTATACTTTGCAGATTGTACACTTCTGCGTTCCACTATAGTCCAACCGTGGGTACCTCTTTGGTTCTCGTTTTTTCTGGATCAAAACTCCCTGAAATGCGTACCTGTTGTAGTTTGCATCCGCCCGCTGTCCTACGAGAGCAACAATCAGGACAGAGCGGGTAGCACTTTGAGCGTCATAACATTCGAGTAGTAAAGACCCGCGAGGGGAAGACTTCCAACTTTAAGATCGGTCGTGCTCGTATAAGATTTCACTCTTCGGCTAGGCTGCCTAACTTTCAGGTCCCCCAATTTTCCTCAGGCAAAGAAAGCTTCAAAGAGGTATACTTTGCATATGTGCTTACCACTATGGTTCCACCACTGGCTTTCTCCCTCCTTGTCATGCTATTCTAGTAAACGCCGCGTGGAATTGGCACCTGTGGCCGCCTGCATCAGACTGCTGCCCTATGTGTGCAACCATCAGGACAGGCAGGACAGCCGTTTCTGTAGCATAACATTCTAGTAGTTAACCCCACTTCAGGGGGCTTGGGAATTTCAAAATAGCGTTTCTGTAAGCGTGTACACTAACGTTAGACCGTCTGATCATCTGGTCCGCCAAGCTTCTCACGCACAACTGCTTTAGAAAACGATTTTATCATATATTTCCTCAGAGGTACAACGTGAATAGGGGAATACAGTCAAATATTTTAAGAGTTGGTGTCTATGTGATGTCTTACATTTCATTTATTTAGCATGGCTAGGATATAAAAGATCAAATGACTTCCCATTTGAGAAAACTTGTTGTTGGCTACCACTGGATATCTGACAATGAAGTCACTAGTCCTCTTTCTCTCCGTTACTTTTCACTAATGGATGGGGCACTAGAAGTGACCGGGCATATTTGAAGGTGGTCTTGGTCCATTTCCTCTTTCAGATCACATAGAGGACAGAGTGGTGAAGAATGTATCCCAATTCATGAATTGAAGAATTATTTTAGATTTTCAGCTCTTCTTTAGAATAGGTGAGTTAGCACTTGCCGGCCAGATTCTAAGTACGAAGTTAATTACTGCACATGCGCCGACGGTGGTTATCAGAATTGCCACTAGGTTTCGCTGCATGCATTAGCTGTCACTAGCAGACGATTTTCACATCTACCAACATTGCTTTTTCAACTACACTTCTTTTGGTTTCAACACATTAAACACAAATGCACTCGCGCGTTGTTGCCACCACAGACATACCACCAGCACGACTCCATACTATTGTTGTGGAAATTATTGTGCACATTACCGTTATTGCCTTGTTACTGGGTCCACGAAACACTGGCTCATTCTTTTTTTATTTATTTTATTTTTATTTAATATTATTATATTTATATTATATTTATATTATATATATTATATATATTTATTATATTTAATATTATTATATTTATTATATTATTATAATTATATTATTTTTATTATTTATCGTTCTTTTTTTATTTATTTAATTTATTTTTTATAATGTTATTTTCAAGTGGAGAAAAAAATCCATTTACAGAGCCCCATGTGCTGGGATTTTATATTACATAGTATTCGAGTTCTCAGCAGGCCCTCGTGGTAAAGAAATTGCATGCATTCCTCCTCATTATAGCACAGAGGCGCTAAATCTACTATGCTAATGAAGCGAGTCATGGCACTCTCACAACTTGCTTCGCAACAAGGTCACTAGCATACTGCCAGGTCCTGCTATAACATTCAAACTTACAACTGGAGACAAATTCATGGGGAAATAGTGCTGTTGGCAGCGCTGAATTAACACTGCAATAATGCAGCAACTTCAGCAACTTTCGTTAGAATTCGTACACACTGCCGAGTTAGACTTAGCCGAAATTCTGAACAAGTGCTCGCGTCACCCAATCTACAGAATATCCGGATTTTCTATTAATATAATGTTTGGGCTCTTGAGTAGTCCCTATCCAGAGATCCGAATGGTGGACTATTTTAATTCCGGAATATTTTGCTCCTTGAGTCATATTTCATAATTCATATTGGAGAGCTATATAGTAGTAAAAGTAACCACTTTCTAGAGAGCACCATATTTTTATGTTTTGGGAGTCACATCGGTCGCTCGCAACCCCCAGAATGTCTGAAGGACCACACCTGTCATTGGTTTACGGGTCTCACCAACCTGACCAGGAGAATTATCAAAATAAATTCACCGATCATATCCTCTGATTACCAATCAGAGGATGCATTATATGCCATGACAGGTGAGACGGGAACTTCTACGTATATATTTGTAATTTTAGATTAAGAATGTACATAAATATAAGATTTTAGATATAAGTATAACTTGGTATTGTGCAAAGAAATTGCCTTTTGAAAGTAGGTTGACCTGAACAAGTTTCTAAAGGCCTCTAGAACTAAAGAAATCAAATCTATATCCTTAATTTAGTCACCTTAGAGTTCATTAAACAGTTAAATAATGTATCGAATGGACAGTATGGGAAATCGAGGTGCAAAGTGCAAACGGTCTGACAGTTGGGTCTGGATGGCGATGTGCCCAGGAGTGTAAACCTCGTAGCGCTAAATGAGTATAGCTTCGCGCCAAAAAGGAACGTCGAGGTGAAAAGTGTAACGGTCTGACAGTTTGAGTCTGGGTGGCGATGTGACTAGAAGTGTAAACCTGGTATCGCTAAATGAGTATAGCTCTCGCGCCAAAAAGAAACGTCGAGGTGTGAAGTGCAACGGTGATTAGTGAACGTAAAGCAGTTAGCAACCTAAGAGAGAAGCACCAGAAACTTGCTCAGGTCGGAAATTCGAGGCAAATGAAGTGTTGAAGAATAAACTTAGTAAAAGCCTGTGTTGTGTTGTCATCTAACCTCGCGCCCGAGAAACATCCTCTCATGCCTACCTAAATCCGGCACCCAACGTCCAGAAACCGCTACAAACGGCGCATCCAAGTCACGATCCCGTTACAAATGGCGTCCCAACGCGGTGGCTCGACAAAGAATGACAACCAGAGGATCACCGAGGGAAGCAGTTGACTCGGCGAGAATAAATCGACGCGTAGGAAGAAGGCGAACTTCAACCCAGGGACAGCAGTAGAAGCCGTGGACGCGAAAAGGAGCCGACGACCAAGTAACATCACGAGCGACAGGAAACAGCCTCAAGACCTCGGAGGAAAGGCGCACGAGGTGCTGTTTCAATAAGCGAGACAATCAACATCAGAGGACGACCACATCAACCCAGCAACGCAAGTCACCGAAAGGTTAGAGTTAAACAAAACAATCATATGTAAAGACAATATATATCACAGTTAAAATAGTAGATGCATGGAAACAAATGTGTGGAAGAATGAGAGGACATTATATACTGTATGATTGAATGGGGAAGATTAGAATAAGGTAATTTTACATAGATGCTCCTTCGTAGCGGAAAGCTAAGTAGAAATACCAAAATGGAGTCGTTAGAACAGAGTAAAGAAAACAGTGCTGAGAGCAGCGACGCAGTAGGGAATACTTCGGGAGATTGCTTTAAGATACTCTTGAAAAAAATAAACGAAATGAGTAGTAGAATAGAGAATATGGGTGAGAAATTGGAAAGTAAAATTAGTGGTCAGGGTAAGGAACTAAACGAAATGAGTAGTAGAATAGAGAATATGGGTGGTCAGGTTAACGAAATGGGTGAGAAATTGGAAAGTAAAATTAGTGGTCAGGGTAAAGAACTAAACGAAATGAGTAGTAGATTAGAGAATATGGGTGGTCAAGTTAAAGAACTCTTAGACGAAGGATTTAGGACCCAAGAATCAAAGCTCAAAGAACATTTAGATCACAAGCACCAGGAATTTGAGGAGAGAATGAGGGAGCAATTAAATACACAGCAGGGGAGCATTTCCGAAATCCAGGAAGGGTTAAATTCCTTTAGAATTAACGTAGACGAAAATTTAGAACGTATGAAAGAGATGTGTGAAAGAAAAAATGTAGAAACTAGGAAAATGCTGACGGATGAGCTAACAGCTATTAAGAACGCAGTGCATGGGGAGGTAAATGAAACTTTGCAGGTAGTGCACGCTGAATTAGAAGCTGAGGGACAAGAAATTAATAAACTTAAGGAAAACTCGGAGAGACAGCTATTAGCTCATCTAGAGGTAGATAACCGTTCAAAAAAGAACGAGAGTAGAATAGTGGAAATCCAGGGATCTGTAGAGAGAATAGAGATACAATTAAGAAGTATTAATAATGGTAATGCGACAAGCGCAGTTGACAGTAATGGAAATAACTCAATTGTAAATAGCGCACAGCATGAGGCTGTAGCTATAGAAAATGTGACACCTAGCTCCTTCCACGTGAACCCGTCTAATACAGGAAATAGTCTTAGTCAATATGGCCAATTACTGAATGAAGTGTCTGTTCCCATTTTTGAAGAGTCTGAGGACATAAATCCTAAGCAATTCCTTATCGACTTAGACCGCTATTTCGAGATAAAGGATATACCGGAACAGCTCAAAATGTTTGTTGTGCGTAAGGCTCTGAAAAATAGATCTCTGACGTGGTTAAGGCTTGTTTTGGGGGAAAATTGTTCTTACGAGTATTTCAGGCAAATGTTCCTTAACAAGTACTGGAACGCGACTACGCAGAACAAAGCCAGATCAATATTGAGCAACGGCCGATACAATGAACACGGCCGACAGTCAATGGCGGACTACGTGTTAACTTGCGCGCAAAATTGCAGATTAGTCGATCCTCCTGTAAGCGAAGGAGATTTTATTTCGCAAATTATTAAACATTTCCCTCAGCAGATTACAAATTACCTGATCGTAGCGAGACCGAAAGATATTACTGAATTAATAGATCTTGTGTCAGCTTTTGAAAGTAGCAACTGGGAACGGGAGTTTGATCATGGTTCGCGGAGAAATGAAAGGGGGAGCTGGCGTGGTCAGCCGAGTTCACCGCGCGCCAACAGAAATTACAATGGGAACCATAACCGAGACGTTGGTATCAGGGAACGATACCGAGATGACCCGCCCAGATTCGAGGGTAGGCCAAGAAACGGCAGACGAGAGCATCAGGTAAATTTAATTAGAACGGAGGCGAATTTCCATGACGGGCCGTACCGACCTAGGGGACGTCGAAACGGGCATAACCCGAGAACCCCGTGGAGAGCCCACGACTCCGACGAAGAGCATTACCGTAGAGAAGACAGGGGGAATTACGGTAGCGGATACAGCTCGCGAGGAAATAACCGACGGGGCCAAAGAGGGGGAAATTCTAATATGCCCGGAGGTCAAGAGATCTTAGTGGCGCCTGTGAGAGAAGGTTTTGCAATAGTGGATGGAAATGATCCGGAAAACTAAATTGCGATCTTGTTGTGGACCGGAAAAAGATTGCACCGAACCCTGGGGTGATTTACTGCACAGGGCTACGGTCCGAATTAAATGATGACGAAAGTGAACAATTGGCAATACTGAAGAATTACTCGGACGAAAACGAAGTAGAATCCCCGGTAATAGAGGTTAAAGTAGGAGGTAAAGCGGAGTTATTTACAGTAGATACCGGTGCTACCATGAATGTATGTAGCGCGAAATTTTTCCAAGGGTTGCTAAACCGAAATGTCAAGATGATGACTTTACCTACTTCTAATGTGGTTTGCAAGGTAGCCGTAGGCAAAACGGTGCAAAGGATTAAACTGCAGACCATGCTATGCTTAGAAATCGGCGGGGAGGTGTTTGAGTACATATTCTTAGTGATCGATAATTTGATTTGTGATGCCATTATTGGATGTGACATGTTGTACGACCTGAAGGCGGTCATAGACTTCGCAAAGGGAAGTTTAATTTTAAATAAAGGTGAAAGGAGAATAGGTGTACCGTTTGTTCGTGACATAAAACAAAGTGAGATTGTTGGCATGTTAAATGAGTCGGATATAGGAGACGAACACTTATTTATCCAGCATATGCGTGTAGAAACGGAACCGGTTGTAAAGATTGCTATCAGGTATAACAAACCCGAGGGTAAAAGACCTCTTTTTAGTGAAAAGGCGGTGGGTACTTTGGAGCGAGAGAAGGGGAAAGCGCCCGTACCCTTGTTCGTGGAACAAAGCCACCAAGTTCGGCAGGCTGCAATGAAAGAAAAGCTGACCGAGTCTTACCAATTGACCAATGAACAAATGAGCCGGTTAGAAGACACATTAACTAAAAATGCTAACACCTTCAGTAAATTACCCGGCAGATGCAAAGCATATCAACACAGTTTCGAGGTAAAAGACGCGAAAGCTTGTAATTACCGACAGAGGGAACTACCATTAGCCATACAGACGCAGGCTAGAGCTATTATCAACCAAATGTTAGAACTAGGAATACTTAGAATCTCAAATTCGGATATAATTAGTCCCGTTGTTTGGATAGCGAAGAAGGATGGCAGTTTAAGGAAAACATTGGATGGACGGGGGGTAAATAAATACACCCTTCCCGACTATTTTAGGAGCGAATCTATTGAGCAGTTGATCACTAAGATGTCCAGGGGCCGATATATTTCCTCGATTGACTTAACGGCGTCATATTGGCAAGTTGAGCTCAAAGAAGAGGTTAGGAAATACACGAGTTTTATCTTCGAAGGGATACAGCTAGAATATACTGTCTGCCCTTTCGGAATGCGTACCTCGGGAAACGGTTTGCTTCGGGCCATAAATGAAATTTTAGGGGATGCCACGAGGACGTATTTGCTCCATTATGTGGATGACTTCTTGATCATAGATAAAGATTTTGACGAGCACATGAAACATGTAGATTACGTGTTGACGAAACTTCGAGAAAACGGAATGACTGTAAACCTCGAAAAATCTAAATTCTGCGTAAAGGAGGTAGAATTTTTGGGATACATAATAAATGAAAAGGGGCTAAAACCTGACAAAAAGAGAATAGATGCCATCATGAATATTCCGCCCCCTAAAACGGTTAAACAAGTTAGGAAACTGAATGGCGTCTTAAACTATCAGGCGAAATTCATTCCTCAGTACGCCAGTATAATGGAACCTATAAGGGAATTATTGAGAAAAGGGGTGAAATGGCATTGGGGTGCCACCCAGCAGACGGCGTTCGAGAAGATTAAGCAGTTGTTTGCAAACTCTATACTACTTGAGAGGCCTAGGGATGGACTTCCTTATGAAATTTACGTGGACGGTTCATGCCAAGGGTTTGGAGCTATTCTAGGGCAAAGGTCAGCTCCAGACCAGTTCCATGTTATAAGTACGGCTTCCAGGGGGCTGAACCACGTAGAGAGAAACGCGTCAGTGACAGAAATCGAGATCTGTGCGATGTATTTTGCCATTCAGCGATTTAGAACTTACATATACCGCAAAAAGGTAAAGATCTTCTCTGATCACATTAGTTTGTCTTTTCTACAGAAATGTAAGTATACTAGCTCAAAGATGTGTAGGTACGCTCATGAAATAATGATGTATGACGTGGAAATCCTACATATACCGGGAAAGATGAATACGTTCAGTGATATGTTATCGCGACTAACCCATCATGCTGAAATACCCGATAATATGGGTGGAGTGCTAAGAGAAATTAAAGTGTTGAAACTAGAGATACCAATGGATAGGGGATTAAAGGAGAAATTAAAGAAAATCAGCGAATTGCAGAGGAAAGACTGTAAGTTGGTCGATTTAATGGTCAAAGCGCCGGAAATAGATGGACAGGTGGAAGGTAGTTTGGGAATGAAAGACGAAGTCTTATATAAAAAGCACGGAGCCATTAACCCGAAGTGGAAGACGTACATTCCTGGTAGCCTGGAAAAAGAAATTATTACGACGTTCCACAAAGCGTTATGTCATTCAGGGACGGACAGGACGACTGCTACCATATTGGAAAATTTGTACATCCCTAAGTTAAGACGAAAGGTAAGGCATACGGTTACGGTGTGTGACGTATGTCAAAGAGCGAAGCCACTGCAAGTCGCGTACGATTACGAGACGAACGCCATCCTACGGGATAAACCAAGATCCTTAGTTACGGTGGATTGTCATGGCGAGTTACCCCGAGGAGCGTTTGGATATAGATACGTCATAGTATTTGTAGACGTGTTCTCAAAGTTCGTTAAGATTTTCCCGGTTAAAAAGATCGATAGTGCCACATGTTTGAATAAATTGCTGAAGTACTATATTCCCCAGGTCGGAAAAATGGACGCATTGCTAGCAGATAACGCTACCATGTTTACAGGAAAGAAGTTCGTTAACACGATGAAAGAACAAGGTATCAAACTTTATCACTGTTCGCGTTATCGGCCGAATAGCAACCCGACCGAGAGAACCATGAGAAACCTATCGGTGTATCTGCGAGTATCCTGTAGTAAGCAACAAACGAAATGGCCCGAAATGATACCGACAATTGAAAAGATATTAAATGAATCGGTAAACCAAGTCACGGGATTCAAACCGGTAGAGTTAATGCAAGGCAAGCTCATTAACACGATGGGTGCGAACATACCGCGAACCCTTGATGTGGAAGGCGCCGTGAGTACGTCGCAATTAGAAATTATGGAAATGGCCGCAGAGCGAATGAGAAAGAGGGCGGATAGACGTAAAGAAAAACATAAGGCGAAAATGAGGAAAAAGTGGAAATTACACAAAGGCGATCTCGTATTGGTGAGAAACAAGAAACTTTCTAGCGCCATAAACAAATATAACCAGCGCATGGGACTTTTATACAAAGGTCCGTATAAGGTAGTAGAGGAATACGGAACTGACACGTACTTGCTTATGGACTTGAACAGCGGTAAACTAGGGGGAAAATGGCATAAGCAGCTTTTACGTCCGTACCTTCAGGACGAGATCAGAACCGAAGAAGAACCAATAAAGGAAGAGCACGCAAAAGTACATAAAGAATAAGTATTCGAGGTAAGATACGCCGAGTCGGCCTATCAATTCGAGAGTTTCGTCATTACAAAATAAATGGTGTCAGGGGTCTAATTACTTATCAAAGGGAGACCGAAGATGCGGGAAACACTAACAAGCAACAATTGAAATGAAAATGATGGTTTAAAATACGCGCGAAGCGGTAAATAAGTTTAAAAAGACAGATGAAGGAACAATGGTAAACTTGGAAGGATATAGGTGAAAATAGGTAGAAATAAGTGTACAATTAGTAGCTCGTAAGTGTGATTAGATTAGCAGTGCAGAATGTCATTATATGAAACACTGGTTTAAGAATTTAAAAAAAAAAAAAAAAAAAAAAAAAAAAAAAAAAAAAAAGAAAATGTAAAATTAGTAGCTTGTAAATGTGAGTAGATTAGAAGTACACAATGTCATTATGTGAAACTCTGGTTATGAACTAAGGAACCCTGGAAGACATTGAACCCTTGTGTTTACATGGGCCAGGTAGACAAGGAGAACCTGTGTCAGTGACCTATATGTGTGATATTGTAAAGGAAGAAGGTGAAAGTCCAAGACAGGTAGATAATTGAAAGCAAAGGTATACTACGAGGAAGTGGACATTTTCATGTGTAGGTTAAGCTGAAGTCAGGACTTCGGAGGAAAATAGAATTTGGTAACCAAAAAAAAAGGAGAAATCTCTCAAAGATCTTCCTGTTTTTCTTGTTACAAAATCCGGCGCATTTGAGACGGGAACTTCTACGTATATATTTGTAATTTTAGATTAAGAATGTACATAAATATAAGATTTTAGATATAAGTATAACTTGGTATTGTGCAAAGAAATTGCCTTTTGAAAGTAGGTTGACCTGAACAAGTTTCTAAAGGCCTCTAGAACTAAAGAAATCAAATCTATATCCTTAATTTAGTCACATTAGAGTTCATTAAACAGTTAAATAATGTATCGAATGGACAGTATGGGAAATCGAGGTGCAAAGTGCAAACGGTCTGACAGTTGGGTCTGGATGGCGATGTGCCCAGGAGTGTAAACCTCGTAGCGCTAAATGAGTATAGCTTCGCGCCAAAAAGGAACGTCGAGGTGAAAAGTGTAACGGTCTGACAGTTTGAGTCTGGGTGGCGATGTGACTAGAAGTGTAAACCTGGTATCGCTAAATGAGTATAGCTCTCGCGCCAAAAAGAAACGTCGAGGTGTGAAGTGCAACGGTGATTAGTGAACGTAAAGCAGTTAGCAACCTAAGAGAGAAGCACCAGAAACTTGCTCAGGTCGGAAATTCGAGGCAAATGAAGTGTTGAAGAATAAACTTAGTAAAAGCCTGTGTTGTGTTGTCATCTAACCTCGCGCCCGAGAAACATCCTCTCATGCCTACCTAAATCCGGCACCCAACGTCCAGAAACCGCTACAAACGGCGCATCCAAGTCACGATCCCGTTACACAGGTCAGTATGTTAGGGGTTAAGAGGTTACAGAAAAATTGGAGAAGTGGAAAGGTTGGAAAAACAAAGACTCCCTAATGCTTGGGTACCCTAATAGCATCGGGGCCGGAAAAGAAGAAGAGATGATCAAGGTACGGTCATAAGATCTGATAGAAAAGCTACAGTGAGGAACAAAACACCAGGAAGTGGAAGTAATGTTCTGCTCAGCTTGGGTACCTTGTGTATCCCTAGATGGGGATCCCTGAGGGTAAAAATGTTCAACACAACATGTTCATAAGTTCAGAGGAGCAATAATCGGGAATGGCAGTATCATGAGCAAGCGAAAATGTGTGATGGAGGTATATGGTCGCTAAAGAGAAAGTCCAATTGTAAATATCAATGTTAATGTGGCAAGGGAAATAAAATTTTGGAGGATAATAAGGAAACATTTCAGTGTTAATTATTTCATAACTGAACCGCTCTAATCACCCACGAGATTAGAGTCATAGCTGAGGCAAACTTACTTTAACGTAATTACACTGAAATTCTGGGAATAATAAAAATCTTGCCAAATTGCACTCTTTACGTGTGGCTCAAAATACAGCAAGCTGACCAGTAGCAACCATGCATGTTCACAGCCCGGAAGGAAGTCAAAACCAAACATTATGGAAAATTCAAATAAAGAACAGGCAATATCACAGAAATGATGTATTCCACAGAAAGTTTTTAACATAAATTGTGTGTTTTAACAAGATTTACACTTTTTATGGATTTACCAGTTATGCAAAAGTCATCCAGAATGAAGAGGACTTCTGAGGACATTCCCAGAAAATTAAACAGACATTTATGCCAACATACTTGCTGCTGGTGTTTTTAAACACACAAGCTGATTGTGGGCAATGTTTGAGAGGTAAAATCAGGACTGAAAAACTCAATGCCATAGCCAGGGTTTGAACCACAGGTATTCCACTTCACATGTGGCTGCTCTAATCACTGAGTTACCATAGCAATTTGCCGGTATGACATTAGATTTCCCAACCGATTCATATTTTCCTGGTAGACCACAAGGGAATCTCACATCAAAGATAAATACCCCAAGAGCGACTTACAATTGTCAGTACTTAATGTCCCGGGTTAAGTAACCTTTACATGATAATTATTATTTATGCCAGCAAACTAACTGCTGGTGTTTTTAAACACACAAGCCATGTGTGGACAATGCTTCACTGTGTTTGATTTCAACAGTACTTTGGAAATGTATGTGAATTTTAATTGGTAATATTGCTGAATATAGCCTTATGAACTGCGCAATGCATGACGACAACGCATGAGAAATGAAAGTAGCCAGCAGTAGTAGCACATACGTTGCATGACACACGATGTTGGATTTGTGTAGTTGGCAACAAATTAACCACATAATCACATAACCTGAAATAACTACAAAATCAAGCTCATGCAGTTGCGTAGTAGGTAGATAACCTTAAATGGGTATATATTTCATAAATATACATTTATGAAAGAAATACAAATTTGCATTGCAGAGGCATAAACCTGTAACAGGGTTTCTAATATCTTTATATGTATCCGATGTTGGTGGATGGTTGTGTTAGTTTCTTATTACCGCTCCTGACAACATCAGGTGGAGAGACTGAGATTTCTTATACTTTAATCTCAGTGGCAGTATGGATGTATTATAATTATGAATGAATTAAGATTGCCAAAAATGCCTTAAAACACTTTATTTACATACACAGATATTGCCAGTCTTCATATGATTCATTTCACTGAACAGCGGAATTTGTTGTAAATGAGCAACAGCCAAATGTAACCAACGATCTTATTAAATCTATATCACTGTTTAAACTCACAATAAATAGTTGATTCTAATCAACTCCATTTGAAAAAAAGTTTTCTGTGTAAACATCACATTTAAATTATTTATTTATGCCAACAAACTTACTGTTGGTGTTTTTAAACACACAAACCATGTGTGGGCAAAGTTTGAGAGGTAGAACTGGAACTTAAAAATTCAATGCCACAACTGGGATTTGATGTGAGACTGCCTTTGTGGTTTACCAGGAGAAATACGAACTGGTTTGAGAATTTAATGCCATTCTGGCAGTTTGTCACAATAGCTCAGTGGCTAGAGCGTCTGCCCGGTAAGCGGAAGGACTGTGGTTCAAATCCCAGTTGTGGCATTGAATTTTTAAGTTCCAGTTCTACCTCTCAAACTTTGATCACATTTAAATCTCAATCTATTTTGCATAATATATATATATATATATATATATATATATATATATATATTATATCTTCCATTGCTAAACTGTCCATCAGTGGCCATTTTTCTTCATGGTTGTTGATTATTGAAACCAGTGAAGTCAGCTTGCGTTGCCTCTATTTTCAGTCAGAATAATTTCAGAGGGTTTACACAAAATACGACTTCAAACCATATAATCTGAAATAACTATAAAATCATATGCTCATGCAGTTGTGCAGTACATAGATAACCTTAAATTGGATTATATTTCATAATGTACATTTATGAAACAAATACAAAGTTTTATAAGAGTTACATGTGTCAGGTGATTGATAAATGGAATGCTTTAAACACGACATTTTACTGGAAATAATTGTCACAAATTACTGGTGATTTCAACATTATTTGAAATGCAGGTTTCCTTAATAGCTAAAGGGAATCTTCACTTCGTGACACTTTCTGCTAATGTTGTGCCTCCTTTATTTACATTATTCCACTATTTCAGTTTTAGCGCTTCTATTTAATTACCCATGTTCCTCTCTAATTCGTAGTTGCCAATCTCTTTGTCCAGTAGGCAAATGATTTAGCGACATTTCGCATCAAGAAGCCCATATTTAGTAACATTGCCTTGTAATTTATAGAGAAAGTCATGTAAATCAGATGTTTTACGAGGGGTGTCTCAAAACTAAGCCACACTATTTTTTTAAATCTGTGCAGTAGGCAGGAAAAGTCTGGGACTCACAGAAAACTTTGGTCTGGGCGTAGTGGCAGCACTAGGTGCCTATCTTTACTGCTTGGACATTAAAATGGCGGTAACAATGGAGTTTCCACTCGCTCCTACTGCTGGTTGTAAAGTATGCGTAATCTGTTTTTTGACAGCAAAAATTAAATGTGTGACTGAAATTAATCGCAAGTCATGCAATGTGTACGGTAAGAACATTATGTCGAGACCAATGGTTTCTCATTGGCGTCAATCATTCATTAAAGGCATGGAAATGAAAGGATAAGCCAACACCAAAAAGGGCAAAAGTTGTTGCATCGGCTGGCAAGGTCATGGCAACGATATTCTGGGATTCAAAGGGAGTACTGTTGATCGATTACCTGCACTGTGGGGCCACGATTAAAGCTGCTCACTATTGTGAGGTGGAGAGAAAACTCAGAAGGGTGATTCAGAACAAAAGGAGGGGAAAGTTGAGCAAAACATTTTTCTGTTTCACGATAACGCTTGCCCGCATGCTGCTCATGAAACTCAAGTCTGTTTGAGCAGTTTCGATGGGATATTTTCAGTTATCCACTTTACTCATCTGACCTTGTAGCAAGTATTTACCATCTTTTTCCTCAGCTGCAGCAACATCTTGGGGAAGATGCTTTGTAAATGATGAGTTAAAACAAGAAGTGGAAACATGACTAGCCAGTTTAGCAGGAGATTCAAGGAGATTATGTAGAAAAATAGTTACTGAATGTAGCTTTCAAAATATAGACTTGTTAAAGTATTTAAACATTTTGTTATTTTTTAAAAAAAAAAGTGTAACTTTTGAGACACCCTTTGTATGTTAGGGACAATAGTATTGGACACCTGTTGTGCTTTAGCAGCAACCATTATACTAGAATTCACCAAAATATCTTGCTAAAACACTGTAATGATGCACTAGCAACAGTCAGGGCTGACAACTTACATGCACAATATTCACATTCTATGGTCTCTTACACATTAACAACTACATGCTGGGGATAAATGTAGTGTTCCTTACCAGCTCCTCGCAGGTGTGGTGTCCTCGCTCCTGTGCAATGTCTAGGGGAGTCTTGTCCACAGCATTTCGCAGGGTTGGGTCTGCTCCACTGCGCAGCAAAAACTTCATGCACTCTGGCTTGTCACAGATGCAGTGCCGTATTCTTGCCTGCGCCAGTGCTATCTGATGGACCGAGTGTTGCTCTGTCCAGTGCTTGCGTCGGCATGTTCTGCACCAGGAAGTCCACCAGATGTAGAGAGCTTCCCATTTCCCGTACTACAGCCAAGTGAAGAGCAGTCTCTCCGATCTCCTGAGAGACAGACAATGAAAAAAAGATTTTATTGACCACCTAGAAAACTTCAGATTTACAAATAATGCAATTTCAAATAATAAAATATCTAACTCTCTCACCAACTCACACCATAGATAGACATGAAGGTCAATGAAACCAACTTTGGCACTAAATGACAAAGGATCCTTATGCTGATGTCCCACAGTCCAACTTTTTGGTCCAAAGCATTGTGTACAACAAAAGTGTATCGTGAGACATCGAGAGTTGGATACAATTTTGTTCCATACAATTTCTATCCTATTTTTTGTGTCTAACCTGTTTGTACACAATGTGATTGAGTTACATCTAATTTTTTCATCCAACAACTTGAAAATAGCCAATCAGCATTGTAACGTTACAATATGGCAGACTGTGCAGACAACATGTAGTCAACTGTTATGTATGTGGAGCTCGTGGCACTCTTAATGTAATGCGTATTTTAATAAAACGTTTAACTTTTTCTGGAAGATTCATTACTGATTTTTCATGACCATTAACATATATTACCGAGGTGGTTATTACATAGCTATATTTCATAAATAATAAGAAATCCAGTTAACAGTATGTTTAAATGTTATGTTATGAAATGAGTTCAAATCTCCAGTCCATCCATACCAAGATTAAAACCATTAAATTGTTCCTAATCTCCTTCACGCTTGACTCATATTTGTGTCCTGGTGTCATTTTGCCTTCGACACAATGTAAAAGGTTGAGAAATAAATATTCGTCAATTTGTAGAAAATTGCAATAGCTTTCCGGTTCCTCTAACCTCAATTTGTTTTGTAGTAGACCAAATACGCCTGTATTATATACCCACGGCCCGTGTCCTGTTCTCATGACTGTGTCCACCAACATCTTTTACTTCTAATACATCTTTTCTTCCTACTGAGACTCGTGGAAATATATCCCAAACCTATGCTTAATATAGCAATTGCTAAATAATATTTGCGTCCTCCATGTTTATTTCTCACACTTACTACGTGAACTGTCATTTGTATTGAACCAAAATGAATCATAGTGTGATGGGCACTTTTTTTTTGTGTGCAATTCCATTGGATACAAAAGGTTTCGTCAAAAAGAAATGGACCGTGGGACACCGGCTTAACTCTGTGACCTCAAAAATCTCTGAACAATGAAACAAACTATGAAATATCCAATTCACCAGGAATGTACCTATATAGGGGTTCACATTAAATTCTCCAACTCACTCGCATTTCAGTCTCACTCTACCCTTTCCAAGAATTCGTGAATAGACTATGCCAGTCGGCCAGTTAGGAATATGGTGGCTAACTTATGAGTTGCAATAACATAACTGTGTAAAAAATGAGTGCTGAAAGTTACAGAAAACATGCTAAGGGAAAACTGTTAAAAACTGGTGAAAAACAAATTGCGTTAAATGTATTTCACAAGCTAATGGAGTACCATCTCTGTGGGCTTGTGAATGATTTAGTAAACTTAACCTCAGAATATACCAGTTTATCAAAGCCAGCGTTGTGCATGTTCACAAGGAGATCAAAGAAACTGGCTGTGTTAAAGCTCCATGTATGAAGAGAAAGAAGCCTCTAAACAGCTAGGAAAGGTAGGCAATTTTGTGAAGTGTGCAATTTGCTCTGAAGTGCATTAGTTCTATTTTGAAAATGAACCACCAGTCTGATTTGTAAATACGCATACATGTGTTTAACTTATGAAATGTTAAATTGTTGGGTTTAATAGGCACCATGCATGATTGTAAACGCAGAGATACAAAAATTGAATCTGCTCTTTTAAATGGAAGCTATTTCAGCAGATATTATAACTGATCTCGCATAGCACATAAAGGAAAATATCTCTTGCTACCGACAGCGTGCGAAGTCACTCGTGTTTCCCCACGTGCTGCGCAGACTAATACATTAGCAGTGTTCATGCTAAGTGGCTTCCTTATGCTGGAATTACTATAGAATCTTAAGCTTTATCTGTACATTTACAGCTGTCTATTTCCATATTTTGCATGCTTGTAGATTTTTATTCGGTATTCTAACTCAATTTGGCTATGATTAAAAGAACATCTGGCATTGTATGCATTTCTAAATGTTAATGCACACATTATTGAGTTATTTAAATGTGCTGTACACGCTAATTGTTGAGGTGATAATCGTGACTGCTGACTTGCAATATGTTAAAAAAAGAGTCAACAATGGATAGTTGGCTTTGTAGTTAAATTTCTTGCATTAATTTTGGAAAAAAATTAATACTTACAAATACTGTAACATCAGAAGTTTGTGTTACAATGAAATTTAATTACGCTAGGGACTGAAAACGAATTTGTAATTCTCCTTAACTGAAATTCGTGTTAACCGATAAAACTTCTTTCCTGCTGGGGCCAATATTTTTTTCACATTAACCATGAGTTCATCTTAAGCGAGTTTGCGCTAACGAGGTTATACTGTATAATGAATTAAAACTAAGGTACTTCAGATTTGGTGTTAAATAGGTCAAAATACTGCTTAACAGGCATTTTTAGGTACTCTAAAACAGTTTTTTGATCATAGATAGGGATAAAACATAAATATATTTAATTATTTTCAGATACCTGTCAAGGAACAAAATACATAGGTTAAAACCTGATCTAGTAACAAGCAATAAGCAGAAACCTGAAGCTGTTAGCGTCGGAGTGATAGTGACTCAGGGATTCAAAACATTAGGGGAAAGGTTCTACAAATTTGTATTCAAATATTAACAAGAAATATTGAATTATGGCACTATGAATAACATAAAACCTTTTCTTTTTAGGTTGTGTTGTATTTTGTGGAACAAACAGTGGATCAAGACCAAGGGAACTAAGGTGCACCAAATGGTGATGTGATAAAGCTATTCACAAGCACTGCAACCAACCCTGACACCTTTTGCTACTTAAAGTTATTACCATCAATTGTCTGAACATGTGCTATTCAAAACAGCCCTTCTCCCTTTAGTTTAGGTGAGCGGGATTCTACTCTCAAACTTACACTTGTGGGGAGAGGTGCTGACAAATCGACACCTTCAGCAAACACCTCCAGCAGATGATATAGGTTTTTGTTGTTAACAGCATGCTCCAGGTCGCTGAGCAGATCCCTCTCATCTGCGCACGTTCGAGAGGCAAACTTCTTCTCCACATATTTAGCACGAATAAACTCATACCTTTCCTCCCTGTGAACACATAAGAGTATTAGCACACCAGTTGATATATGCACACAGAGAAGTAAAATCATAGCCAAGTCAGACTTATGTTTAACTCAGAGATGATGATTTACATATCAAATTACAAACTTTTTAGGAATATGGTTAGATGAACATCTAAAATGGGAAAAAAATCAGCAGCTAGCACTAAAATTGGTTAGAAATGTACTCATTATTAAATATACAAAAGAATCAGTAAATGCAAATGTCCTAGAATGACATACTATATTTACTTTCACTCTGTAATGACTTATGACATATTTAGCAGGTGAAAAGCAAACGATGTAGCAAAAATATTTTGAATGCAAAAGAGAGCAATACGTTCCATTGTAAATACAGTAAAACTTTGTTTATACGTTTTCCAGTGGACCAACAGAAAAAAAGTATAGGGCCACAGCGTGAACAGTGTTTTCAAACCAGTACAATTCAACCATTATTTTCTCAATTTATTTATTTATTTATTTATTTATTTATTTATTTATTTATTTATTTATTTATTTATTTATTTATTTATTTATTTATTTATTTATTTATTTATTTATTTATTTATTTATTTATTTATTTATTTATTTATTTATTTATTTATTTATTTATTTATTTATTTATTTATTTATTTATTTATTTATTTATTTATTTATTTATTTATTTATTTATTTATTTATTTATTTATTTATTTATTTATTTATTTATTTATTTATTTATTTATTTATTTATTTATTTATTTATTTATTTATTTATTTATTTATTTATTTATTTATTTATTTATTTATTTATTTATTTATTTATTTATTTATTTATTTATTTATTTATTTATTTATTTATTTATTTATTTATTTATTTATTTATTTATTTATTTATTTATTTATTTATTTATTTATTTATTTATTTATTTATTTATTTATTTATTTATTTATTTATTTATTTATTTATTTATTTATTTATTTATTTATTTATTTATTTATTTATTTATTTATTTATTTATTTATTTATTTATTTATTTATTTATTTATTTATTTATTTATTTATTTATTTATTTATTTATTTATTTATTTATTTATTTATTTATTTATTTATTTATTTATTTATTTATTTATTTATTTATTTATTTATTTATTTATTTATTTATTTATTTATTTATTTATTTATTTATTTATTTATTTATTTATTTATTTATTTATTTATTTATTTATTTATTTATTTATTTATTTATTTATTTATTTATTTATTTATTTATTTATTTATTTATTTATTTATTTATTTATTTATTTATTCATTCATTCATTCATTCATTCATTTATTTATTTATTTATTTATTTATTTATTTATTTATTTATTTATTTATTTATTTATTTATTTTGCCTTCTTTATAATATCCAAGTAAGTCTAAAGGCTGCAGGGATAGAATCGTCAAACCACGGCAAAGACTGGGTATTTCAGTTACTGTAAATCAATGTTTGTGGCGTTAACCGTTTCCGAAATATTCCTTGTTGCTGGTTTGAATTTTCTGGTATTTATGTTTTTCTCAAACAGTAATTCGTTGCACTGAATTTGAAAGTCATCACAAGAGCCCGGATTTTTATGTAATATCAAGTGCGAAATATGTACATATTTATGTAACAAAAAACATCAAAATATGTAATGAAATATGTAATATCAGCAAAATATGTAAAATTATGTAATAATCTAAATGCTAAGATTACAACCTCAAATCTAAATGCAGACTGCAAGTTACCTAGAATTTTGTAATTTGATCGGTCTATAAGTACATAAATTAATTACAATGAGTTAAAATTTACTAAATATAGAATTAATTCTAGGGAAAATGTTTTGTTTTATGCTGAATGTACCTAACATTTATTTAAAGTAGGTAGTCACGAAATAAAAAATGTGTTTTGGATTATGTTTATTAAACTTACTCATTTCAAATAATTATTTTACTTAAATTTTATACGGTAAAGCAATGTTGAAATACTGAACTGAATTTTTCACCTACATCTCACACAGGGGATTTTTATACCACTGAATTCTGTGCCGTGCTTTCTCGAAGACCCTTCTTGTTGCTGATGTCAACTTATTCGCACAGGGAAAATTACTTCTTACTACTTCAGATAGGATCGAACCAGCGACCTTCCGAAGGCGGACCATATACGTTACCGCCTGAGCCACTCCGCTCTGCTATTTCACACCAGTCTAGATAGGCAAATGGCTTTATCGTCGTAGGTCATAAGAATCTCGAAATACAGTAGGCTTAAGTGGTAGCCAAACCTGAAAAGAGCTGGCCTCTATGTGTTGGCTTTGAAATTAGGTTCTCTTTACATGTCCTGGAGGAGAAAACGAATAACGACCTCTCATTTCAGACAAGTATAAATATTTGAAAATTCAAAACAATACCAATAACAATGCATTTGACATAAACTTTGTGCTTTACAGAGATCTACACTTTTATCAAGTAAGACTTTGTGTATATCTTACACTTTATCAGGTACGCAAAAATAATCAATAATGAAGAGGACTTCAGAGGCTATTTCCTATAGTTCAAGGACACATTTCATTTGCTATGAAAATATCTTAAACATATGGTAATTTAATCAAAACCCTTAGCGCCATTTTTGAGAAAACACAACATTGTTGAAAAATTTTGTGTCGCATTGTTGGAAGAAATCGATTTTAAGTACCAAGTTTATTATTAATCGTTTCATTTTTGAGTTAATTTGTTCTCAGAAAGACCAACAGACACGAACGCGCGCGAATGCACACACACAAACATACACACACAAACGCACACACCCAGACACATACACCCCCCCCCTCCCCCTACACACACACACACACACACACACAAACATACACACACAAACGCACACACCCAGACACATACACCCCCCCCTCCCCCTACACACACACACACACACACACACACACACACACACACAGAGCTTTTTTTTTTCGAAAAATGCTTGTTTTGTTTTAGGGGCTGTGAAAAACTGTATTTCTGGTGAAATTACGGTACCGAATATTCAGGTGGACCACAATACCTCCGCTACTTACTATACGTAGTAGACAAAGTAAAGAGGATAAAGGAGCTAATGTTAATGTGACGCATCAGAATTATCATCAAGAGTTTTAAAAATATTAGTGTTAACCCATGATGGAAAACTGGTGTAAAAACATGTGCGTGTTAATTTACAAGAAGTGAACTTTCTAAACTCTCACGGATACTACACTGAAACAGAGTTAGTATATAACAGCGGCCGGCCTAGCACCTCAACGCGGAGGTCCGAGGCTACAGGGTAATCGCAATAAATAGACAATAGACACATGTTGCTGTGACATGCTAAGCGAAAATCACTGGGCCACGGCATATAAGGTGGCACCAACCCATGTAGCGACCATGACTTCCCTTTTGTCCTATTCGCTAATGATGAATGAATATATTTTTTAAAAAATCGAAATTGCTTGTTTTCTATGGGAGATGCCGCTTTGCACATTTGTCCTCTATTCTTTCTTGACTTATCACTGTGAAATTCGGCGCATATGTGTATTTTTTTCATGGAGAAGGTTTCTATGCTATCCATTTTACTGTACTCACATCGGTTTCTCTACTCGCTTTTCTTTTACGTAGTACGTAACACCATTGACTGATCACTGTGAAATTCGGTGCATACAGGTATTTTTTCATGAAAAAGGTTTCTATGCTATTTTACTATACAACGTAACATTCACATGACTTTTTAATACTCACTTTTCTTCTACGTAACACATAAACCGCTTGGCCGATCACCTCCATATTGGTCATATTTATGTATTCTTGGTGGAAAATGTTGCTATTATATCCATTTTAATATAAAACATAACATTCACATGTTTTTTTTTTCTTCTCGCCTTTCGCTTAAGAATTAAATTCACATATCCTTCCCTACTCACTCTTCAATATATAATTCATACAATTTTCTATGACTGAAATAGAAATGTCATGCATTACATTCACGGGGATTTCTCTACTCGGTTTTCTTTTATGAAAAGCAGTCACATTTGTTTCTCTACTCCCTCTTCTACACACAACCTATACAATTTTCTAATGTTTGATATCTTTACTGTCGTTTCTTTTATGAAACACAATCACATTTCTTTCTCTAATCGCTCTGCTACAAAGAATTCATACAATTTTCTCTAAGATTGGCATAGAAATGCAACGTCTTACAGTCACACAGCTCTCTCTGGTCACTTATTTCCTGTAGTATTTGCGATTGTTCAATGCTGTTTTGCATAGTGTTTTCGCGGTGTGTTTATTTATTTATTTATTTATTTATTTATTTTGCCTTCCTTATAATATCCAAGTAAGTCTAAAGGCTGCAGGGATAGAATCGTCAAACCACGGCAAACACTGGGTATTTCAGTTACTGTAAATCAATGTTTGTGGCGTTAACCGTTTCCGAAATATTCCTTGTTGCTGGTTTGAATTTTCTGGTATTTATGTTTTTCTCAAACAGTAATTCGTTGCCCTTCTTTATTTAATTTTATTCTGCTGGTCCTGTGAAGAGCACTCAATTTGAAAGTCATCACAAGAGCCCGGACTTTTATGTAATATCAAGGTGCGAAATATGTACATATTTATGTAACAAAAAACATCAAAATATGTAATGAAATATGTAATATCAGCAAAATATGTAAAATTATTTAATAATCTAAATGCTAAGATTACAACCTCAAATCTAAATGCAGACTGCAGGGAACGGGAGTCCATCCGTAACCAGGTACTTTTTGTAATGTTTAACGCCCGCTATTACTACTGCGGCACCGCAGGCGGTGACACTGGAATGAAGATGGAGAGCCGGTAGAAATCGGAGAATCTGGAGGAAACGCGTCCCTGCGCCGATTCCTCCATTACGAATCTCACATGCGGTTGCCTGGGATCGAACTCGAGCCTCTTTGGTGAGAAGCGAATGGTCTAACCACTCAGCTACGGCGCGGCCCCGTAACCAGGTATGAGAGTGAGGAAGACGAAGATATGAAATGTAAGTGAAACTAATGAGAGGAAAGGTGATGATGGAGCAATTGGTGGAATGAAGATGGGATGGCTGTTGCCACAAAAAGGTTCTTTGGAATGATGATATTTTATAGACATATCTACATTTCTTGTGCAGTAAGAGTTTGTCTCTCTCTTATGGTGCACCAGTTACACAAAATTCTACAAAAACAGCTGAAGGGAGTGGACCACGGAGACTATTCTCAGAAAACAGTTATTTGTTGTGAAAATATTTTATACATGTAGAAGTGGTGGGGGTTTTTCTTACACATTTCGTTTCACATCTTTGGAAGATATTGAATTTCAATGACACATTTCATACTTAATCGACAGACACACAGACCTTTTAAAACGTGTGGTATCCTGCACTCACACGACTTTTTCTACTCACTCTTGTACAAACTTCGTACAAACGCGTATTCCTCTGTCATGTTAATCCAGATAAGCATTTGTACAAACGGTTCTATTACACATTTCCTTGTAGCTATGAGAATCTGGGAATACAATAGGCTTAAGTGATAGTCAAATGTGTTAAGAGCTGGTAGTTATGTGATGGCTTTGAAATTACGGTTTCTATACATGTCCAGGAGGAAGAAACGAATGACTTTACAACTGACAAAAGTATAAAAATTCAAAATTCATACCAATAACAAGAAATATCTCAGAAACGGTTTACTCCAGAAGAAATTCATTTGACACATTTGTGTGTTCTTTAAAGAGGTCTACATTTTTATGTACTGAGTCTCTGTCTGTGTCTTGCAGTTTACCAGGTACACAAAAGTGATTCAAAATAAAGAGGACTTCAGAGTCTATTCCCCAATAATTCAAGGTAGGTACACATTTCATTTGCTATGAAAATATGTTAAGCACATGGTAATTTAATGAACAGACTGCCTAGGCCTTTGTCAGCGGTAGGCACCCGCGTCAAAGGCACTCCTCAATTTTAAAATGCGCCCCTCTCTCAGCACGTACACTGGTATTAGACTGCGAAATCCTCTCGCTCGCCAAATTTCCCTATGCAAAGTAACCTTCAGAGAGGACTCCCTACCGGATTGTAAGCTTTTAAGTGCAACTATAGCGTCACCACTGGGTACCTCCTTCCTTCTCATGCTATTTCAGTAAAAACGGCGTGCAAGTGGATGCAGTTGCTGCTTGCATGAGCCTGCTCTCCGACTTATGCAAAATTTGGAAAAGACTGGCTAGCTCTTTGCCACTCATAACATCCTGATAGTTAAACTCAGCGTCGTGTAATTTCTAATTTCAAACTACCCTATTTTCTAAAGGGATACACCGGTAGGCGTAGATTTTTTCCCAAGAACACCTACCTTCAGAGAGGTATAGCTTGCAGATTGTAAACTTCTGCATACCAGTAAGTGTCCATCACTAGCTACCTCCTTCCTTTTCATGCTATTCTGCTAAAACCCGCGTGGAAATTTGTACCTGTTGTCTTGCATCAGCCTCATGTCCTACTTATGCAACAATTGGGTCAGGCTGGGTAGCCCTTTGCCCATTATAACATCCTGGTAGTTGAAATCCTCGTCGCGGAAACTCGATTTTAGGCGTACACCGGTCATCGAATTCCCAATTTCCGGGCTGCCATTTTTCCTCAAGCAAACCAAACTTCATAGAGGTTTAGCTTGCAGATTGTACACTTCAGCGTACCACTTGGACTCCACCACTGCCTACCCCTTCTGGTCTCACAATTTTCTTGTACAACTGCACGCGGAAGTCGTAGCTGCTGCAGATTGAATCAGCCCACTAGCTAAGTGCGCAACGAACCGGACCGATTGTCTAGCCCTTTGCGGTCGTAACTTCCAGGTAGGGATAATCCGTGACAAGGGTGCTTGCCAATTACAAAATGCGCGCTTCTCTAAGCCTGTACGCTATGCTAGAAGGCCTCCTAACCTTCTTGTTAGATAATTATCGTCATGTAAAGCGACCGCAGGAGAGGTCTACTTGCAGATGGTACACTTCTGCGTTCCACTATAGTCCAACCGTGGGTACCTCTTTGGTTCTCGTTTTTTCTGGATCAAAACTCTCTGAAATGCGTACCTGTTGTAGTTTGCATCCGCCCGGTGTCCTACGAGAGCAACAATCAGGTCAGAGCGGGTAGCGCTTTGAGCGTCATAACATACGAGTAGTAAAGACCCGCGAGGGGAAGACTTCCAACTTTAAGAACCGTGCTCGTCTAAGATTTTACTCTTCTGCTAGGCTGCCTAACTTTCAGGTCCCCCAATTTTCCTCAGGCAAAGAAAGCTTCAAAGAGGTATACTTTGCAGATTGTACACTTGTGCTTACCACTATGGTTCCACCACTGGCTTTCTCCCTCCTTGTCATGCTATTCTAGTAAACGCCGCGTGGAATTGGCACCTGTGGCCGCCTGCATCAGACTGCTGCCCTATGTGTGCAACCATCAGGACAGGCAGGACAGCCGTTTCTGTAGCATAACATTCTAGTAGTAAACCCCACTTCAGGGGGCTTGGAAATTTCAAAATAGCGTTTCTGTAAGCGTGTACACTAACGTTAGACCGTCTGATCATCTGGTCCGCCAAGCTTCTCACGCACAACTGCTTTAGAAAACGATTTTATCATATATTTCCTCAGAGGTACAACGTGAATAGGGGAATATAGTCAAATCTTTTAAGAGTTGGTGTCTATGTGATGTCTTACATTTCATTTATTTAGCATGGCTAGGATATAAAAAATCAAATGACTTCCCATTTGAGAAAACTTGTTGTTTTGCCTTCTTTATAATATCCAAGTAAGTCTAAAGGCTGCAGGGATAGAATCGTCAAACCACGGCAAAGACTGGGTATTTCAGTTACTGTAAATCAATGTTTGTGGCGTTAACCGTTTCCGAAATATTCCTTGTTGCTGGTTTGAATTTTCTGGTATTTATGTTTTTCTCAAACAGTAATTCGTTGCACTGAATTTGAAAGTCATCACAAGAGCCCGGATTTTTATGTAATATCAAGTGCGAAATATGTACATATTTATGTAACAAAAAACATCAAAATATGTAATGAAATATGTAATATCAGCAAAATATGTAAAATTATGTAATAATCTAAATGCTAAGATTACAACCTCAAATCTAAATGCAGACTGCAAGTTACCTAGAATTTTGTAATTTGATCGGTCTATAAGTACATAAATTAATTACAATGAGTTAAAATTTACTAAATATAGAATTAATTCTAGGGAAAATGTTTTGTTTTATGCAGAATGTACCTAACATTTATTTAAAGTAGGTAGTCACGAAATAAAAAATGTGTTTTGGATTATGTTTATTAAACTTACTCATTTCAAATAATTATTTTACTTAAATTTTATACGGTAAAGCAATGTTGAAATACTGAACTGAATTTTTCACCTACATCTCACACAGGGGATTTTTATACCACTGAATTCTGTGCCGTGCTTTCTCGAAGACCCTTCTTGTTGCTGATGTCAACTTATTCGCACAGGGAAAATTACTTCTTACTACTTCAGATAGGATCGAACCAGCGACCTTCCGAAGGCGGACCATATACGTTACCGCCTGAGCCACTCCGCTCTGCTATTTCACACCAGTCTAGATAGGCAAATGGCTTTATCGTCGTAGGTCATAAGAATCTCGAAATACAGTAGGCTTAAGTGGTAGCCAAACCTGAAAAGAGCTGGCCTCTATGTGTTGGCTTTGAAATTAGGTTCTCTTTACATGTCCTGGAGGAGAAAACGAATAACGACATCTCATTTCAGACAAGTATAAATATTTGAAAATTCAAAACAATACCAATAACAATGCATTTGACATAAACTTTGTGCTTTACAGAGATCTACACTTTTATCAAGTAAGACTTTGTGTATATCTTACACTTTATCAGGTACGCAAAAATAATCAATAATGAAGAGGACTTCAGAGGCTATTTCCTATAGTTCAAGGACACATTTCATTTGCTATGAAAATATCTTAAACATATGGTAATTTAATCAAAACCCTTAGCGCCATTTTTGAGAAAACACAACATTGTTGAAAAATTTTGTGTCGCATTGTTGGAAGAAATCGATTTTAAGTACCAAGTTTATTATTAATCGTTTCATTTTTGAGTTAATTTGTTCTCAGAAAGACCAACAGACACGAACGCGCGCGAATGCACACACACAAACATACACACACAAACGCACACACCCAGACACATACACCCCCCCTCCCCCTACACACACACACACACACACACACACAAACATACACACACAAACGCACACACCCAGACACATACACCCCCCCCTCCCCCTACACACACACACACACACACACACACACACACACACACAGAGCTTTTTTTTTTCGAAAAATGCTTGTTTTGTTTTAGGGGCTGTGAAAAACTGTATTTCTGGTGAAATTACGGTACCGAATATTCAGGTGGACCACAATACCTCCGCTACTTACTATACGTAGTAGACAAAGTAAAGAGGATAAAGGAGCTAATGTTAATGTGACGCATCAGAATTATCATCAAGAGTTTTAAAAATATTAGTGTTAACCCATGATGGAAAACTGGTGTAAAAACATGTGCGTGTTAATTTACAAGAAGTGAACTTTCTAAACTCTCACGGATACTACACTGAAACAGAGTTAGTATATAACAGCGGCCGGCCTAGCACCTCAACGCGGAGGTCCGAGGCTACAGGGTAATCGCAATAAATAGACAATAGACACATGTTGCTGTGACATGCTAAGCGAAAATCACTGGGCCACGGCATATAAGGTGGCACCAACCCATGTAGCGACCATGACTTCCCTTTTGTCCTATTCGCTAATGATGAATGAATATATTTTTTAAAAAATCGAAATTGCTTGTTTTCTATGGGAGATGCCGCTTTGCACATTTGTCCTCTATTCTTTCTTGACTTATCACTGTGAAATTCGGCGCATATGTGTATTTTTTTCATGGAGAAGGTTTCTATGCTATCCATTTTACTGTACTCACATCGGTTTCTCTACTCGCTTTTCTTTTACGTAGTACGTAACACCATTGACTGATCACTGTGAAATTCGGTGCATACAGGTATTTTTTCATGAAAAAGGTTTCTATGCTATTTTACTATACAACGTAACATTCACATGACTTTTTAATACTCACTTTTCTTCTACGTAACACATAAACCGCTTGGCCGATCACCTCCATATTGGTCATATTTATATATTCTTGGTGGAAAATGTTGCTATTATATCCATTTTAATATAAAACATAACATTCACATGTTTTTTTTTTTCTTCTCGCCTTTCGCTTAAGAATTAAATTCACATATCCTTCCCTACTCACTCTTCAATATATAATTCATACAATTTTCTATGACTGAAATAGAAATGTCATGCATTACATTCACGGGGATTTCTCTACTCGGTTTTCTTTTATGAAAAGCAGTCACATTTGTTTCTCTACTCCCTCTTCTACACACAACCTATACAATTTTCTAATGTTTGATATCTTTACTGTCGTTTCTTTTATGAAACACAATCACATTTCTTTCTCTAATCGCTCTGCTACAAAGAATTCATACAATTTTCTCTAAGATTGGCATAGAAATGCAACGTCTTACAGTCACACAGCTCTCTCTGGTCACTTATTTCCTGTAGTATTTGCGATTGTTCAATGCTGTTTTGCATAGTGTTTTCGCGGTGTGTTTATTTATTTATTTATTTATTTATTTATTTATTTATTTATTTTGCCTTCCTTATAATATCCAAGTAAGTCTAAAGGCTGCAGGGATAGAATCGTCAAACCACGGCAAACACTGGGTATTTCAGTTACTGTAAATCAATGTTTGTGGCGTTAACCGTTTCCGAAATATTCCTTGTTGCTGGTTTGAATTTTCTGGTATTTATGTTTTTCTCAAACAGTAATTCGTTGCCCTTCTTTATTTAATTTTATTCTGCTGGTCCTGTGAAGAGCACTCAATTTGAAAGTCATCACAAGAGCCCGGACTTTTATGTAATATCAAGGTGCGAAATATGTACATATTTATGTAACAAAAAACATCAAAATATGTAATGAAATATGTAATATCAGCAAAATATGTAAAATTATGTAATAATCTAAATGCTAAGATTACAACCTCAAATCTAAATGCAGACTGCAGGGAACGGGAGTCCATCCGTAACCAGGTACTTTTTGTAATGTTTAACGCCCGCTATTACTACTGCGGCACCGCAGGCGGTGACACTGGAATGAAGATGGAGAGCCGGTAGAAATCGGAGAATCTGGAGGAAACGCGTCCCTGCGCCGATTCCTCCATTACGAATCTCACATGCGGTTGCCTGGGATCGAACTCGAGCCTCTTTGGTGAGAAGCGAATGGTCTAACCACTCAGCTACGGCGCGGCCCCGTAACCAGGTATGAGAGTGAGGAAGACGAAGATATGAAATGTAAGTGAAACTAATGAGAGGAAAGGTGATGATGGAGCAATTGGTGGAATGAAGATGGGATGGCTGTTGCCACAAAAAGGTTCTTTGGAATGATGATATTTTATAGACACATCTACATTTCTTGTGCAGTAAGAGTTTGTCTCTCTCTTATGGTGCACCAGTTACACAAAATTCTACAAAAACAGCTGAAGGGAGTGGACCGCGGAGACTATTCTCAGAAAACAGTTATTTGTTGTGAAAATATTTTATACATGTAGAAGTGGTGGGGGTTTTTCTTACACATTTCGTTTCACATCTTTGGAAGATATTGAATTTCAATGACACATTTCATACTTAATCGACAGACACACAGACCTTTTAAAACGTGTGGTATCCTGCACTCACACGACTTTTTCTACTCACTCTTGTACAAACTTCGTACAAACGCTTATTCCTCTGTCATGTTAATCCAGATAAGCATTTGTACAAACGGTTCTATTACACATTTCCTTGTAGCTATGAGAATCTGGGAATACAATAGGCTTAAGTGATAGTCAAATGTGTTAAGAGCTGGTAGTTATGTGATGGCTTTGAAATTACGGTTTCTATACATGTCCAGGAGGAAGAAACGAATGACTTTACAACTGACAAAAGTATAAAAATTCAAAATTCATACCAATAACAAGAAATATCTCAGAAACGGTTTACTCCAGAAGAAATTCATTTGACACATTTGTGTGTTCTTTAAAGAGGTCTACATTTTTATGTACTGAGTCTCTGTCTGTGTCTTGCAGTTTACCAGGTACACAAAAGTGATTCAAAATAAAGAGGACTTCAGAGTCTATTCCCCAATAATTCAAGGTAGGTACACATTTCATTTGCTATGAAAATATGTTAAGCACATGGTAATTTAATGAACAGACTGCCTAGGCCTTTGTCAGCGGTAGGCACCCGCGTCAAAGGCACTCCTCAATTTTAAAATGCGCCCCTCTCTCAGCACGTACACTGGTATTAGACTGCGAAATCCTCTCGCTCGCCAAATTTCCCTATGCAAAGTAACCTTCAGAGAGGACTCCCTACCGGATTGTAAGCTTTTAAGTGCAACTATAGCGTCACCACTGGGTACCTCCTTCCTTCTCATGCTATTTCAGTAAAAACGGCGTGCAAGTGGATGCAGTTGCTGCTTGCATGAGCCTGCTCTCCGACTTATGCAAAATTTGGAAAAGACTGGCTAGCTCTTTGCCACTCATAACATCCTGATAGTTAAACTCAGCGTCGTGTAATTTCTAATTTCAAACTACCCTATTTTCTAAAGGGGTACACCGGTAGGCGTAGATTTTTTCCCAAGAACACCTACCTTCAGAGAGGTATAGCTTGCAGATTGTAAACTTCTGCATACCAGTAAGTGTCCATCACTAGCTACCTCCTTCCTTTTCATGCTATTCTGCTAAAACCCGCGTGGAAATTTGTACCTGTTGTCTTGCATCAGCCTCATGTCCTACTTATGCAACAATTGGGTCAGGCTGGGTAGCCCTTTGCCCATTATAACATCCTGGTAGTTGAAATCCTCGTCGCGGAAACTCGATTTTAGGCGTACACCGGTCATCGAATTCCCAATTTCCGGGCTGCCATTTTTCCTCAAGCAAACCAAACTTCATAGAGGTTTAGCTTGCAGATTGTACACTTCAGCGTACCACTTGGACTCCACCACTGCCTACCCCTTCTGGTCTCACATTTTTCTTGTACAACTGCACGCGGAAGTCGTAGCTGCTGCACATTGAATCAGCCCACTGGCTAAGTGCGCAACGAACCGGACCGATTGTCTAGCCCTTTGCGGTCGTAACTTCCAGGTAGGGATAATCCGTGACAAGGGTGCTTGCCAATTACAAAATGCGCGCTTCTCTAAGCCTGTACGCTATGCTAGAAGGCCTCCTAACCTTCTTGTTAGATAATTATCGTCATGTAAAGCGACCGCAGGAGAGGTCTACTTGCAGATGGTACACTTCTGCGTTCCACTATAGTCCAACCGTGGGTACCTCTTTGGTTCTCGTTTTTTCTGGATCAAAACTCCCTGAAATGCGTACCTGTTGTAGTTTGCATCCGCCCGGTGTCCTACGAGAGCAACAATCAGGTCAGAGCGGGTAGCGCTTTGAGCGTCATAACATACGAGTAGTAAAGACCCGCGAGGGGAAGACTTCCAACTTTAAGAACCGTGCTCGTCTAAGATTTTACTCTTCTGCTAGGCTGCCTAACTTTCAGGTCCCCCAATTTTCCTCAGGCAAAGAAAGCTTCAAAGAGGTATACTTTGCAGATTGTACACTTGTGCTTACCACTATGGTTCCACCACTGGCTTTCTCCCTCCTTGTCATGCTATTCTAGTAAACGCCGCGTGGAATTGGCACCTGTGGCCGCCTGCATCAGACTGCTGCCCTATGTGTGCAACCATCAGGACAGGCAGGACAGCCGTTTCTGTAGCATAACATTCTAGTAGTAAACCCCACTTCAGGGGGCTTGGAAATTTCAAAATAGCGTTTCTGTAAGCGTGTACACTAACGTTAGACCGTCTGATCATCTGGTCCGCCAAGCTTCTCACGCACAACTGCTTTAGAAAACGATTTTATCATATATTTCCTCAGAGGTACAACGTGAATAGGGGAATATAGTCAAATCTTTTAAGAGTTGGTGTCTATGTGATGTCTTACATTTCATTTATTTAGCATGGCTAGGATATAAAAAATCAAATGACTTCCCATTTGAGAAAACTTGTTGTTTTGCCTTCTTTATAATATCCAAGTAAGTCTAAAGGCTGCAGGGATAGAATCGTCAAACCACGGCAAAGACTGGGTATTTCAGTTACTGTAAATCAATGTTTGTGGCGTTAACCGTTTCCGAAATATTCCTTGTTGCTGGTTTGAATTTTCTGGCATTTATGTTTTTCTCAAACAGTAATTCGTTGCACTGAATTTGAAAGTCATCACAAGAGCCCGGATTTTTATGTAATATCAAGTGCGAAATATGTACATATTTATGTAACAAAAAACATCAAAATATGTAATGAAATATGTAATATCAGCAAAATATGTAAAATTATGTAATAATCTAAATGCTAAGATTACAACCTCAAATCTAAATGCAGACTGCAAGTTACCTAGAATTTTGTAATTTGATCGGTCTATAAGTACATAAATTAATTACAATGAGTTAAAATTTACTAAATATAGAATTAATTCTAGGGAAAATGTTTTGTTTTATGCAGAATGTACCTAACATTTATTTAAAGTAGGTAGTCACGAAATAAAAAATGTGTTTTGGATTATGTTTATTAAACTTACTCATTTCAAATAATTATTTTACTTAAATTTTATACGGTAAAGCAATGTTGAAATACTGAACTGAATTTTTCACCTACATCTCACACAGGGGATTTTTATACCACTGAATTCTGTGCCGTGCTTTCTCGAAGACCCTTCTTGTTGCTGATGTCAACTTATTCGCACAGGGAAAATTACTTCTTACTACTTCAGATAGGATCGAACCAGCGACCTTCCGAAGGCGGACCATATACGTTACCGCCTGAGCCACTCCGCTCTGCTATTTCACACCAGTCTAGATAGGCAAATGGCTTTATCGTCGTAGGTCATAAGAATCTCGAAATACAGTAGGCTTAAGTGGTAGCCAAACCTGAAAAGAGCTGGCCTCTATGTGTTGGCTTTGAAATTAGGTTCTCTTTACATGTCCTGGAGGAGAAAACGAATAACGACATCTCATTTCAGACAAGTATAAATATTTGAAAATTCAAAACAATACCAATAACAATGCATTTGACATAAACTTTGTGCTTTACAGAGATCTACACTTTTATCAAGTAAGACTTTGTGTATATCTTACACTTTATCAGGTACGCAAAAATAATCAATAATGAAGAGGACTTCAGAGGCTATTTCCTATAGTTCAAGGACACATTTCATTTGCTATGAAAATATCTTAAACATATGGTAATTTAATCAAAACCCTTAGCGCCATTTTTGAGAAAACACAACATTGTTGAAAAATTTTGTGTCGCATTGTTGGAAGAAATCGATTTTAAGTACCAAGTTTATTATTAATCGTTTCATTTTTGAGTTAATTTGTTCTCAGAAAGACCAACAGACACGAACGCGCGCGAATGCACACACACAAACATACACACACAAACGCACACACCCAGACACATACACCCCCCCTCCCCCTACACACACACACACACACACACACACAAACATACACACACAAACGCACACACCCAGACACATACACCCCCCCCTCCCCCTACACACACACACACATACACACACACACACACACACACACACAGAGCTTTTTTTTTTCGAAAAATGCTTGTTTTGTTTTAGGGGCTGTGAAAAACTGTATTTCTGGTGAAATTACGGTACCGAATATTCAGGTGGACCACAATACCTCCGCTACTTACTATACGTAGTAGACAAAGTAAAGAGAATAAAGGAGCTAATGTTAATGTGACGCATCAGAATTATCATCAAGAGTTTTAAAAATATTAGTGTTAACCCATGATGGAAAACTGGTGTAAAAACATGTGCGTGTTAATTTACAAGAAGTGAACTTTCTAAACTCTCACGGATACTACACTGAAACAGAGTTAGTATATAACAGCGGCCGGCCTAGCACCTCAACGCGGAGGTCCGAGGCTACAGGGTAATCGCAATAAATAGACAATAGACACATGTTGCTGTGACATGCTAAGCGAAAATCACTGGGCCACGGCATATAAGGTGGCACCAACCCATGTAGCGACCATGACTTCCCTTTTGTCCTATTCGCTAATGATGAATGAATATATTTTTTAAAAAATCGAAATTGCTTGTTTTCTATGGGAGATGCCGCTTTGCACATTTGTCCTCTATTCTTTCTTGACTTATCACTGTGAAATTCGGCGCATATGTGTATTTTTTTCATGGAGAAGGTTTCTATGCTATCCATTTTACTGTACTCACATCGGTTTCTCTACTCGCTTTTCTTTTACGTAGTACGTAACACCATTGACTGATCACTGTGAAATTCGGTGCATACAGGTATTTTTTCATGAAAAAGGTTTCTATGCTATTTTACTATACAACGTAACATTCACATGACTTTTTAATACTCACTTTTCTTCTACGTAACACATAAACCGCTTGGCCGATCACCTCCATATTGGTCATATTTATGTATTCTTGGTGGAAAATGTTGCTATTATATCCATTTTAATATAAAACATAACATTCACATGTTTTTTTTTTCTTCTCGCCTTTCGCTTAAGAATTAAATTCACATATCCTTCCCTACTCACTCTTCAATATATAATTCATACAATTTTCTATGACTGAAATAGAAATGTCATGCATTACATTCACGGGGATTTCTCTACTCGGTTTTCTTTTATGAAAAGCAGTCACATTTGTTTCTCTACTCCCTCTTCTACACACAACCTATACAATTTTCTAATGTTTGATATCTTTACTGTCGTTTCTTTTATGAAACACAATCACATTTCTTTCTCTAATCGCTCTGCTACAAAGAATTCATACAATTTTCTCTAAGATTGGCATAGAAATGCAACGTCTTACAGTCACACAGCTCTCTCTGGTCACTTATTTCCTGTAGTATTTGCGATTGTTCAATGCTGTTTTGCATAGTGTTTTCGCGGTGTGTTTATTTATTTATTTATTTATTTATTTATTTTGCCTTCCTTATAATATCCAAGTAAGTCTAAAGGCTGCAGGGATAGAATCGTCAAACCACGGCAAACACTGGGTATTTCAGTTACTGTAAATCAATGTTTGTGGCGTTAACCGTTTCCGAAATATTCCTTGTTGCTGGTTTGAATTTTCTGGTATTTATGTTTTTCTCAAACAGTAATTCGTTGCCCTTCTTTATTTAATTTTATTCTGCTGGTCCTGTGAAGAGCACTCAATTTGAAAGTCATCACAAGAGCCCGGACTTTTATGTAATATCAAGGTGCGAAATATGTACATATTTATGTAACAAAAAACATCAAAATATGTAATGAAATATGTAATATCAGCAAAATATGTAAAATTATGTAATAATCTAAATGCTAAGATTACAACCTCAAATCTAAATGCAGACTGCAGGGAACGGGAGTCCATCCGTAACCAGGTACTTTTTGTAATGTTTAACGCCCGCTATTACTACTGCGGCACCGCAGGCGGTGACACTGGAATGAAGATGGAGAGCCGGTAGAAATCGGAGAATCTGGAGGAAACGCGTCCCTGCGCCGATTCCTCCATTACGAATCTCACATGCGGTTGCCTGGGATCGAACTCGAGCCTCTTTGGTGAGAAGCGAATGGTCTAACCACTCAGCTACGGCGCGGCCCCGTAACCAGGTATGAGAGTGAGGAAGACGAAGATATGAAATGTAAGTGAAACTAATGAGAGGAAAGGTGATGATGGAGCAATTGGTGGAATGAAGATGGGATGGCTGTTGCCACAAAAAGGTTCTTTGGAATGATGATATTTTATAGACACATCTACATTTCTTGTGCAGTAAGAGTTTGTCTCTCTCTTATGGTGCACCAGTTACACAAAATTCTACAAAAACAGCTGAAGGGAGTGGACCACGGAGACTATTCTCAGAAAACAGTTATTTGTTGTGAAAATATTTTATACATGTAGAAGTGGTGGGGGTTTTTCTTACACATTTCGTTTCACATCTTTGGAAGATATTGAATTTCAATGACACATTTCATACTTAATCGACAGACACACAGACCTTTTAAAACGTGTGGTATCCTGCACTCACACGACTTTTTCTACTCACTCTTGTACAAACTTCGTACAAACGCTTATTCCTCTGTCATGTTAATCCAGATAAGCATTTGTACAAACGGTTCTATTACACATTTCCTTGTAGCTATGAGAATCTGGGAATACAATAGGCTTAAGTGATAGTCAAATGTGTTAAGAGCTGGTAGTTATGTGATGGCTTTGAAATTACGGTTTCTATACATGTCCAGGAGGAAGAAACGAATGACTTTACAACTGACAAAAGTATAAAAATTCAAAATTCATACCAATAACAAGAAATATCTCAGAAACGGTTTACTCCAGAAGAAATTCATTTGACACATTTGTGTGTTCTTTAAAGAGGTCTACATTTTTATGTACTGAGTCTCTGTCTGTGTCTTGCAGTTTACCAGGTACACAAAAGTGATTCAAAATAAAGAGGACTTCAGAGTCTATTCCCCAATAATTCAAGGTAGGTACACATTTCATTTGCTATGAAAATATGTTAAGCACATGGTAATTTAATGAACAGACTGCCTAGGCCTTTGTCAGCGGTAGGCACCCGCGTCAAAGGCACTCCTCAATTTTAAAATGCGCCCCTCTCTCAGCACGTACACTGGTATTAGACTGCGAAATCCTCTCGCTCGCCAAATTTCCCTATGCAAAGTAACCTTCAGAGAGGACTCCCTACCGGATTGTAAGCTTTTAAGTGCAACTATAGCGTCACCACTGGGTACCTCCTTCCTTCTCATGCTATTTCAGTAAAAACGGCGTGCAAGTGGATGCAGTTGCTGCTTGCATGAGCCTGCTCTCCGACTTATGCAAAATTTGGAAAAGACTGGCTAGCTCTTTGCCACTCATAACATCCTGATAGTTAAACTCAGCGTCGTGTAATTTCTAATTTCAAACTACCCTATTTTCTAAAGGGGTACACCGGTAGGCGTAGATTTTTTCCCAAGAACACCTACCTTCAGAGAGGTATAGCTTGCAGATTGTAAACTTCTGCATACCAGTAAGTGTCCATCACTAGCTACCTCCTTCCTTTTCATGCTATTCTGCTAAAACCCGCGTGGAAATTTGTACCTGTTGTCTTGCATCAGCCTCATGTCCTACTTATGCAACAATTGGGTCAGGCTGGGTAGCCCTTTGCCCATTATAACATCCTGGTAGTTGAAATCCTCGTCGCGGAAACTCGATTTTAGGCGTACACCGGTCATCGAATTCCCAATTTCCGGGCTGCCATTTTTCCTCAAGCAAACCAAACTTCATAGAGGTTTAGCTTGCAGATTGTACACTTCAGCGTACCACTTGGACTCCACCACTGCCTACCCCTTCTGGTCTCACATTTTTCTTGTACAACTGCACGCGGAAGTCGTAGCTGCTGCAGATTGAATCAGCCCACTAGCTAAGTGCGCAACGAACCGGACCGATTGTCTAGCCCTTTGCGGTCGTAACTTCCAGGTAGGGATAATCCGTGACAAGGGTGCTTGCCAATTACAAAATGCGCGCTTCTCTAAGCCTGTACGCTATGCTAGAAGGCCTCCTAACCTTCTTGTTAGATAATTATCGTCATGTAAAGCGACCGCAGGAGAGGTCTACTTGCAGATGGTACACTTCTGCGTTCCACTATAGTCCAACCGTGGGTACCTCTTTGGTTCTCGTTTTTTCTGGATCAAAACTCCCTGAAATGCGTACCTGTTGTAGTTTGCATCCGCCCGGTGTCCTACGAGAGCAACAATCAGGTCAGAGCGGGTAGCGCTTTGAGCGTCATAACATACGAGTAGTAAAGACCCGCGAGGGGAGGACTTCCAACTTTAAGAACCGTGCTCGTCTAAGATTTTACTCTTCTGCTAGGCTGCCTAACTTTCAGGTCCCCCAATTTTCCTCAGGCAAAGAAAGCTTGAAAGAGGTATACTTTGCAGATGTGCTTACCACTATGGTTCCACCACTGGCTTTCTCCCTCCTTGTCATGCTATTCTAGTAAACGCCGCGTGGAATTGGCACCTGTGGCCGCCTGCATCAGACTGCTGCCCTATGTGTGCAACCATCAGGACAGGCAGGACAGCCGCTTCTGTAGCATAACATTCTAGGAGGAAACCCCATATCAGGGGGCTTGGAAATTTCAAAATAGAGTTTCTGTACGCGTGTACACTAATGTTACACCGTCTGATCATCTGGTCCGCCAAGCTTCTCACACACAACTGCTTCAGAGAGCTGTAATTTACACACATTACAATCCTGCCTGCCAATAAGGCTCGAATCTGGTCAGCTGTTATACTGTCAAACAATCACACCGCGCATTTTGCTGACGAAGAACTCCATCAATGTACCTCCGCAGACGGTGAACTTGCCCTTCCGTTTACGCAAGCTGCACACAGAGACAGCAACTACCTTTGATCTCATACTATTCTGGTGCAAACCCACGTGAAATATGTAAATGTTGGCAGTTTGTGTCAGTCCGCTGTTCTCTGTGTGGACCAAACTTTACAGACTGCCTAGGCCTTTGTCAGCGGTAGGAACCCGCGTCAAAGGCACTCCTCAATTTTAAAATGCGCCCCTCTCTCAGCACGTACACTGGTGTTAGACTGCGAAATCCTCTCGCCCGCCAAATTTCCGTATGCAAAGTAACCTTCAGAGAGGTCAACCCTACCGGATTGTAAATTTTAAGTGCATCTATAGCGTCACCACTGGGTACCTCCTTCCTTCTCATGCTATCTCAGTAAACACGGCGTTGAAGGGGATGCAGTTGCTGCTTGCATTAGCCTGCTCTCCGACTTATGCAAAATTTGGAAAAGACTGGCTAGCTCTTTGCCACTCATAACATCCTGATAGTTAAACTGAACGTCGTGTAATTTCTAATTTCAAACTACCCTATTTTCTAAAGGGGTACACCGGTAGGCGTAGATTTTTTCCCAAGAACACCTACCTTCAGAGAGGTATAGCTTGCAGATTGTAAACTTCTGCATACCAGTAAGTGTACATCACTAGCTACCTCCTTCCTTTTCATGCTATTCTGCTAAAACCCGCGTGGAAATTTGTACCTGTTGTCTTGCATCAGCCTCATGTCCTACTTATGCAACAATTGGGTCAGGCTGGGTAGCCCTTTGCCCATTATAACATCCTGGTAGTTGAAATCCTCGTCGCGGAAACTCGATTTTAGGCGTACACCGGTCATCGAATTCCCAATTTCCGGGCTGCCATTTTTCCTCAAGCAAACCAAACTTCATAGAGGTTTAGCTTGCAGATTGTACACTTCAGCGTACCACTTGGACTCCACCACTGCCTACCCCTTCTGGTCTCACATTTTTCTTGTACAACTGCACGCGGAAGTCGTAGCTGCTGCAGATTGAATCAGCCCACTAGCTAAGTGCGCAACGAACCGGACCGATTGTCTAGCCCTTTGCGGTCGTAACTTCCAGGTAGGGATAATCCGTGACAAGGGTGCTTGCCAATTACAAAATGCGCGCTTCTCTAAGCCTGTACGCTATGCTAGAAGGCCTCCTAACCTTCTTGTTAGATAATTATCGTCATGTAAAGCGACCGCAGGAGAGGTCTACTTGCAGATGGTACACTTCTGCGTTCCACTATAGTCCAACCGTGGGTACCTCTTTGGTTCTCGTTTTTTCTGGATCAAAACTCCCTGAAATGCGTACCTGTTGTAGTTTGCATCCGCCCGGTGTCCTACGAGAGCAACAATCAGGTCAGAGCGGGTAGCGCTTTGAGCGTCATAACATACGAGTAGTAAAGACCCGCGAGGGGAAGACTTCCAACTTTAAGAACCGTGCTCGTCTAAGATTTTACTCTTCTGCTAGGCTGCCTAACTTTCAGGTCCCCCAATTTTCCTCAGGCAAAGAAAGCTTCAAAGAGGTATACTTTGCAGATTGTACACTTGTGCTTACCACTATGGTTCCACCACTGGCTTTCTCCCTCCTTGTCATGCTATTCTAGTAAACGCCGCGTGGAATTGGCACCTGTGGCCGCCTGCATCAGACTGCTGCCCTATGTGTGCAACCATCAGGACAGGCAGGACAGCCGTTTCTGTAGCATAACATTCTAGTAGTAAACCCCACTTCAGGGGGCTTGGAAATTTCAAAATAGCGTTTCTGTAAGCGTGTACACTAACGTTAGACCGTCTGATCATCTGGTCCGCCAAGCTTCTCACGCACAACTGCTTTAGAAAACGATTTTATCATATATTTCCTCAGAGGTACAACGTGAATAGGGGAATATAGTCAAATCTTTTAAGAGTTGGTGTCTATGTGATGTCTTACATTTCATTTATTTAGCATGGCTAGGATATAAAAAATCAAATGACTTCCCATTTGAGAAAACTTGTTGTTTTGCCTTCTTTATAATATCCAAGTAAGTCTAAAGGCTGCAGGGATAGAATCGTCAAACCACGGCAAAGACTGGGTATTTCAGTTACTGTAAATCAATGTTTGTGGCGTCAACCGTTTCCGAAATATTCCTTGTTGCTGGTTTGAATTTTCTGGTATTTATGTTTTTCTCAAACAGTAATTCGTTGCACTGAATTTGAAAGTCATCACAAGAGCCCGGATTTTTATGTAATATCAAGTGCGAAATATGTACATATTTATGTAACAAAAAACATCAAAATATGTAATGAAATATGTAATATCAGCAAAATATGTAAAATTATGTAATAATCTAAATGCTAAGATTACAACCTCAAATCTAAATGCAGACTGCAAGTTACCTAGAATTTTGTAATTTGATCGGTCTATAAGTACATAAATTAATTACAATGAGTTAAAATTTACTAAATATAGAATTAATTCTAGGGAAAATGTTTTGTTTTATGCAGAATGTACCTAACATTTATTTAAAGTAGGTAGCCACGAAATAAAAAATGTGTTTTGGATTATGTTTATTAAACTTACTCATTTCAAATAATTATTTTACTTAAATTTTATACGGTAAAGCAATGTTGAAATACTGAACTGAATTTTTCACCTACATCTCACACAGGGGATTTTTATACCACTGAATTCTGTGCCGTGCTTTCTCGAAGACCCTTCTTGTTGCTGATGTCAACTTATTCGCACAGGGAAAATTACTTCTTACTACTTCAGATAGGATCGAACCAGCGACCTTCCGAAGGCGGACCATATACGTTACCGCCTGAGCCACTCCGCTCTGCTATTTCACACCAGTCTAGATAGGCAAATGGCTTTATCGTCGTAGGTCATAAGAATCTCGAAATACAGTAGGCTTAAGTGGTAGCCAAACCTGAAAAGAGCTGGCCTCTATGTGTTGGCTTTGAAATTAGGTTCTCTTTACATGTCCTGGAGGAGAAAACGAATAACGACCTCTCATTTCAGACAAGTATAAATATTTGAAAATTCAAAACAATACCAATAACAATGCATTTGACATAAACTTTGTGCTTTACAGAGATCTACACTTTTATCAAGTAAGACTTTGTGTATATCTTACACTTTATCAGGTACGCAAAAATAATCAATAATGAAGAGGACTTCAGAGGCTATTTCCTATAGTTCAAGGACACATTTCATTTGCTATGAAAATATCTTAAACATATGGTAATTTAATCAAAACCCTTAGCGCCATTTTTGAGAAAACACAACATTGTTGAAAAATTTTGTGTCGCATTGTTGGAAGAAATCGATTTTAAGTACCAAGTTTATTATTAATCGTTTCATTTTTGAGTTAATTTGTTCTCAGAAAGACCAACAGACACGAACGCGCGCGAATGCACACACACAAACATACACACACAAACGCACACACCCAGACACATACACCCCCCCCCTCCCCCTACACACACACACACACACACACACAAACATACACACACAAACGCACACACCCAGACACATACACCCCCCCCCTCCCCCTACACACACACACACACACACACACACACACACACACACACACACACACACACACAGAGCTTTTTTTTTTCGAAAAATGCTTGTTTTGTTTTAGGGGCTGTGAAAAACTGTATTTCTGGTGAAATTACGGTACCGAATATTCAGGTGGACCACAATACCTCCGCTACTTACTATACGTAGTAGACAAAGTAAAGAGGATAAAGGAGCTAATGTTAATGTGACGCATCAGAATTATCATCAAGAGTTTTAAAAATATTAGTGTTAACCCATGATGGAAAACTGGTGTAAAAACATGTGCGTGTTAATTTACAAGAAGTGAACTTTCTAAACTCTCACGGATACTACACTGAAACAGAGTTAGTATATAACAGCGGCCGGCCTAGCACCTCACCGCGGAGGTCCGAGGCTACAGGGTAATCGCAATAAATAGACAATAGACACATGTTGCTGTGACATGCTAAGCGAAAATCACTGGGCCACGGCATATAAGGTGGCACCAACCCATGTAGCGACCATGACTTCCCTTTTGTCCTATTCGCTAATGATGAATGAATATATTTTTTAAAAAATCGAAATTGCTTGTTTTCTATGGGAGATGCCGCTTTGCACATTTGTCCTCTATTCTTTTGTTGACTTATCACTGTGAAATTCGGTGCATATGTGTATTTTTTTTCATGGAGAAGGTTTCTATGCTATCCATTTTACTGTACTCACATCGGTTTCTCTACTCGCTTTTCTGTTACGTAGTACGTAACACCATTGACTGATCACTGTGAAATTCGGTGCATACAGGTATTTTTTCATGAAAAAGGTTTCTATGCTATTTTACTATACAACGTAACATTCACATGACTTTTTAATACTCACTTTTCTTCTACGTAACACATAAACCGCTTGGCCGATCACCTCCATATTGGTCATATTTATGTATTCTTCGTGGAAAATGTTGCTATTATATCCATTTTAATATAAAACATAACATTCACATGTTTTTTTTTTCTTCTCGCCTTTCGCTTAAGAATTAAATTCACATATCCTTCCCTACTCACTCTTCAATATATAATTCATACAATTTTCTATGACTGAAATAGAAATGTCATGCATTACATTCACGGGGATTTCTCTACTCGGTTTTCTTTTATGAAAAGCAGTCACATTTGTTTCTCTACTCCCTCTTCTACACACAACCTATACAATTTTCTAATGTTTGATATCTTTACTGTCGTTTCTTTTATGAAACACAATCACATTTCTTTCTCTAATCGCTCTGCTACAAAGAATTCATACAATTTTCTCTAAGATTGGCATAGAAATGCAACGTCTTACAGTCACACAGCTCTCTCTGGTCACTTATTTCCTGTAGTATTTGCGATTGTTCAATGCTGTTTTGCATAGTGTTTTCGCGGTGTGTTTATTTATTTATTTATTTATTTATTTTGCCTTCCTTATAATATCCAAGTAAGTCTAAAGGCTGCAGGGATAGAATCGTCAAACCACGGCAAACACTGGGTATTTCAGTTACTGTAAATCAATGTTTGTGGCGTTAACCGTTTCCGAAATATTCCTTGTTGCTGGTTTGAATTTTCTGGTATTTATGTTTTTCTCAAACAGTAATTCGTTGCCCTTCTTTATTTAATTTTATTCTGCTGGTCCTGTGAAGAGCACTCAATTTGAAAGTCATCACAAGAGCCCGGACTTTTATGTAATATCAAGGTGCGAAATATGTACATATTTATGTAACAAAAAACATCAAAATATGTAATGAAATATGTAATATCAGCAAAATATGTAAAATTATGTAATAATCTAAATGCTAAGATTACAACCTCAAATCTAAATGCAGACTGCAGGGAACGGGAGTCCATCCGTAACCAGGTACTTTTTGTAATGTTTAACGCCCGCTATTACTACTGCGGCACCGCAGGCGGTGACACTGGAATGAAGATGGAGAGCCGGTAGAAATCGGAGAATCTGGAGGAAACGCGTCCCTGCGCCGATTCCTCCATTACGAATCTCACATGCGGTTGCCTGGGATCGAACTCGAGCCTCTTTGGTGAGAAGCGAATGGTCTAACCACTCAGCTACGGCGCGGCCCCGTAACCAGGTATGAGAGTGAGGAAGACGAAGATATGAAATGTAAGTGAAACTAATGAGAGGAAAGGTGATGATGGAGCAATTGGTGGAATGAAGATGGGATGGCTGTTGCCACAAAAAGGTTCTTTGGAATGATGATATTTTATAGACACATCTACATTTCTTGTGCAGTAAGAGTTTGTCTCTCTCTTATGGTGCACCAGTTACACAAAATTCTACAAAAACAGCTGAAGGGAGTGGACCACGGAGACTATTCTCAGAAAACAGTTATTTGTTGTGAAAATATTTTATACATGTAGAAGTGGTGGGGGTTTTTCTTACACATTTCGTTTCACATCTTTGGAAGATATTGAATTTCAATGACACATTTCATACTTAATCGACAGACACACAGACCTTTTAAAACGTGTGGTATCCTGCACTCACACGACTTTTTCTACTCACTCTTGTACAAACTTCGTACAAACGCTTATTCCTCTGTCATGTTAATCCAGATAAGCATTTGTACAAACGGTTCTATTACACATTTCCTTGTAGCTATGAGAATCTGGGAATACAATAGGCTTAAGTGATAGTCAAATGTGTTAAGAGCTGGTAGTTATGTGATGGCTTTGAAATTACGGTTTCTATACATGTCCAGGAGGAAGAAACGAATGACTTTACAACTGACAAAAGTATAAAAATTCAAAATTCATACCAATAACAAGAAATATCTCAGAAACGGTTTACTCCAGAAGAAATTCATTTGACACATTTGTGTGTTCTTTAAAGAGGTCTACATTTTTATGTACTGAGTCTCTGTCTGTGTCTTGCAGTTTACCAGGTACACAAAAGTGATTCAAAATAAAGAGGACTTCAGAGTCTATTCCCCAATAATTCAAGGTAGGTACACATTTCATTTGCTATGAAAATATGTTAAGCACATGGTAATTTAATGAACAGACTGCCTAGGCCTTTGTCAGCGGTAGGCACCCGCGTCAAAGGCACTCCTCAATTTTAAAATGCGCCCCTCTCTCAGCACGTACACTGGTGTTAGACTGCGAAATCCTCTCGCCCGCCAAATTTCCGTATGCAAAGTAACCTTCAGAGAGGTCAACCCTACCGGATTGTAAATTTTAAGTGCATCTATAGCGTCACCACTGGGTGCCTCCTTCCTTCTCATGCTATCTCAGTAAACACGGCGTTGAAGGGGATGCAGTTGCTGCTTGCATTAGCCTGCTCTCCGACTTATGCAAAATCTGGAAAAGACTGGCTAGCTCTTTGCCACTCATAACATCCTGATAGTTAAACTGAACGTCGTGTAATTTCTAATTTCAAACTACCCTATTTTCTAAAGGGGTACACCGGTAGGCGTAGATTTTTTCCCAAGAACACCTACCTTCAGAGAGGTATAGCTTGCAGATTGTAAACTTCTGCATACCAGTAAGTGTCCGTCACTAGCTACCTCCTTCCTTTTCATGCTATTCTGCTAAAACCCGCGTGGAAATTTGTACCTGTTGTCTTGCATCAGCCTCATGTCCTACTTATGCAACAATTGGGTCAGGCTGGGTAGCCCTTTGCCCATTATAACATCCTGGTAGTTGAAATCCTCGTCGCGGAAACTCGATTTTAGGCGTACACCGGTCATCGAATTCCCAATTTCCGGGCTGCCATTTTTCCTCAAGCAAACCAAACTTCATAGAGGTTTAGCTTGCAGATTGTACACTTCAGCGTACCACTTGGACTCCACCACTGCCTACCCCTTCTGGTCTCACATTTTTCTTGTACAACTGCACGCGGAAGTCGTAGCTGCTGCAGATTGAATCAGCCCACTAGCTAAGTGCGCAACGAACCGGACCGATTGTCTAGCCCTTTGCGGTCGTAACTTCCAGGTAGGGATAATCCGTGACAAGGGTGCTTGCCAATTACAAAATGCGCGCTTCTCTAAGCCTGTACGCTATGCTAGAAGGCCTCCTAACCTTCTTGTTAGATAATTATCGTCATGTAAAGCGACCGCAGGAGAGGTCTACTTGCAGATGGTACACTTCTGCGTTCCACTATAGTCCAACCGTGGGTACCTCTTTGGTTCTCGTTTTTTCTGGATCAAAACTCCCTGAAATGCGTACCTGTTGTAGTTTGCATCCGCCCGGTGTCCTACGAGAGCAACAATCAGGTCAGAGCGGGTAGCGCTTTGAGCGTCATAACATACGAGTAGTAAAGACCCGCGAGGGGAAGACTTCCAACTTTAAGAACCGTGCTCGTCTAAGATTTTACTCTTCTGCTAGGCTGCCTAACTTTCAGGTCCCCCAATTTTCCTCAGGCAAAGAAAGCTTCAAAGAGGTATACTTTGCAGATGTGCTTACCACTATGGTTCCACCACTGGCTTTCTCCCTCCTTGTCATGCTATTCTAGTAAACGCCGCGTGGAATTGGCACCTGTGGCCGCCTGCATCAGACTGCTGCCCTATGTGTGCAACCATCAGGACAGGCAGGACAGCCGCTTCTGTAGCATAACATTCTAGGAGGAAACCCCATATCAGGGGGCTTGGAAATTTCAAAATAGAGTTTCTGTACGCGTGTACACTAATGTTACACCGTCTGATCATCTGGTCCGCCAAGCTTCTCACACACAACTGCTTCAGAGAGCTGTAATTTACACACATTACCATCCTGCCTGCCAATAAGGCTCGAATCTGGTCAGCTGTTATACTGTCAAACAATCACACCGCGCATTTTGCTGACGAAGAACTCCATCAATGTACCTCCGCAGACGGTGAACTTGCCCTTCCGTTTACGCAAGCTGCACACAGAGACAGCAACTACTTTTGATCTCATACTATTCTGGTGCAAACCCACGTGAAATATGTAAATGTTGGCAGTTTGTGTCAGTCCGCTGTTCTCTGTGTGGACCAAACTTTACAGACTGCCTAGGCCTTTGTCAGCGGTAGGAACCCGCGTCAAAGGCACTCCTCAATTTTAAAATGCGCCCCTCTCTCAGCACGTACACTGGTGTTAGACTGCGAAATCCTCTCGCCCGCCAAATTTCCCAATGCAAAGTAACCTTCAGAGAGGTCAACCCTACCGGATTGTAAATTTTAAGTGCATCTATAGCGTCACCACTGGGTACCTCCTTCCTTCTCATGCTATCTCAGTAAAAACGGCGTGGAAGGGGATGCAGTTGCTGCTTGCATTAGCCTGCTCTCCGACTTATGCAAAATTTGGAAAAGACTGGCTAGCTCTTTGGCGCTCATAACATCCTGATTGTCGTAGTATAAATAACGTACACAAACAGCTAGGTCTCCATACTTAAACTCTCTTTATTTTTTACAAAAACAAAGCAAGAACAAAAACGCATCTGGTGGCGTTAACAACAACTATTTGGTTATAATCACTGACGGTAGATGTCCTCAGCTACTCCGTGTGCTCAACATCCTCCCCACCCTGGTCGATTTCCAGTGGAATCACCAGTTGTACCGGTCGACTGATCCTCGTACCATCGGGTAGACGCAGGATGGCTGTCCTCACTCGGCCATCTCTCCCTTGTAGTACTTCGTCGACTCGGGCTCTCTTCCACATGTGTCTGGGCAGGACGTCTTCTTGCAGGAGGGCGACGTCTCCAACTCGCAGTTTCGGATGTTTGCCGGCTGGACACTTAACCTCGTGGTAACTCCGCAGTTGCAGGAGGTATTCCTTTTCCCACCTTCGCCAGAAGTCTTCGGAGATTTTCATCTTCTTTCGGAATTCCTTCGTAAGATCTTTTCTTCCGTCAGGCTCAGGTCCGTTCGGAATGGTCGTGAGTTTCTCTCCGTTGAGGAAATGGGAAGGTGTAAGAGCTTCAAGGTTGCTCCCGTCTTGTACAATGGGACGTGAATTTAGGGTGGCTTCGATGCTGATCAGAACAGTGTTGAGTCCCTCTTCATCGACCTGTGATCGACCAAGTACCTTTCTGAGACAGCGTTTGGTGGAACCGATCATCCTTACCCACCATCCTCCCCACCAAGCCGCCCGTGGAGCTATGAACTTCCAGGTCACGTTGTGATGCGCTAGATATTCATGCGTCTTCGGATCGGTGAGAACTTTTGACAGTTGAAGCTCTCTATTTGCTGCTTGAAAAGTTTGAGCGTTGTCAGAGTATATGATTCGTGGTACTCCTCGGCGTCCCACAAATCGCTGGAATGCCATTAAAAATTTGTCAGTATATAGGTCCGTAGCCAGTTCTAAGTGTATACCTCGTACCGTTGCACATGTAAACAGAACGATGTAAGCTTTCTTCATCTCGTTCCCCGATTTGGTATAGAGTGGGCCGGCAAAGTCGATGCCAGTCACGGCAAATGGTCGAGTAGAACGAACACGATCCAATGGCAATGGGGCTTCGATCTCTTCACACCTCTTCTTGTGGGATATTTTGCATGGTAGACATTCATGCAAGACCTTTTTGATCACCTGTCGAGCTCGCAAAATCCAAAATTCCGAGCGAAGCTCTTCTAGTATTACACGAACACCCATGTGATGAAGCCTGATGTGAGTCTGTCTGATAAGAAGGTATGTGAATGCATGTGATCCGTCTAAAAGCACTGGATGTCTTTCATCATTTGTCAGATCTGCGAATTGTAGACGTCCCCCAAGGCGAATAATATCATCACGCAGGAAGGGATTAAATCGAAAAATCTTGGAAGATTTCGGCAGTGGTTTACTTTTCTTCAAGGATGCTAGTTCAGTACCGAAGCATTCCCGTTGTACCTGACGTATCCAATACATCCTTGCTGTCTCTATTTCTTCTGCAGATAAATAGTTGACACATCCCTTTCTTTTCTCTTTTATGCATCTTACAAAGCGAAGAATCCACGCGGTGACATGTAATATTTTCCAGTATGAACTGTAGCGTGACGCTCTGAACAGTGTTTCTGGGGCTGTAACAACAAGGACTTGAGAGATCTTCTTTTCTTCTGGTAGAGCCGTGTCCGGCACAGTGATATCACGAGGCCACGAGTTAGGATGTTGGACAAGCCAAGAAGGCCCCTTCCACCATGAATCCTTCAAAGATAGCTCTTTTGCTTGTAGTCCTCTTGAGAGGTCGTCTGCAGGATTCTCGATGCCGGGACAGTGTCTCCATTGCCTAGACAAAGTATACGTATGAATTTCGGTCACACGGTTGCAAACGAAGGTTTTCCATCGATTTGGATTGTTGCGAATCCAGCCCAAAGTGACGGCCGAGTCGCTCCATAAGGTGGCACAAGAGGAATCAATTCCAGTTTCCTTGCAGAAGTAGCGAAGAAGACGTGATCCAACCAAGGCTGCAAGTAATTCCAGTCTGGGAAGTGTTACTCTCTTCACAGGTGATAACCTATTTTTGCTGAAGACAAGTTTGACATTGCAAGTGTTGTCAGTGGTTGACCGAACGTATAGTACAGCGCCATATGCTCTTTCTGAAGCATCACAAAACACATGGACAGACAGATTATCGCTTAATGTGGATACACCAATCCATCTTGGAACCTGAATAGAAGACAAGTACGACAGATTTGAATTCCAGGCTTGCCATCTCTGGCCAAGATCAACTGGTAAGATACTATCCCATTTTAATCCCTTACACCAGGTGTCCTGAAAGAGAATCTTGCCGATGATCAGTACTGGTAAAAACAAACCAAGTGGGTCATAAAATCTGGCTGTAACACGTAGAAGCAGGCGTTTAGTTGCTGGTTTGTCTACTAGTAGTTCGTGAGTAATGTCCTCTGGAGTGGCAAAGAGTAAGTCCGACTGTGCATTCCAGTTAACACCGAGAACCCGTGTTTCTGATTTCACCTCTTGACCTTCTGCTCTCCATATTTCTCTGAGTGGTAGGGAATTCGTAAACCATTTCGACAATGGGAGTTTGATGTGTCGAAGTAGAGCTATAAGTTCATAATAAACGGTAACTGCTAAGTTATCATTATCTACGCTGGCTGCAAAATCGTCCATAAAGGTACAGCTGTCTAGAAGTTGTGCTGCAGTTGGGTACTTCTCATGATACATGGCTGCAAGTTCTCGCAAGGTTGCCGAAAGGAGGAACGGGCTACTGGTAAGTCCAAACGGCAATCGTCTGAAGCGATACGGTACAATGTCCGTGCTCGCCTGCGTAATTCCATCAACATGAGGTTCCACTCGGTACCATAGAAATCTTGTTAGATCCCTATCGCTCTCATGTAGAGTTAGCTGTAAGAATGCTTGACTGCCATCGCAGACAAGGGCAGTTGGATACACTCTGAATCTGAGTAACGTCGCTACGATTTCGGGTAAGAGATTAGGTCCCATTTCTAGTGCGTCGTTCAACGCCGGTTGGCCTCGCTCATGAGAAGAGGCATCGAACACGATCCTCCATTTAGTGCCATCTTTCTTTTGCTTCTTGACTGCGTGATGTGGTAGATAGAAGACGTTTCCGGGAGTCTCGTTCGTTGGAGCTATTTCGACTTGTTCCTTTACGATGTAGTCCAACATGTGTGCGTGGTACATTGCCTTGAAAACCGAATCGTGTTGCATTCGGTGCTCAAGAGTCTGGAATCTTCTCTCAGCTATTGGCAGGTTATTTGACAAAATTACGCCCTTTTTACGTGGAAGTGATACAACTCTTCTACCGTCTGGGATACAGTATGTTTTGTGGAATTCATGTAGGATAGTTGCATCTTTCCCGGACATTTGTCTGCCATGTGTCTCTCGAATACCAATTGTTTCCAGATCCCAGAACTGTCTCATGGATTCATCGGATATTTCGCAGTCAGTGGTTGAGATGTGGTAGGTCGTAACGTGATTAACTGAAGCTCCGGACCGGTTACCTGTCAGAACCCAGCCGAAGACTGTAGGAAGCAGTACAAGTGAAGGCGTTATTGGCATTGGCTGTTCCATTTGTACTATCTTCCTGTAATGGTCAGCAGCTATTAATATCTCAATAGGAAGTTCTTCGTTGTTAGTTCCCGGATCAGCAAGCGTTAGATTACTGAAGTCCTGGGTGACACTTGGATGCGATGAATAAGTGTTGTCACTTCCAAAGGCCGTGAGAGTGACGTTTTTCCTTGTTGAAAATCCGATAATGTCAAACTGAACAAGCCGTCGTAGTTGGGAACCAGTGGACGTTGCTTCAAATGATTTCACCGATAGGTCTCGCTTGTCAGTTACGTTTAGTTTGAGAGTGTCTACTAGAACCTGTGCAATGAAGCTGGATTGACTTCCAGCATCCAGGATACATCGTGTGAGTTTAGAAATTCCCGTGGGCCCTTTGATCCACACGCGCGCAGTTTGGAGAAATGATAAATGTGATGTTGCCACTTGAATTTTGCTGACAGTAGTGGGTGGCGTGTTATTGGCGTTACAGACGGATATGTGATGAAGTTGCTTGCAATTTGAGCAAGAAACTTTTCCTTTCTTGTTGCACTGGTGGACAGTGTGTCCTCTCCCTACGGGACTGTAAGCTTTTAACTGCAACTATAGCGTCACTACTGGGTACCTCCTTCCTTCTCATGCTATTTCAGTAAAAACGGCGTCGAAGCGGATGCAGTTGCTGCTTGCATTAGCCTGCTCTCCTACTTATGCAAAATTTGGAAAAGACTGGCTAGCTCTTTGCCACTCATAACATCCTGATAGTTAAAGTCAGCGTCGTGTAATTTCTAATTTCAAAATACCCTATTTTCTAAAGGGGTACACCGGTATTAGAATTCCCAGCATTCTAGGCGTAGATTTTTCCCCAAGAACACCTACCTGCAGAGAGGTATAGCTTGCAGATTGTAAACTTCTGCTTACCAGTTAGTGTCCATCACTAGCTACCTCCTTCCTTTTCATGCTATTCTGCTAAAACCCGAGTGGAAATTTGTACCTGTTGTCTTGCATCAGCCTGCTGTCCTTCTTATGCAACAATTGGGTCAGGCTGGCTAGCCCTTTGCCCATTATAACATCCTGGTAGTTGAAATCCACGTCGCGGAAACTAGGTGTACACCGGTTATCGAATTCCCAACTTTCCGGGCTGTCATTTTTCCTCAAGCAAACCAAACTTCATAGAGGTTTAGCTTGCAGATTGTGCACTTCAGCGTACCACTTGTACTCCACCACTGCCTACCCCTTCTAATCTCACATTCTTCTTGTACAACTGCACGCGGAAGTCGTAGCTGCTGCAGATTGAATCAGCCCACTGGCTAAGTGCGCAACGAACCGGACCGATTGTCTAGCCCTTTGCGGTCGTAACTTCCAGGTAGGGATAATCCGTGACAAGGGTGCTTGCCAATTACAAAATGCGCGCTTCTCTAAGCCTGTACGCTATGCTAGAAGGCCTCCTAACCTTCTTGTTAGATAATTATCGTCATGTAAAGCGACCGCAGGAGAGGTCTACTTGCAGATGGTACACTTCTGCGTTCCACTATAGTCCAACCGTGGGTACCTCTTTGGTTCTCGTTTTTTCTGGATCAAAACTCCCTGAAATGCGTACCTGTTGTAGTTTGCATCCGCCCGGTGTCCTACGAGAGCAACAATCAGGTCAGAGCGGGTAGCGCTTTGAGCGTCATAACATACGAGTAGTAAAGACCCGCGAGGGGAAGACTTCCAACTTTAAGAACCGTGCTCGTCTAAGATTTTACTCTTCTGCTAGGCTGCCTAACTTTCAGGTCCCCCAATTTTCCTCAGGCAAAGAAAGCTTCAAAGAGGTATACTTTGCAGATTGTACACTTGTGCTTACCACTATGGTTCCACCACTGGCTTTCTCCCTCCTTGTCATGCTATTCTAGTAAACGCCGCGTGGAATTGGCACCTGTGGCCGCCTGCATCAGACTGCTGCCCTATGTGTGCAACCATCAGGACAGGCAGGACAGCCGCTTCTGTAGCATAACATTCTAGGAGGAAACCCCATATCAGGGGGCTTGGAAATTTCAAAATAGAGTTTCTGTACGCGTGTACACTAATGTTACACCGTCTGATCATCTGGTCCGCCAAGCTTCTCACACACAACTGCTTCAGAGAGCTGTAATTTACACACATTACAATCCTGCCTGCCAATAAGGCTCGAATCTGGTCAGCTGTTATACTGTCAAACAATCACACCGCGCATTTTGCTGACGAAGAACTCCATCAATGTACCTCCGCAGACGGTGAACTTGCCCTTCCGTTTACGCAAGCTGCACACAGAGACAGCAACTACTTTTGATCTCATACTATTCTGGTGCAAACCCACGTGAAATATGTAAATGTTGGCAGTTTGTGTCAGTCCGCTGTTCTCTGTGTGGACCAAACTTTACAGACTGCCTAGGCCTTTGTCAGCGGTAGGAACCCGCGTCAAAGGCACTCCTCAATTTTAAAATGCGCCCCTCTCTCAGCACGTACACTGGTGTTAGACTGCGAAATCCTCTCGCCCGCCAAATTTCCCAATGCAAAGTAACCTTCAGAGAGGTCAACCCTACCGGATTGTAAATTTTAAGTGCATCTATAGCGTCACCACTGGGTACCTCCTTCCTTCTCATGCTATCTCAGTAAAAACGGCGTGGAAGGGGATGCAGTTGCTGCTTGCATTAGCCTGCTCTCCGACTTATGCAAAATTTGGAAAAGACTGGCTAGCTCTTTGGCGCCCATAACATCCTGATTGTCGTAGTATAAATAACGTACACAAACAGCTAGGTCTCCATACTTAAACTCTCTTTATTTTTTACAAAAACAAAGCAAGAACAAAAACGCATCTGGTGGCGTTAACAACAACTATTTGGTTATAATCACTGACGGTAGATGTCCTCAGCTACTCCGTGTCCTCAACATCCTCCCCACCCTGGTCGATTTCCAGTGGAATCACCAGTTGTACCGGTCGACTGATCCTCGTACCATCGGGTAGACGCAGGATGGCTGTCCTCACTCGGCCATCTCTCCCTTGTAGTACTTCGTCGACTCGGGCTCTCTTCCACATGTGTCTGGGCAGGACGTCTTCTTGCAGGAGGGCGACGTCTCCAACTCGCAGTTTCGGATGTTTGCCGGCTGGACACTTAACCTCGTGGTAACTCCGCAGTTGCAGGAGGTATTCCTTTTCCCACCTTCGCCAGAAGTCTTCGGAGATTTTCATCTTCTTTCGGAATTCCTTCGTAAGATCTTTTCTTCCGTCAGGCTCAGGTCCGTTCGGAATGGTCGTGAGTTTCTCTCCGTTGAGGAAATGGGAAGGTGTAAGAGCTTCAAGGTTGCTCCCGTCTTGTACAATGGGACGTGAATTTAGGGTGGCTTCGATGCTGATCAGAACAGTGTTGAGTCCCTCTTCATCGACCTGTGATCGACCAAGTACCTTTCTGAGACAGCGTTTGGTGGAACCGATCATCCTTACCCACCATCCTCCCCACCAAGCCGCCCGTGGAGCTATGAACTTCCAGGTCACGTTGTGATGCGCTAGATATTCATGCGTCTTCGGATCGGTGAGAACTTTTGACAGTTGAAGCTCTCTATTTGCTGCTTGAAAAGTTTGAGCGTTGTCAGAGTATATGATTCGTGGTACTCCTCGGCGTCCCACAAATCGCTGGAATGCCATTAAAAATTTGTCAGTATATAGGTCCGTAGCCAGTTCTAAGTGTATACCTCGTACCGTTGCACATGTAAACAGAACGATGTAAGCTTTCTTCATCTCGTTCCCCGATTTGGTATAGAGTGGGCCGGCAAAGTCGATGCCAGTCACGGCAAATGGTCGAGTAGAACGAACACGATCCAATGGCAATGGGGCTTCGATCTCTTCACACCTCTTCTTGTGGGATATTTTGCATGGTAGACATTCATGCAAGACCTTTTTGATCACCTGTCGAGCTCGCAAAATCCAAAATTCCGAGCGAAGCTCTTCTAGTATTACACGAACACCCATGTGATGAAGCCTGATGTGAGTCTGTCTGATAAGAAGGTATGTGAATGCATGTGATCCGTCTAAAAGCACTGGATGTCTTTCATCATTTGTCAGATCTGCGAATTGTAGACGTCCCCCAAGGCGAATAATATCATCACGCAGGAAGGGATTAAATCGAAAAATCTTGGAAGATTTCGGCAGTGGTTTACTTTTCTTCAAGGATGCTAGTTCAGTACCGAAGCATTCCCGTTGTACCTGACGTATCCAATACATCCTTGCTGTCTCTATTTCTTCTGCAGATAAATAGTTGACACATCCCTTTCTTTTCTCTTTTATGCATCTTACAAAGCGAAGAATCCACGCGGTGACATGTAATATTTTCCAGTATGAACTGTAGCGTGACGCTCTGAACAGTGTTTCTGGGGCTGTAACAACAAGGACTTGAGAGATCTTCTTTTCTTCTGGTAGAGCCGTGTCCGGCACAGTGATATCACGAGGCCACGAGTTAGGATGTTGGACAAGCCAAGAAGGCCCCTTCCACCATGAATCCTTCAAAGATAGCTCTTTTGCTTGTAGTCCTCTTGAGAGGTCGTCTGCAGGATTCTCGATGCCGGGACAGTGTCTCCATTGCCTAGACAAAGTATACGTATGAATTTCGGTCACACGGTTGCAAACGAAGGTTTTCCATCGATTTGGATTGTTGCGAATCCAGCCCAAAGTGACGGCCGAGTCGCTCCATAAGGTGGCACAAGAGGAATCAATTCCAGTTTCCTTGCAGAAGTAGCGAAGAAGACGTGATCCAACCAAGGCTGCAAGTAATTCCAGTCTGGGAAGTGTTACTCTCTTCACAGGTGATAACCTATTTTTGCTGAAGACAAGTTTGACATTGCAAGTGTTGTCAGTGGTTGACCGAACGTATAGTACAGCGCCATATGCTCTTTCTGAAGCATCACAAAACACATGGACAGACAGATTATCGCTTAATGTGGATACACCAATCCATCTTGGAACCTGAATAGAAGACAAGTACGACAGATTTGAATTCCAGGCTTGCCATCTCTGGCCAAGATCAACTGGTAAGATACTATCCCATTTTAATCCCTTACACCAGGTGTCCTGAAAGAGAATCTTGCCGATGATCAGTACTGGTGAAAACAAACCAAGTGGGTCATAAAATCTGGCTGTAACACGTAGAAGCAGGCGTTTAGTTGCTGGTTTGTCTACTAGTAGTTCGTGAGTAATGTCCTCTGGAGTGGCAAAGAGTAAGTCCGACTGTGCATTCCAGTTAACACCGAGAACCCGTGTTTCTGATTTCACCTCTTGACCTTCTGCTCTCCATATTTCTCTGAGTGGTAGGGAATTCGTAAACCATTTCGACAATGGGAGTTTGATGTGTCGAAGTAGAGCTATAAGTTCATAATAAACGGTAACTGCTAAGTTATCATTATCTACGCTGGCTGCAAAATCGTCCATAAAGGTACAGCTGTCTAGAAGTTGTGCTGCAGTTGGGTACTTCTCATGATACATGGCTGCAAGTTCTCGCAAGGTTGCCGAAAGGAGGAACGGGCTACTGGTAAGTCCAAACGGCAATCGTCTGAAGCGATACGGTACAATGTCCGTGCTCGCCTGCGTAATTCCATCAACATGAGGTTCCACTCGGTACCATAGAAATCTTGTTAGATCCCTATCGCTCTCATGTAGAGTTAGCTGTAAGAATGCTTGACTGCCATCGCAGACAAGGGCAGTTGGATACACTCTGAATCTGAGTAACGTCGCTACGATTTCGGGTAGGAGATTAGGTCCCATTTCTAGTGCGTCGTTCAACGCCGGTTGGCCTCGCTCATGAGAAGAGGCATCGAACACGATCCTCCATTTAGTGCCATCTTTCTTTTGCTTCTTGACTGCGTGATGTGGTAGATAGAAGACGTTTCCGGGAGTCTCGTTCGTTGGAGCTATTTCGACTTGTTCCTTTACGATGTAGTCCAACATGTGTGCGTGGTACATTGCCTTGAAAACCGAATCGTGTTGCATTCGGTGCTCAAGAGTCTGGAATCTTCTCTCAGCTATTGGCAGGTTATTTGACAAAATTACGCCCTTTTTACGTGGAAGTGATACAACTCTTCTACCGTCTTGGATACAGTATGTTTTGTGGAATTCATGTAGGATAGTTGCATCTTTCCCGGACATTTGTCTGCCATGTGTCTCTCGAATACCAATTGTTTCCAGATCCCAGAACTGTCTCATGGATTCATCGGATATTTCGCAGTCAGTGGTTGAGATGTGGTAGGTCGTAACGTGATTAACTGAAGCTCCGGACCGGTTACCTGTCAGAACCCAGCCGAAGACTGTAGGAAGCAGTACAAGTGAAGGCGTTATTGGCATTGGCTGTTCCATTTGTACTATCTTCCAGTAATGGTCAGCAGCTATTAATATCTCAATAGGAAGTTCTTCGTTGTTAGTTCCCGGATCAGCAAGCGTTAGATTACTGAAGTCCTGGGTGACACTTGGATGCGATGAATAAGTGTTGTCACTTCCAAAGGCCGTGAGAGTGACGTTTTTCCTTGTTGAAAATCCGATAATGTCAAACTGAACAAGCCGTCGTAGTTGGGAACCAGTGGACGTTGCTTCAAATGATTTCACCGATAGGTCTCGCTTGTCAGTTACGTTTAGTTTGAGAGTGTCTACTAGAACCTGTGCAATGAAGCTGGATTGACTTCCAGCATCCAGGATACATCGTGTGAGTTTAGAAATTCCCGTGGGCCCTTTGATCCACACGCGCGCAGTTTGGAGAAATGATAAATGTGATGTTGCCACTTGAATTTTGCTGACAGTAGTGGGTGGCGTGTTATTGGCGTTACAGACGGATATGTGATGAAGTTGCTTGCAATTTGAGCAAGAAACTTTTCCTTTCTTGTTGCACTGGTGGACAGTGTGTCCTCTCCCTACGGGACTGTAAGCTTTTAACTGCAACTATAGCGTCACTACTGGGTACCTCCTTCCTTCTCATGCTATTTCAGTAAAAACGGCGTCGAAGCGGATGCAGTTGCTGCTTGCATTAGCCTGCTCTCCTACTTATGCAAAATTTGGAAAAGACTGGCTAGCTCTTTGCCACTCATAACATCCTGATAGTTAAAGTCAGCGTCGTGCAATTTCTAATTTCAAAATACCCTATTTTCTAAAGGGGTACACCGGTATTAGAATTCCCAGCATTCTAGGCGTAGATTTTTCCCCAAGAACACCTACCTGCAGAGAGGTATAGCTTGCAGATTGTAAACTTCTGCTTACCAGTTAGTGTCCATCACTAGCTACCTCCTTCCTTTTCATGCTATTCTGCTAAAACCCGAGTGGAAATTTGTACCTGTTGTCTTGCATCAGCCTGCTGTCCTTCTTATGCAACAATTGGGTCAGGCTGGCTAGCCCTTTGCCCATTATAACATCCTGGTAGTTGAAATCCACGTCGCGGAAACTAGGTGTACACCGGTTATCGAATTCCCAACTTTCCGGGCTGTCATTTTTCCTCAAGCAAACCAAACTTCATAGAGGTTTAGCTTGCAGATTGTGCACTTCAGCGTACCACTTGTACTCCACCACTGCCTACCCCTTCTAATCTCACATTCTTCTTGTACAACTGCACGCGGAAGTCGTAGCTGCTGCAGATTGAATCAGCCCACTGGCTAAGTGCGCAACGAACCGGACCGATTGTCTAGCCCTTTGCGGTCGTAACTTCCAGGTAGGGATAATCCGTGACAAGGGTGCTTGCCAATTACAAAATGCGCGCTTCTCTAAGCCTGTACGCTATGCTAGAAGGCCTCCTAACCTTCTTGTTAGATAATTATCGTCATGTAAAGCGACCGCAGGAGAGGTCTACTTGCAGATGGTACACTTCTGCGTTCCACTATAGTCCAACCGTGGGTACCTCTTTGGTTCTCGTTTTTTCTGGATCAAAACTCCCTGAAATGCGTACCTGTTGTAGTTTGCATCCGCCCGGTGTCCTACGAGAGCAACAATCAGAACAGAGCGGGTAGCGCTTTGAGCGTCATAACATACGAGTAGTAAAGACCCGCGAGGGGAAGACTTCCAACTTTAAGAACCGTGCTCGTCTAAGATTTTACTCTTCTGCTAGGCTGCCTAACTTTCAGGTCCCCCAATTTTCCTCAGGCAAAGAAAGCTTCAAAGAGGTATACTTTGCAGATGTGCTTACCACTATAAATCCACCACTGGCTTTCTCCCTCCTTGTCATGCTATTCTAGTAAAAACCGCGTGGAATTGGCACCTGTGGCCGCTTGCATCAGACTGCTGCCCTATGTGTGCAACCATCAGGACAGGCAGGACAGCCGTTTCTGTGGCATAACATTCTAGGAGTAAACCCCATTTCAGGGGGCTTGGAAATTTCAAAATAGAGTTTCTGTACGCGTGTACACTAATGTTACACCGTCTGATCATCTGGTCCGCCAAGCTTCTCACGCACAACTGCTTCAGAGACCTGTAATTTACACACATTACAATCCTGCCTGCCAATAAGGCTTGAATCTGGTCAGCTGTTATACTGTCAAACAATCACACCGCGCATTTTGCTGACGAAGAACTCCATCAATGTACCTCCGCAGACGGTGAACTTGCCCTTCCGTTTACGCAAGCTGCACACAGAGACAGCAACTAGTTTTGATCTCATACTATTCTGGTGCAAACCCACGTGAAATATGTAAATGTTGGCAGTTTGTGCCAGTGCGCTGTTCTCTGTGTGGACCAAACTTTACAGACTGCCTAGGCCTTTGTCAGCGGTAGGAACCCGCGTCAAAGGCACTCCTCAATTTTAAAATGCGCCCCTCTCTCAGCACGTACACTGGTATTAGACTGCGAAATCCTCTCGCTCGCCAAATTTCCCTATGCAAAGTAACCTTCAGAGAGGTCTCCCTACCGGATTGTAAGCTTTTAAGTGCAACTATAGCGTCACCACTGGGTACCTCCTTCCTTCTCATGCTATTTCAGTAAAAACGGCGTGCAAGTGGATGCAGTTGCTGCTTGCATCAGCCTGCTCTCCTACTTATGCAACATTTGGAAAAGACTGGCTAGATATTACCACTCATAACATCCTGATAGTTAAACTCAGCGTCGTGTAATTTCTAATTTCAAACTACCCAATTTTCTAAAGGGGTACACCGGGAGGCGTAGATTTTTTCCCAAGAACACCTACCTTCAGAGAGGTATAGCTTGCAGATTGTAAACTTCTGCTTACCAGTAAGTGTCCATCACTAGCTACCTCCTTCCTTCTCATGCTATTCTGCTATAACCAGCCTGGAAATTTGTACCTGTTGTCTTGCATCAGCCTCATGTCCTACTTATGCAACAATTGGGTCAGGCTGGGTAGCCCTTTGCCCAGTATAACATCCTGGTAGTTGAAATCCTCGTAGCGGAAACTCGATTTTAGGTGTACACCGGTTATCGAATTCCCAACTTCCCGGTCTGCCATTTTTCCTCAAGCAAACCAAACTTCATAGAGGTTTAGCTTGGAGATTGTACACTTCAGCGTACCACTTGGACTCCACCACTGCGTACCCCTTCTGTTCTCACATTTTTCTTGTACAACTGCACGCGGAAGTCGTAGCTGCTGCAGATTGAATCAGCCCACTAGCTAAGTACGCAACGAACTGGACCGATTGTCTAGCCCTTTGGCGGTCGTAACATCCAGGTGGGGATAATCCGTGACAAGGGTGCTTGCCAATTACAAAATGCGCGCTTCTCTAAGCCTGTACGCTATGCTAGAAGGCCTCCTAACCTTCTTGTTAGATAATTATCGTCATGTAAAGCGACCGCAGGAGAGGTCTACTTGCAGATGGTACACTTCTGCGTTCCACTATAGTCCAACCGTGGGTACCTCTTTGGTTCTCGTTTTTTCTGGATCAAAACTCCCTGAAATGCGTACCTGTTGTAGTTTGCATCCGCCCGGTGTCCTACGAGAGCAACAATCAGGTCAGAGCGGGTAGCGCTTTGAGCGTCATAACATACGAGTAGTAAAGACCCGCGAGGGGAAGACTTCCAACTTTAAGAACCGTGCTCGTCTAAGATTTTACTCTTCTGCTAGGCTGCCTAACTTTCAGGTCCCCCAATTTTCCTCAGGCAAAGAAAGCTTCAAAGAGGTATACTTTGCAGATGTGCTTACCACTATGGTTCCACCACTGGCTTTCTCCCTCCTTGTCATGCTATTCTGGTAAACGCCGCGTGGAATTGGCACCTGTGGCCGCCTGCATCAGACTGCTGCCCTATGTGTGCAACCATCAGGACAGGCAGGACAGCCGTTTCTGTAGCATAACATTCTAGGAGGAAACCCCATATCAGGGGGCTTGGAAATTTCAAAATAGAGTTTCTGTACGCGTGTACACTAATGTTACACCGTCTGATCATCTGGTCCGCCAAGCTTCTCACACACAACTGCTTCAGAGAGCTGTAATTTACACACATTACAATCCTGCCTGCCAATAAGGCTCGAATCTGGTCAGCTGTTATACTGTCAAACAATCACACCGCGCATTTTGCTGACGAAGAACTCCATCTATGTACCTCCGCAGACGGTGAACTTGCCCTTCCGTTTACGCAAGCTGCACACAGAGACAGCAACTTCTTTTGATCTCATACTATTCTGGTGCAAACCCACGTGAAATATGTAAATGTTGGCAGTTTGTGTCAGTCCGCTGTTCTCTGTGTGGACCAAACTTTACAGACTGCCTAGGCCTTTGTCAGCGGTAGGAACCCGCGTCAAAGGCACTCCTCAATTTTAAAATGCGCCCCTCTCTCAGCACGTACACTGGTGTTAGATTGCGAAATCCTCTCGCTCGCCAAATTTCCCTATGCAAAGTAACCTTCAGAGAGGTCAACCCTACCGGATTGTAAATTTTAAGTGCATCTATAGCGTCACCACTGGGTACCTCCTTCCTTCTCATGCTATCTCAGTAAACACGGCGTGGAAGGGGATGCAGTTGCTGCTTGCATTAGCCTGCTCTCCGACTTATGCAAAATTTGGAAAAGACTGGCTAGCTCTTTGCCACTCATAACATCCTGATAGTTAAACTCAGCGTCGTGTAATTTCTAATTTCAAACTACCCTATTTTCTAAAGGGGTACACCGGTAGGCGTAGATTTTTTCCCAAGAACACCTACCTTCAGAGAGGTATAGCTTGCAGATTGTAAACTTCTGCATACCAGTAAGTGTCCATCACTAGCTGCCTCCTTCCTTCTCATGCTATACTGCTAGAAACGGCGTGGAAATTTGTACCTGTTGTCTTGCATCAGCCTCCTGTCCTACTTATGCAACAATTGGGTCAGGCTGGCTAGCCCTTTGCCCATTATAACATCCTGGTAGTTGAAGTCCTCGTCGCTGAAACTCGATTTTAGGTGTACACCGGTTATCCAATTCCCAACTTCCCGGGCTGCCACTTTTCCTCAAGCAAACCAAACTTCATAGAGGTTTAGCTTGCAGATTGTACACTTCAGCGTACCACTTGGACTCCACCACTGCCTACCCCTTCTGTTCTCACATTTTTCTTGTACAACTGCACGCGGAAGTCGTAGCTGCTGCACATTGAATCAGCCCACTGGCTAAGTGCGCAACGAACCGGACCGATTGTCTAGCCCTTTGCGGGCGTAACATCCAGGTAGGGATAATCCGTGACAAGGGTGCTTGCCAATTACAAAATGCGCGTTTCTCTAAGCCTGTACGCTATGCTAGAAGGCCTCCTAACCTTCTTGTTAGATAATTTACGTCATGTAAAGCGACCGCAGGAGAGGTCTACTTGCAGATGGTACACTTCTGCGTTCCACTATAGTCCAACCGTGGGTACCTCTTTGGTTCTCGTTTTTTCTGGATCAAAACTCCCTGAAATGCGTACCTGTTGTAGTTTGCATCCGCCCGCTGTCCTACGAGAGCAACAATCAGGTCAGAGCGGGTAGCGCTTTGAGCGTCATAACATTCGAGTAGTAAAGACCCGCGAGGGGAAGACTTCCAACTTTAAGAACCGTGCTCGTTTAAGATTTTAATCTTCTGCTAGGCTGCCTAACTTTCAGGTCCCCCAATTTTCCTCAGGCAAAGAAAGCTTCAAAGAGGTATACTTTGCAGATGTGCTTACCACTATGGTTCCACCACTGGCTTTCTCCCTCCTTGTCATGCTATTCTAGTAAACGCCGCGTGGAATTGGCACCTGTGGCCGCCTGCATCAGACTGCTGCCCTATGTGTGCAACCATCAGGACAGGCAGGACAGTCGTTTCTGTAGCATAACATTCTAGGAGGAAACCCCATATCAGGGGGCTTGGAAATTTCAAAATAGAGTTTCTGTACGCGTGTACACTAATGTTACACCGTCTGATCATCTGGTCCGCCAAGCTTCTCACACACAACTGCTTCAGAGAGCTGTAATTTACACACATTACAATCCTGCCTGCCAATAAGGCTCGAATCTGGTCAGCTGTTATACTGTCAAACAATCACACCTCGCATTTTGCTGACGAAGAACTCCATCAATGTACCTCCGCAGACGGTGAACTTGCCCTTCCGTTTACGCAAGCTGCACACAGAGACAGCAACTACCTTTGATCTCATACTATTCTGGTGCAAACCCACGTGAAATATGTAAATGTTGGCAGTTTGTGTCAGTCCGCTGTTCTCTGTGTGGACCAAACTTTACAGACTGCCTAGGCCTTTGTCAGCGGTAGGAACCCGCGTCAAAGGCACTCCTCAATTTTAAAATGCGCCCCTCTCTCAGCACGTACACTGGTGTTAGACTGCGAAATCCTCTCGCCCGCCAAATTTCCGTATGCAAAGTAACCTTCAGAGAGGTCAACCCTACCGGATTGTAAATTTTAAGTGCATCTATAGCGTCACCACTGGGTACCTCCTTCCTTCTCATGCTATCTCAGTAAACACGGCGTTGAAGGGGATGCAGTTGCTGCTTGCATTAGCCTGCTCTCCGACTTATGCAAAATTTGGAAAAGACTGGCTAGCTCTTTGCCACTCATAACATCCTGATAGTTAAACTGAACGTCGTGTAATTTCTAATTTCAAACTACCCTATTTTCTAAAGGGGTACACCGGTAGGCGTAGATTTTTTCCCAAGAACACCTACCTTCAGAGAGGTATAGCTTGCAGATTGTAAACTTCTGCATACCAGTAAGTGTCCGTCACTAGCTACCTCCTTCCTTTTCATGCTATTCTGCTAAAACCCGCGTGGAAATTTGTACCTGTTGTCTTGCATCAGCCTCATGTCCTACTTATGCAACAATTGGGTCAGGCTGGGTAGCCCTTTGCCCATTATAACATCCTGGTAGTTGAAATCCTCGTCGCGGAAACTCGATTTTAGGCGTACACCGGTCAGCGAATTCCCAATTTCCGGGCTGCCATTTTTCCTCAAGCAAACCAAACTTCATAGAGGTTTAGCTTGCAGATTGTACACTTCAGCGTACCACTTGGACTCCACCACTGCCTACCCCTTCTGTTCTCACATTTTTCTTGTACAACTGCACGCGGTAGTCGTAGCTGCTGCAGATTGAATCAGCCCACTAGCTAAGTGCGCAACGAACCGGACCGATTGTCTAGCCCTTTGCGGTCGTAACTTCCAGGTAGGGATAATCCGTGACAAGGGTGCTTGCCAATTACAAAATGCGCGCTTCTCTAAGCCTGTACGCTATGCTAGAAGGCCTCCTAACCTTCTTGTTAGATAATTATCGTCATGTAAAGCGACCGCAGGAGAGGTCTACTTGCAGATGGTACACTTCTGCGTTCCACTATAGTCCAACCGTGGGTACCTCTTTGGTTCTCGTTTTTTCTGGATCAAAACTCCCTGAAATGCGTACCTGTTGTAGTTTGCATCCGCCCGGTGTCCTACGAGAGCAACAATCAGGTCAGAGCGGGTAGCGCTTTGAGCGTCATAACATACGAGTAGTAAAGACCCGCGAGGGGAAGACTTCCAACTTTAAGAACCGTGCTCGTCTAAGATTTTACTCTTCTGCTAGGCTGCCTAACTTTCAGGTCCCCCAATTTTCCTCAGGCAAAGAAAGCTTCAAAGAGGTATACTTTGCAGATTGTACACTTGTGCTTACCACTATGGTTCCACCACTGGCTTTCTCCCTCCTTGTCATGCTATTCTAGTAAACGCCGCGTGGAATTGGCACCTGTGGCCGCCTGCATCAGACTGCTGCCCTATGTGTGCAACCATCAGGACAGGCAGGACAGCCGTTTCTGTAGCATAACATTCTAGTAGTAAACCCCACTTCAGGGGGCTTGGAAATTTCAAAATAGCGTTTCTGTAAGCGTGTACACTAACGTTAGACCGTCTGATCATCTGGTCCGCCAAGCTTCTCACGCACAACTGCTTTAGAAAACGATTTTATCATATATTTCCTCAGAGGTACAACGTGAATAGGGGAATATAGTCAAATCTTTTAAGAGTTGGTGTCTATGTGATGTCTTACATTTCATTTATTTAGCATGGCTAGGATATAAAAAATCAAATGACTTCCCATTTGAGAAAACTTGTTGTTTTGCCTTCTTTATAATATCCAAGTAAGTCTAAAGGCTGCAGGGATAGAATCGTCAAACCACGGCAAAGACTGGGTATTTCAGTTACTGTAAATCAATGTTTGTGGCGTTAACCGTTTCCGAAATATTCCTTGTTGCTGGTTTGAATTTTCTGGTATTTATGTTTTTCTCAAACAGTAATTCGTTGCACTGAATTTGAAAGTCATCACAAGAGCCCGGATTTTTATGTAATATCAAGTGCGAAATATGTACATATTTATGTAACAAAAAACATCAAAATATGTAATGAAATATGTAATATCAGCAAAATATGTAAAATTATGTAATAATCTAAATGCTAAGATTACAACCTCAAATCTAAATGCAGACTGCAAGTTACCTAGAATTTTGTAATTTGATCGGTCTATAAGTACATAAATTAATTACAATGAGTTAAAATTTACTAAATATAGAATTAATTCTAGGGAAAATGTTTTGTTTTATGCAGAATGTACCTAACATTTATTTAAAGTAGGTAGTCACGAAATAAAAAATGTGTTTTGGATTATGTTTATTAAACTTACTCATTTCAAATAATTATTTTACTTAAATTTTATACGGTAAAGCAATGTTGAAATACTGAACTGAATTTTTCACCTACATCTCACACAGGGGATTTTTATACCACTGAATTCTGTGCCGTGCTTTCTCGAAGACCCTTCTTGTTGCTGATGTCAACTTATTCGCACAGGGAAAATTACTTCTTACTACTTCAGATAGGATCGAACCAGCGACCTTCCGAAGGCGGACCATATACGTTACCGCCTGAGCCACTCCGCTCTGCTATTTCACACCAGTCTAGATAGGCAAATGGCTTTATCGTCGTAGGTCATAAGAATCTCGAAATACAGTAGGCTTAAGTGGTAGCCAAACCTGAAAAGAGCTGGCCTCTATGTGTTGGCTTTGAAATTAGGTTCTCTTTACATGTCCTGGAGGAGAAAACGAATAACGACATCTCATTTCAGACAAGTATAAATATTTGAAAATTCAAAACAATACCAATAACAATGCATTTGACATAAACTTTGTGCTTTACAGAGATCTACACTTTTATCAAGTAAGACTTTGTGTATATCTTACACTTTATCAGGTACGCAAAAATAATCAATAATGAAGAGGACTTCAGAGGCTATTTCCTATAGTTCAAGGACACATTTCATTTGCTATGAAAATATCTTAAACATATGGTAATTTAATCAAAACCCTTAGCGCCATTTTTGAGAAAACACAACATTGTTGAAAAATTTTGTGTCGCATTGTTGGAAGAAATCGATTTTAAGTACCAAGTTTATTATTAATCGTTTCATTTTTGAGTTAATTTGTTCTCAGAAAGACCAACAGACACGAACGCGCGCGAATGCACACACACAAACATACACACACAAACGCACACACCCAGACACATACACCCCCCCTCCCCCTACACACACACACACACACACACACAAACATACACACACAAACGCACACACCCAGACACATACACCCCCCCCCTCCCCCTACACACACACACACACACACACACACACACACACACACACACACACAGAGCTTTTTTTTTCGAAAAATGCTTGTTTTGTTTTAGGGGCTGTGAAAAACTGTATTTCTGGTGAAATTACGGTACCGAATATTCAGGTGGACCACAATACCTCCGCTACTTACTATACGTAGTAGACAAAGTAAAGAGGATAAAGGAGCTAATGTTAATGTGACGCATCAGAATTATCATCAAGAGTTTTAAAAATATTAGTGTTAACCCATGATGGAAAACTGGTGTAAAAACATGTGCGTGTTAATTTCCAAGAAGTGAACTTTCTAAACTCTCACGGATACTACACTGAAACAGAGTTAGTATATAACAGCGGCCGGCCTAGCACCTCAACGCGGAGGTCCGAGGCTACAGGGTAATCGCAATAAATAGACAATAGACACATGTTGCTGTGACATGCTAAGCGAAAATCACTGGGCCACGGCATATAAGGTGGCACCAACCCATGTAGCGACCATGACTTCCCTTTTGTCCTATTCGCTAATGATGAATGAATATATTTTTTAAAAAATCGAAATTGCTTGTTTTCTATGGGAGATGCCGCTTTGCACATTTGTCCTCTATTCTTTCTTGACTTATCACTGTGAAATTCGGCGCATATGTGTATTTTTTTCATGGAGAAGGTTTCTATGCTATCCATTTTACTGTACTCACATCGGTTTCTCTACTCGCTTTTCTTTTACGTAGTACGTAACACCATTGACTGATCACTGTGAAATTCGGTGCATACAGGTATTTTTTCATGAAAAAGGTTTCTATGCTATTTTACTATACAACGTAACATTCACATGACTTTTTAATACTCACTTTTCTTCTACGTAACACATAAACCGCTTGGCCGATCACCTCCATATTGGTCATATTTATGTATTCTTGGTGGAAAATGTTGCTATTATATCCATTTTAATATAAAACATAACATTCACATGTTTTTTTTTTCTTCTCGCCTTTCGCTTAAGAATTAAATTCACATATCCTTCCCTACTCACTCTTCAATATATAATTCATACAATTTTCTATGACTGAAATAGAAATGTCATGCATTACATTCACGGGGATTTCTCTACTCGGTTTTCTTTTATGAAAAGCAGTCACATTTGTTTCTCTACTCCCTCTTCTACACACAACCTATACAATTTTCTAATGTTTGATATCTTTACTGTCGTTTCTTTTATGAAACACAATCACATTTCTTTCTCTAATCGCTCTGCTACAAAGAATTCATACAATTTTCTCTAAGATTGGCATAGAAATGCAACGTCTTACAGTCACACAGCTCTCTCTGGTCACTTATTTCCTGTAGTATTTGCGATTGTTCAATGCTGTTTTGCATAGTGTTTTCGCGGTGTGTTTATTTATTTATGTATTTATTTATTTATTTTGCCTTCCTTATAATATCCAAGTAAGTCTAAAGGCTGCAGGGATAGAATCGTCAAACCACGGCAAACACTGGGTATTTCAGTTACTGTAAATCAATGTTTGTGGCGTTAACCGTTTCCGAAATATTCCTTGTTGCTGGTTTGAATTTTCTGGTATTTATGTTTTTCTCAAACAGTAATTCGTTGCCCTTCTTTATTTAATTTTATTCTGCTGGTCCTGTGAAGAGCACTCAATTTGAAAGTCATCACAAGAGCCCGGACTTTTATGTAATATCAAGGTGCGAAATATGTACATATTTATGTAACAAAAAACATCAAAATATGTAATGAAATATGTAATATCAGCAAAATATGTAAAATTATGTAATAATCTAAATGCTAAGATTACAACCTCAAATCTAAATGCAGACTGCAGGGAACGGGAGTCCATCCGTAACCAGGTACTTTTTGTAATGTTTAACGCCCGCTATTACTACTGCGGCACCGCAGGCGGTGACACTGGAATGAAGATGGAGAGCCGGTAGAAATCGGAGAATCTGGAGGAAACGCGTCCCTGCGCCGATTCCTCCATTACGAATCTCACATGCGGTTGCCTGGGATCGAACTCGAGCCTCTTTGGTGAGAAGCGAATGGTCTAACCACTCAGCTACGGCGCGGCCCCGTAACCAGGTATGAGAGTGAGGAAGACGAAGATATGAAATGTAAGTGAAACTAATGAGAGGAAAGGTGATGATGGAGCAATTGGTGGAATGAAGATGGGATGGCTGTTGCCACAAAAAGGTTCTTTGGAATGATGATATTTTATAGACACATCTACATTTCTTGTGCAGTAAGAGTTTGTCTCTCTCTTATGGTGCACCAGTTACACAAAATTCTACAAAAACAGCTGAAGGGAGTGGACCACGGAGACTATTCTCAGAAAACAGTTATTTGTTGTGAAAATATTTTATACATGTAGAAGTGGTGGGGGTTTTTCTTACACATTTCGTTTCACATCTTTGGAAGATATTGAATTTCAATGACACATTTCATACTTAATCGACAGACACACAGACCTTTTAAAACGTGTGGTATCCTGCACTCACACGACTTTTTCTACTCACTCTTGTACAAACTTCGTACAAACGCTTATTCCTCTGTCATGTTAATCCAGATAAGCATTTGTACAAACGGTTCTATTACACATTTCCTTGTAGCTATGAGAATCTGGGAATACAATAGGCTTAAGTGATAGTCAAATGTGTTAAGAGCTGGTAGTTATGTGATGGCTTTGAAATTACGGTTTCTATACATGTCCAGGAGGAAGAAACGAATGACTTTACAACTGACAAAAGTATAAAAATTCAAAATTCATACCAATAACAAGAAATATCTCAGAAACGGTTTACTCCAGAAGAAATTCATTTGACACATTTGTGTGTTCTTTAAAGAGGTCTACATTTTTATGTACTGAGTCTCTGTCTGTGTCTTGCAGTTTACCAGGTACACAAAAGTGATTCAAAATAAAGAGGACTTCAGAGTCTATTCCCCAATAATTCAAGGTAGGTACACATTTCATTTGCTATGAAAATATGTTAAGCACATGGTAATTTAATGAACAGACTGCCTAGGCCTTTGTCAGCGGTAGGCACCCGCGTCAAAGGCACTCCTCAATTTTAAAATGCGCCCCTCTCTCAGCACGTACACTGGTATTAGACTGCGAAATCCTCTCGCTCGCCAAATTTCCCTGTGCAAAGTAACCTTCAGAGAGGTCTACCTACCGGATTGTAAGCTTTTAAGTGCAACTATAGCGTCACCACTGGGTACCTCCTTCCTTCTCATGCTATTTCAGTAAAAACGGCGTGCAAGTGGATGCAGTTGCTGCTTGCATCAGCCTGCTCTCCTACTTATGCAACATTTGGAAAAGACTGGCTAGATTTTACCACTCATAACATCCTGATAGTTAAACTCAGCGTCGTGTAATTTCTAATTTCAAACTACCCTATTTTCTAAAGGGGTACACCGGTAGGCGTAGATTTTTTCCCAAGAACACCTACCTTCAGAGAGGTATAGCTTGCAGATTGTAAACTTCTGCATACCAGTAAGTGTCCATCACTAGCTACCTCCTTCCTTTTCATGCTATTCTGCTAAAACCCGCGTGGAAATTTGTACCTGTTGTCTTGCATCAGCCTCATGTCCTACTTATGCAACAATTGGGTCAGGCTGGGTAGCCCTTTGCCCATTATAACATCCTGGTAGTTGAAATCCTCGTCGCGGAAACTCGATTTTAGGCGTACACCGGTCATCGAATTCCCAATTTCCGGGCTGCCATTTTTCCTCAAGCAAACCAAACTTCATAGAGGTTTAGCTTGCAGATTGTACACTTCAGCGTACCACTTGGACTCCACCACTGCCTACCCCTTCTGGTCTCACATTTTTCTTGTACAACTGCACGCGGAAGTCGTAGCTGCTGCAGATTGAATCAGCCCACTAGCTAAGTGCGCAACGAACCGGACCGATTGTCTAGCCCTTTGCGGTCGTAACTTCCAGGTAGGGATAATCCGTGACAAGGGTGCTTGCCAATTACAAAATGCGCGCTTCTCTAAGCCTGTACGCTATGCTAGAAGGCCTCCTAACCTTCTTGTTAGATAATTATCGTCATGTAAAGCGACCGCAGGAGAGGTCTACTTGCAGATGGTACACTTCTGCGTTCCACTATAGTCCAACCGTGGGTACCTCTTTGGTTCTCGTTTTTTCTGGATCAAAACTCCCTGAAATGCGTACCTGTTGTAGTTTGCATCCGCCCGGTGTCCTACGAGAGCAACAATCAGGTCAGAGCGGGTAGCGCTTTGAGCGTCATAACATACGAGTAGTAAAGACCCGCGAGGGGAAGACTTCCAACTTTAAGAACCGTGCTCGTCTAAGATTTTACTCTTCTGCTAGGCTGCCTAACTTTCAGGTCCCCCAATTTTCCTCAGGCAAAGAAAGCTTCAAAGAGGTATACTTTGCAGATTGTACACTTGTGCTTACCACTATGGTTCCACCACTGGCTTTCTCCCTCCTTGTCATGCTATTCTAGTAAACGCCGCGTGGAATTGGCACCTGTGGCCGCCTGCATCAGACTGCTGCCCTATGTGTGCAACCATCAGGACAGGCAGGACAGCCGTTTCTGTAGCATAACATTCTAGTAGTAAACCCCACTTCAGGGGGCTTGGAAATTTCAAAATAGCGTTTCTGTAAGCGTGTACACTAACGTTAGACCGTCTGATCATCTGGTCCGCCAAGCTTCTCACGCACAACTGCTTTAGAAAACGATTTTATCATATATTTCCTCAGAGGTACAACGTGAATAGGGGAATATAGTCAAATCTTTTAAGAGTTGGTGTCTATGTGATGTCTTACATTTCATTTATTTAGCATGGCTAGGATATAAAAAATCAAATGACTTCCCATTTGAGAAAACTTGTTGTTTTGCCTTCTTTATAATATCCAAGTAAGTCTAAAGGCTGCAGGGATAGAATCGTCAAACCACGGCAAAGACTGGGTATTTCAGTTACTGTAAATCAATGTTTGTGGCGTTAACCGTTTCCGAAATATTCCTTGTTGCTGGTTTGAATTTTCTGGTATTTATGTTTTTCTCAAACAGTAATTCGTTGCACTGAATTTGAAAGTCATCACAAGAGCCCGGATTTTTATGTAATATCAAGTGCGAAATATGTACATATTTATGTAACAAAAAACATCAAAATATGTAATGAAATATGTAATATCAGCAAAATATGTAAAATTATGTAATAATCTAAATGCTAAGATTACAACCTCAAATCTAAATGCAGACTGCAAGTTACCTAGAATTTTGTAATTTGATCGGTCTATAAGTACATAAATTAATTACAATGAGTTAAAATTTACTAAATATAGAATTAATTCTAGGGAAAATGTTTTGTTTTATGCAGAATGTACCTAACATTTATTTAAAGTAGGTAGTCACGAAATAAAAAATGTGTTTTGGATTATGTTTATTAAACTTACTCATTTCAAATAATTATTTTACTTAAATTTTATACGGTAAAGCAATGTTGAAATACTGAACTGAATTTTTCACCTACATCTCACACAGGGGATTTTTATACCACTGAATTCTGTGCCGTGCTTTCTCGAAGACCCTTCTTGTTGCTGATGTCAACTTATTCGCACAGGGAAAATTACTTCTTACTACTTCAGATAGGATCGAACCAGCGACCTTCCGAAGGCGGACCATATACGTTACCGCCTGAGCCACTCCGCTCTGCTATTTCACACCAGTCTAGATAGGCAAATGGCTTTATCGTCGTAGGTCATAAGAATCTCGAAATACAGTAGGCTTAAGTGGTAGCCAAACCTGAAAAGAGCTGGCCTCTATGTGTTGGCTTTGAAATTAGGTTCTCTTTACATGTCCTGGAGGAGAAAACGAATAACGACATCTCATTTCAGACAAGTATAAATATTTGAAAATTCAAAACAATACCAATAACAATGCATTTGACATAAACTTTGTGCTTTACAGAGATCTACACTTTTATCAAGTAAGACTTTGTGTATATCTTACACTTTATCAGGTACGCAAAAATAATCAATAATGAAGAGGACTTCAGAGGCTATTTCCTATAGTTCAAGGACACATTTCATTTGCTATGAAAATATCTTAAACATATGGTAATTTAATCAAAACCCTTAGCGCCATTTTTGAGAAAACACAACATTGTTGAAACATTTTGTGTCGCATTGTTGGAAGAAATCGATTTTAAGTACCAAGTTTATTATTAATCGTTTCATTTTTGAGTTAATTTGTTCTCAGAAAGACCAACAGACACGAACGCGCGCGAATGCACACACACAAACATACACACACAAACGCACACACCCAGACACATACACCCCCCCTCCCCCTACACACACACACACACACACACACACAAACATACACACACAAACGCACACACCCAGACACATACACCCCCCCCTCCCCCTACACACACACACACACACACACACACACACAGAGCTTTTTTTTTTCGGAAAATGCTTGTTTTGTTTTAGGGGCTGTGAAAAACTGTATTTCTGGTGAAATTACGGTACCGAATATTCAGGTGGACCACAATACCTCCGCTACTTACTATACGTAGTAGACAAAGTAAAGAGGATAAAGGAGCTAATGTTAATGTGACGCATCAGAATTATCATCAAGAGTTTTAAAAATATTAGTGTTAACCCATGATGGAAAACTGGTGTAAAAACATGTGCGTGTTAATTTACAAGAAGTGAACTTTCTAAACTCTCACGGATACTACACTGAAACAGAGTTAGTATATAACAGCGGCCGGCCTAGCACCTCAACGCGGAGGTCAGAGGCTACAGGGTAATCGCAATAAATAGACAATAGACACATGTTGCTGTGACATGCTAAGCGAAAATCACTGGGCCACGGCATATAAGGTGGCACCAACCCATGTAGCGACCATGACTTCCCTTTTGTCCTATTCGCTAATGATGAATGAATATATTTTTTAAAAAATCGAAATTGCTTGTTTTCTATGGGAGATGCCGCTTTGCACATTTGTCCTCTATTCTTTCTTGACTTATCACTGTGAAATTCGGCGCATATGTGTATTTTTTTCATGGAGAAGGTTTCTATGCTATCCATTTTACTGTACTCACATCGGTTTCTCTACTCGCTTTTCTTTTACGTAGTACGTAACACCATTGACTGATCACTGTGAAATTCGGTGCATACAGGTATTTTTTCATGAAAAAGGTTTCTATGCTATTTTACTATACAACGTAACATTCTCATGACTTTTTAATACTCACTTTTCTTCTACGTAACACATAAACCGCTTGGCCGATCACCTCCATATTGGTCATATTTATGTATTCTTGGTGGAAAATGTTGCTATTATATCCATTTTAATATAAAACATAACATTCACATGTTTTTTTTTTCTTCTCGCCTTTCGCTTAAGAATTAAATTCACATATCCTTCCCTACTCACTCTTCAATATATAATTCATACAATTTTCTATGACTGAAATAGAAATGTCATGCATTACATTCACGGGGATTTCTCTACTCGGTTTTCTTTTATGAAAAGCAGTCACATTTGTTTCTCTACTCCCTCTTCTACACACAACCTATACAATTTTCTAATGTTTGATATCTTTACTGTCGTTTCTTTTATGAAACACAATCACATTTCTTTCTCTAATCGCTCTGCTACAAAGAATTCATACAATTTTCTCTAAGATTGGCATAGAAATGCAACGTCTTACAGTCACACAGCTCTCTCTGGTCACTTATTTCCTGTAGTATTTGCGATTGTTCAATGCTGTTTTGCATAGTGTTTTCGCGGTGTGTTTATTTATTTATTTATTTATTTATTTATTTATTTATTTATTTATTTATTTATTTATTTATTTATTTATTTATTTATTTTGCCTTCCTTATAATATCCAAGTAAGTCTAAAGGCTGCAGGGATAGAATCGTCAAACCACGGCAAACACTGGGTATTTCAGTTACTGTAAATCAATGTTTGTGGCGTTAACCGTTTCCGAAATATTCCTTGTTGCTGGTTTGAATTTTCTGGTATTTATGTTTTTCTCAAACAGTAATTCGTTGCCCTTCTTTATTTAATTTTATTCTGCTGGTCCTGTGAAGAGCACTCAATTTGAAAGTCATCACAAGAGCCCGGACTTTTATGTAATATCAAGGTGCGAAATATGTACATATTTATGTAACAAAAAACATCAAAATATGTAATGAAATATGTAATATCAGCAAAATATGTAAAATTATGTAATAATCTAAATGCTAAGATTACAACCTCAAATCTAAATGCAGACTGCAGGGAACGGGAGTCCATCCGTAACCAGGTACTTTTTGTAATGTTTAACGCCCGCTATTACTACTGCGGCACCGCAGGCGGTGACACTGGAATGAAGATGGAGAGCCGGTAGAAATCGGAGAATCTGGAGGAAACGCGTCCCTGCGCCGATTCCTCCATTACGAATCTCACATGCGGTTGCCTGGGATCGAACTCGAGCCTCTTTGGTGAGAAGCGAATGGTCTAACCACTCAGCTACGGCGCGGCCCCGTAACCAGGTATGAGAGTGAGGAAGACGAAGATATGAAATGTAAGTGAAACTAATGAGAGGAAAGGTGATGATGGAGCAATTGGTGGAATGAAGATGGGATGGCTGTTGCCACAAAAAGGTTCTTTGGAATGATGATATTTTATAGACACATCTACATTTCTTGTGCAGTAAGAGTTTGTCTCTCTCTTATGGTGCACCAGTTACACAAAATTCTACAAAAACAGCTGAAGGGAGTGGACCACGGAGACTATTCTCAGAAAACAGTTATTTGTTGTGAAAATATTTTATACATGTAGAAGTGGTGGGGGTTTTTCTTACACATTTCGTTTCACATCTTTGGAAGATATTGAATTTCAATGACACATTTCATACTTAATCGACAGACACACAGACCTTTTAAAACGTGTGGTATCCTGCACTCACACGACTTTTTCTACTCACTCTTGTACAAACTTCGTACAAACGCTTATTCCTCTGTCATGTTAATCCAGATAAGCATTTGTACAAACGGTTCTATTACACATTTCCTTGTAGCTATGAGAATCTGGGAATACAATAGGCTTAAGTGATAGTCAAATGTGTTAAGAGCTGGTAGTTATGTGATGGCTTTGAAATTACGGTTTCTATACATGTCCAGGAGGAAGAAACGAATGACTTTACAACTGACAAAAGTATAAAAATTCAAAATTCATACCAATAACAAGAAATATCTCAGAAACGGTTTACTCCAGAAGAAATTCATTTGACACATTTGTGTGTTCTTTAAAGAGGTCTACATTTTTATGTACTGAGTCTCTGTCTGTGTCTTGCAGTTTACCAGGTACACAAAAGTGATTCAAAATAAAGAGGACTTCAGAGTCTATTCCCCAATAATTCAAGGTAGGTACACATTTCATTTGCTATGAAAATATGTTAAGCACATGGTAATTTAATGAACAGACTGCCTAGGCCTTTGTCAGCGGTAGGCACCCGCGTCAAAGGCACTCCTCAATTTTAAAATGCGCCCCTCTCTCAGCACGTACACTGGTGTTAGACTGCGAAATCCTCTCGCTCGCCAAATTTCCCTATGCAAAGTAACCTTCAGAGAGGACTCCCTACCGGATTGTAAGCTTTTAAGTGCAACTATAGCGTCACCACTGGGTACCTCCTTCCTTCTCATGCTATTTCAGTAAAAACGGCGTGCAAGTGGATGCAGTTGCTGCTTGCATGAGCCTGCTCTCCGACTTATGCAAAATTTGGAAAAGACTGGCTAGCTCTTTGCCACTCATAACATCCTGATAGTTAAACTCAGCGTCGTGTAATTTCTAATTTCAAACTACCCTATTTTCTAAAGGGGTACACCGGTAGGCGTAGATTTTTTCCCAAGAACACCTACCTTCAGAGAGGTATAGCTTGCAGATTGTAAACTTCTGCATACCAGTAAGTGTCCATCACTAGCTACCTCCTTCCTTTTCATGCTATTCTGCTAAAACCCGCGTGGAAATTTGTACCTGTTGTCTTGCATCAGCCTCATGTCCTACTTATGCAACAATTGGGTCAGGCTGGGTAGCCCTTTGCCCATTATAACATCCTGGTAGTTGAAATCCTCGTCGCGGAAACTCGATTTTAGGCGTACACCGGTCATCGAATTCCCAATTTCCGGGCTGCCATTTTTCCTCAAGCAAACCAAACTTCATAGAGGTTTAGCTTGCAGATTGTACACTTCAGCGTACCACTTGGACTCCACCACTGCCTACCCCTTCTGGTCTCACATTTTTCTTGTACAACTGCACGCGGAAGTCGTAGCTGCTGCAGATTGAATCAGCCCACTAGCTAAGTGCGCAACGAACCGGACCGATTGTCTAGCCCTTTGCGGTCGTAACTTCCAGGTAGGGATAATCCGTGACAAGGGTGCTTGCCAATTACAAAATGCGCGCTTCTCTAAGCCTGTACGCTATGCTAGAAGGCCTCCTAACCTTCTTGTTAGATAATTATCGTCATGTAAAGCGACCGCAGGAGAGGTCTACTTGCAGATGGTACACTTCTGCGTTCCACTATAGTCCAACCGTGGGTACCTCTTTGGTTCTCGTTTTTTCTGGATCAAAACTCCCTGAAATGCGTACCTGTTGTAGTTTGCATCCGCCCGGTGTCCTACGAGAGCAACAATCAGGTCAGAGCGGGTAGCGCTTTGAGCGTCATAACATACGAGTAGTAAAGACCCGCGAGGGGAAGACTTCCAACTTTAAGAACCGTGCTCGTCTAAGATTTTACTCTTCTGCTAGGCTGCCTAACTTTCAGGTCCCCCAATTTTCCTCAGGCAAAGAAAGCTTCAAAGAGGTATACTTTGCAGATGTGCTTACCACTATGGTTCCACCACTGGCTTTCTCCCTCCTTGTCATGCTATTCTAGTAAACGCCGCGTGGAATTGGCACCTGTGGCCGCCTGCATCAGACTGCTGCCCTATGTGTGCAACCATCAGGACAGGCAGGACAGCCGCTTCTGTAGCATAACATTCTAGGAGGAAACCCCATATCAGGGGGCTTGGAAATTTCAAAATAGAGTTTCTGTACGCGTGTACACTAATGTTACACCGTCTGATCATCTGGTCCGCCAAGCTTCTCACACACAACTGCTTCAGAGAGCTGTAATTTACACACATTACAATCCTGCCTGCCAATAAGGCTCGAATCTGGTCAGCTGTTATACTGTCAAACAATCACACCGCGCATTTTGCTGACGAAGAACTCCATCAATGTACCTCCGCAGACGGTGAACTTGCCCTTCCGTTTACGCAAGCTGCACACAGAGACAGCAACTACTTTTGATCTCATACTATTCTGGTGCAAACCCACGTGAAATATGTAAATGTTGGCAGTTTGTGTCAGTCCGCTGTTCTCTGTGTGGACCAAACTTTACAGACTGCCTAGGCCTTTGTCAGCGGTAGGAACCCGCGTCAAAGGCACTCCTCAATTTTAAAATGCGCCCCTCTCTCAGCACGTACACTGGTGTTAGACTGCGAAATCCTCTCGCCCGCCAAATTTCCCAATGCAAAGTAACCTTCAGAGAGGTCAACCCTACCGGATTGTAAATTTTAAGTGCATCTATAGCGTCACCACTGGGTACCTCCTTCCTTCTCATGCTATCTCAGTAAACACGGCGTGGAAGGGGATGCAGTTGCTGCTTGCATTAGCCTGCTCTCGGACTTATGCAAAATTTGGAAAAGACTGGCTAGCTCTTTGCCACTCATAACATCCTGATAGTTAAACTCAGCGTCGTGTAATTTCTAATTTCAAACTACCCTATTTTCTAAAGGGGTACACCGGTAGGCGTAGATTTTTCCCCAAGAACACCTACCTTCAGAGAGGTATAGCTTGCAGATTGTAAACTTCTGCATACCAGTAAGTGTCCATCACTAGCTACCTCCTTCCTTCTCATGCTATACTGCTAGAAACGGCGTGGAAATTTGTACCTGTTGTCTTGCATCAGCCTCCTGTCCTACTTATGCAACAATTGGGTCAGGCTGGCTAGCTCTTTGCCCGTTATAACATCCTGGTAGTTGAAGTCCTCGTCGCTGAAACTCGATTTTAGGTGTACACCGGTTATCCAATTCCCAACTTCCCGGGCTGCCATTTTTCCTCAAGCAAACCAAACTTCATAGAGGTTTAGCTTGCAGATTGTACACTTCAGCGTACCACTTGGACTCCACCACTGCCTACCCCTTCTGTTTTCACATTCTTCTTGTACAACTGCACGCGGAAGTCGTAGCTGCTGCAGATTGAATCAGCCCACTGGCTAAGTGCGCAACGAACCGGACCGATTGTCTAGCCCTTTGCGGTCGTACCTTCCAGGTAGGGATAATCCGTGACAAGGGTGCTTGCCAATTACAAAATGCGCGCT